>OX451351.1:1835000-2417381 GCA_949629185.1 Apamea crenata
TTTTTCTTTTCAAAGAAACTGCAATAATTCATTCCTTTTTGAAGGCTGAAATTATAAAGAGACACTAAAACTGCGATAAAAGTTATATCATACTAGCTGACCCGGCAAACGTTGTTTTGCCATATAAGGATTTTTTTTTTTGTATGAAAAATAGATGTTGGCCGATTCTCAGACCTACCCGATATGTACACAAAATTTCATCAAAATCGGTCAAGCCGTTTCGGAGGAGTATGGCAACGAAAACTGTGACACGAGAATTTTATATATTAGATGTGGTGTTGTATAGAGAGCCCCATTATTATTACAATATTCCCAGATTCGGACAAACAAAGCAACGGGAAAAATCTATTAATGACCCCTGAACATCAATAAAATTAAAATTTCCAAACGGTACTTGGAGAGACAAGGGCAGAGACATTTGCAAGAGATAGAGCGAGATGGGAAATTGAGGAAAACTGAACCTTTTCGAATACAATGGCTTGTTCAAGTATTTGTTGTTATTAATAAAGTGGGCATTGGAATATTGACACATATTAGGTTTTGTATCTTGATTGATTTGATTCGATTTGTTTAGAATTGGATGAAATAAACCAATTTATTGTGCACTAGCTGCGCCCCGCGGTTTCACTCGCATAAGTCTCGATCTAGTGGGAATATCGGGATAAAAAGTATTCTATGTCGTAATCCAGGCCATGGTCTAACCATGTACCAAATCCGTTTTAGCGTGAAAGCGTAACAAACAAACATACATACAAAAAATCAAATCTTTTCTCTTTAAAATATTAGTATAGATCATATTCGTTGTCTCTCTACCATTATTCTTGCTACTGTATTTCGTTCATTCATTCAGGTACAAAATCCTGTAGTCAGACTCAAATGCCAGGGTGCTCTTTGTCAACTCGAGTGCTGCTATTCTGATTATACACTACTTCTGCAAATAATTTTAGTGTGATCAAGTAAAGGGTAAAACTCAAATCTACTTATCGAAAACTTCAAATTCACTGACAGACAACCCAGCCTAAACCTCTGGGTCTAGAAGCATGTAACTTTGTTTTTTTTAGTCCCTCATGTAACGGAGGTGAACACTAAGGAAATATTTTTGAACATTCATCCCCTTAATGAGTTAAATATGGGATGAAAGTCGACGGAAGTTCATAACTTTTGCCTACGGGATATCCCAACGGATTGTTATAGCCTATAATGTATGATCTTCACTAAATTTCTAATCCACCACATAATGGCTATACCAAAAAATACCTATAATATCTCAACCAGTAACGTGGTGACTGTGGTCACTCACGTGTATACACGCGTAAATGACCACAGTCACGTATAAAATTGTTCTAATTTTTAACCGAACGCGCAACTGCAAAGACAGGGTTATGTTTTTTACAATATGTCCGTATGAATGAACGAGGTTGCCAGCTCATCGCCTAGCATTTTAAGTACTCGTACATAGTCTGTACGTAGAATTGAAGTATAATGTCTGCAATTACATCGTATTGACGTAAGGACAAATCCATTAGCTACAGTGAAATCCTTGTCACTAGCGCACTTGTATGAGTGTCCTAAATACGAATCCATGTTAATTCAATGTAAATTATAAGACTTACGATACCTATGTTACTTCTTCTTTAGTATAGTCAAAGGTCGAAGAAAGTACCAGAAATGACTGCTTAGCTTATGTAGCCCTCGCTACCAGTTCGCTGACTGGCTAATATTATACCTATTAAATTTAACTATGGCATAAGGTACCTACTTACTATACATGATGACAGCGACATCGACGCGCAAACTGGTACCATGAATTCAGCACATGATTCCAGACACCTGTGTTAAAATTTCTCTTTTTTTGACCACGTAGTAACCGACGAAAATTTTGATAATTAACGAAAACTCAACTCTTTCATAGAAAAGTGAAATAGCAATATTTTTTTTTAAATACTTCCGAATAATACTACTATCTAATATAACATGTACTGAATCCATGGTAACAGGTTCTGCGTCGATGTCTCTGCCACCCTGTATAGTAAGTACCTTATGCCATGGTTAAATATAATAGGTATAATATTAGCCAGTCAGCGAACTGGTAGCAGGACTCACTTCCCCCCTCGAAGACCATTTTAGCACCCCAAATAGAAGTAAGTATTGGGTCTCGAACTATAAATTGGTGACAAATAGTCATATTTCGCAGACTCCTCAAATACTGCAAAAGTACTAAGTACTGTATAAGCCCATGACTGTTATCTACTGTTATTTAATATATTGTATACAGAAGCGGTTGGTGTACCTTTATAAATAAATAAATAAAAGTAAATACACGTCCTCACACAGTGATATTACAAAGAAAAACCATTCAGTTTGTAAATATTATCTTTAGTTCAGCTTATAGGAAAAACGATCTCAAAGAAAACGATATAATTTCAATCATAATAAATAAATATTAAATGCAAAATTGCCTCAGTTAAAGTATCTTTGATAAGCGTTGCAGCATCGGTATCGTGATGAGATAATGAAGTGCCTCTCCGTATCACACGCCCGCTACTTTACCTAACCATATTTGCGGGACGGAAAACCTTTGTTAATAATTCTACCTTACACGAGGCAAAACATGTTCGCTTTAAAATATGTTCTTAGGTAAACATGTTTGTGCGAGAAATAATAAAACATTGGAAAATTATGTTTAGGTTAACTGGAGCGTTCGTATCGTTTGGAATTTCGTGCAGTCAAAAGAATTCTTCGTCGAAATAATAGGGATTGGAATATCTAAACCCAGTTATCTATCTATACTAATAATAAAGCTGAACAGTTTGTTTGTTTGTTTGAACGCGCTAATCTCTGGAACTTTTAAAATTCGGATTTTGCATTTGGTAGCCTAATTCTTGAGGAAGGCTGTAAGATATTATATTAACATCACGCTACGACCCTTAGGAGAAAAAAAAAAGTAACTCCACCGAAGTATATGTACATAAAGGACTCTTATTTGGGGTGAACTATTTTAGGCATCCATAGCTTTCATGTTTTTTTGGGATGAGCATTAATAAATAATATTCCTTGTAACTAGTGCGACCACTCATCATTTGCCTAGCTTTTCCCACTTATGTTGAGGTCGGTTTCCAGTCTAACCATCTGGTTAGACTGGCAGGTGGACTGAATACCAGTATTTTACATGGAAAGTCTGCCTATCTGACCTCCACAACCCAGTTACTGGGTAATACGATAGCCCTTGATAAGACTGATTGTCAGACTTGCGGGCTTCTGACGACCCGTAACGGCTGTCAAAGATCCACGAATGACAGCTGGTACCAACGGCTAACGTATTTACCGAGGCGCGGAGGGGTCTTGTTATGTATAGATGGTCACCCATCCACGGACCAACCGCGGCTAGCGTAGCTTAACCTGATCGATCGACCCGTGCGGCTGTTATGACTTAATCACAAGCTCCACTAATGCGACCACTACCAACATTAATAACAATGCTATTATCACCTGTAGCTCCGGGTTCAATGTAATGCTTTGGCTATTGAATCCACAGTACTCTGCTCGAGTCAGAGGCCAACACAATCTCTGCCCGGTCATTGATACCTTTTTTTTTTTTGGTGTGAAATCATGACCTCTCCCGCTCTGGGCTGAGCGGAAGGGCGTGTCAGACTTTTACTGACTAAAGCCCACCCGTGTTCCTTCAGTTGCCTGTGCCAGGGGCCACGGTATCTCTTTCGAACAACCCGCGGCCCTGGCAGGGTCATTGATACCTCAGGGCGAGATATTGAGCTCCATTATGAATAGAGCTTTACATAACCCTATGCTTTAGAATGTATTAATAACTAGTTTCGCCCTGCAGTTTCACCCGCAGAAGTTTCGATCCCGTTGGAATATTGGGGTAAAAAGTATTCTATGTCCTAATCCAGCGGGGTAATTGCATAACACACTATCAGTAGTATCAATGGCTTTCAGTTTGACAGTTCAACAACATTCATTGCGTTATTTACGTTGCTGAACAGACCATTTTTTCGAACATTATGAAACAATGGATTAACAATATCCTTCAAAATGATTCAGATTGAGATAGATATTGCGTTTCGCAATTAGGGTGCAGGTCATGCTCTACCCACGTGCCAAATTTCATCCAACTCCCTTTAGCAGTTTTAGCGTAAAAGAAAACGAAACAAACGTACAAAAAATAAAAAATCGCGCTTTATATAGAAGTATTAGCACGCCATATTATGGCAGGATATGCTGGAACCAATATTGTAACCTCTATTGTACCATATTCTAACAAATAAACATTTTTGATTGGATTTGATTTGATTTGACTATGGACGTTAGACGATGTTTACCCACAAATATAGTTACCTTAATAAACCCTCACGCCGCCGCCGGAGGCCTTCGAACAATTTTCAAGAACAGTGCTACTCTTTCCCAGTACATTTAGCGGTATTTAAAATTTACTACACGTACAAACTGTTAATTATTTCGGTATTTCTCATAGCGTAGCACAAAGCATTCTTGTGTTCCTAATAGTTAAAACAGTAGTTGTAGGCATTTAAACATTTAAAATCATTACTGAATGTTCGGTACAGGGGCTAATTAGTTTGACTTAGAATTTGAACCGAATCACGTTCTTTGTGTAATAAATAGAAGATAAACGTAGCTGTTATTTTTTGTGAGGAAAGAGTCTTTCTGTGAATGAAAACGACCTAGGCAAAGTGACGATCGCTTACAAAGCGTTTCGTGTTTCTACAATGACTTTCAACAAGATTGACACGAGCTTGTCTGTAGCTTATTTATTTATTAAAACTTTATGCACAAGTAAAATAATAGTGTACATAGACGGAGTTAACGATTGAGGCATTTTCTACCAGTCAACTTGAGAGAGATGCAGGCAAAAAACATGGCAACCAAATATCCAAACATACAAACTTTCACATTTTATTTTAATATTATATAATAATATAAATCTTAATTTACAAATTCAATATTAATTAAAGATTTACATAAAGACAGAATCAGATTATCTCTTCTATTCTGTGACTTTAAAAACTTAAAACGTCTAAAAAATATCTCGATGTTCCAGATGTTTATTAGACGTCTTTATCCCTTCTCCTTCGAGATCAGATACGAAAGTTCGACTGTATATATGAATGTATATATTATCTGCTTACCTACCTCTCTAGGGGCCACAGTTCGACCCTGCGTGATTCATGTTTTTATGTTAATCGATTTTGTTTCATTACAAAGCAATGCATAATAAAATGTTTCTGAGATTTAACCTTCTAAGAAAAGGCATTGCATTGGCATATCGTTTAGAATATATTTTAGTTTACAGTGTAATAAAAGAGTCTCCATGAGTGACGGAAATAAAGCAGATGCAGCATGTGAATATCTAATACAATCTGAGTCTTTAGATAAACCACTAAATGTAATGGAATTGATGATTATAGAACTTTACGAGAGTAATCGAGTCACAAGTGCTTATCACATTTTTCTTACTAGAGCCAATGTCTCATTATCCAACGTTAAAGCTACAAAATAAAATCCACTGCAAACCCTCGCTCCAGCTGTTTTAATTAGCAATCTGTAGAGCACTCATGAAGAGCCTCTCATCTTGCCATCATATCATGCATGAAATTGTGAGCACATGTTTCGGGTTCCGCATCAGATGTTTTCTTTACTAAAGAAGAATAGAGGATAGGTCGGGAAGCTGCACTTATTTAAAACGAAAACAATTGTAAGTCTCGGTAAAAGTTCTGAAAGGCCTTTCATCTACAGCAAAGGAATTTTGATGTAATATCAAAATCTAAATATTTTATTTCACATAAACATGGCCACTTATGGAACGTCGTTTCCTACGGAGAAGACCCGGCAAGAAAGTCAAACGTACAAAAATAGCCTTTAGGGCTTTTAAAAATATACTCTTTTAAAAAATTAGAATATTTCGATATGTTCCCATACATTACTAACACTGTTATTTGGACAGAGTAGTGTGTGTATTTGTGCAGTGTGTGTGTCATCTATTAGATTCCTAGGCTCAAAGCTAATCACATTTGCATAGACTTCCAACATTCCAACGTCAAAGGCTAGACTGCCCAGCGTAGGCATTGTTGCGCCACCGAGCACAGACAGACAGTCATGACATATCATGACTGCCCAATAGCGTGCCCCAGATTCGATGATTGTCATGGATCCAGAGCACATTCCCCGAACGTATGAATTTGCAACCAATTGATGTTAGTAACATTTGGTACTTTGTATTAATTGTGTAATTTTTTTTTCCCTTAGTTTGTCTTGTCTTGTTGTGCACGTCTATAATTTGTACCTAGCTATACTTTATGCCTTTTGTATGATCTATAAAACTATATGGAATGCAATGAATAAATTAAAATAAATGTAAAATGTGTCCGTAATGAAGAAAGTCGATGAATGGAAAGTTTTGATAAAAATCCAATAAAACAACCCTCTGCTTTTAGACGTCTCAAGTTAAGCCAATACAGCGCCGACATTTCTCCCCCTAATCCACGACAAATTATAACTTCTTGGTATCTAAGCATAGTTTGGTTACTGCGCAGTTTTATCTTGGGAAAATATTATATTAATCACCGTTATTTTTTACAAATCTTTTTCTATAATACGAGACTGTTTTGTATCGGAATAATTAGTTAAAGGGAACGGGAAGACATAGTATATTCGAAGTAAGATCAGTAGAATTTGTTAATTTATACCAAAACTTGTTTGTATGGTCTTAATCCTTGTTGTTTATTTTTCCACCAACCCACACTGGGCCCGCGTGGTGGATTATGGCCCACCCCCTCTCACAGAGAAGAGGCTTGTGTCCCAGCAGTGGGAATGATATACGCTTATTATGTTGCATGCTATTATGATTATTCATGTTTTTTATTGACTAAATTGTGGTGTTCATTGCCTATTTTGTTTGTACACAGATTCTACGATTCTTCTGGATCTTCAGTGATCAGTGAGTACATTGATTACTAAACGTATGGAACAGCATTTTTTTTTAAATAACTGATGCTTGGGGTTTTGGAATCATGTAAAGAATTCACGTTGCTCGTCGATGTCTCTGCCACCCTGTTTATACCACGTTTTGTAATAGGGAAATGTGTTCAATATTAACCTATTTTTTTAAACTTATCCACATTTTTTCTTTGTATGAAAACTTTATTTCATTTTTAAAAGCCTTTTTAAAAGGCTTTTAAAAATGAAATATGCACAGTATTGCAATATGTATAATGCGATCTGGCTGTCTCCCTCAATTTTAAAAGCCACCCCGTTTTTTCTACTTTCCTCCCGGGCGACAGTCGTTTGTTTCGATTTACATTTAAAATTGGTTTTCAAAATGAAAGGCCGGGAAAATAGTCAAATTATTCGACATGAGAAGAGCTGTGCGGAACACAGGCTGAGCAGTGAGCAGACAGCTTGTTTGAGGAAGACATGTTAAAAGCTGCTCTACAGATGTTCAACTAAAATTATAATTTCCTAGCTTCGGGCTGTGCGTAAAAACTAACTATACCATGAAATATAACCGACGTTTTTCGCGATAAAAACCAACCGATTACGTTTCCATCGTGTTTTTACACGTTCTACTGATTATAGATTTTGAACATTATGACAAATACAACACAGAACCAATTATATTTTCAGGGAAAAGGATTTATTATAAAAAAATAATGTCTGTGTCTGACGAAATCTGTTAAGGTTTTCGTTTTCCACCTTAAAAACTTTAGGTTAACAAATGAGTTTATGATCGAGAACAACTTCGCAACTTACGTGGCCTGGCTATTTGTTACGAGAGATGACGAAAAATCTGCTTACATCATCATCATCATAATTGTCCTGTCGTTATCCTAATTTATTTGCGATCGGCGAACATGTTTTTTTCTCCCATACTTTTATTAGTCGTCATCTCGGTAATCACTTCCGTTCTAGCCATATATCTTCTTTCACACA
Organism: Apamea crenata; assembly: GCA_949629185.1. Classification (NCBI taxonomy): domain Eukaryota; kingdom Metazoa; phylum Arthropoda; class Insecta; order Lepidoptera; family Noctuidae; genus Apamea; species Apamea crenata. The sequence goes on from OX451351.1 coordinate 1,842,963, forward strand.
TACCATCCATCATTATTTAGGCCATCTCCTTCCTACTTACGACATTTTCCTCATTCTCTGACTGTCAAAACTTTCCTCAAGACATTTTCCTTATTCCTCCGCACCACATGCCTATACCATGAAAAATATGCAAAAAAAAAAACCATCATCATTTCCCTTAAATCCTCTCATAACTGCTTATCTCACTACACAAATAGATTTCATAACAAAAATAAATGGTAATTTCATACTTCCTCCAATCAGCTGTCGCTGTGAGTCAGCGCTTCCCAGATATTATTGTACTCAATGAAATCGTGGCGATGAATCATTTTATATCGCATCGTTTTACGAGAACTAGTGCCGTTGTAGATATTGTAGATATCTGAAGGACAAAAGAAAAATGTTTAAATTGTAATTTCTTTGGCATTATCATCATTGGCAACCTTTTTCCATCCACTGTTGAGTATATTAGGCTTCCTCCGTTTTGTGCCATGCTTCCCTACGGGGTACCTAATTGAGTAACACATTAACAGTAGCAATTGCTTTCATTTTGACAGTTCAACAACATCCATTGCATCATTTACGTTGTCGAGCTCACGAATCTTTCGAACATATGAAGCGATGGATTACCAATAACCTTCAAAATGATTCAGATTGAGATTGATCGTGAGTTACGCAATTGGGGTTGCATATTAGGAGAGGTGTCGCATTATGTCCAGCAATAGACTACGAATGTATAAAAGATTTAAGAGTTTCTTTTTGTAAATATTGCGTAGAACATCTAAAGCAGACGGGAATCATATTGAAACATCTAACAAGTCTATTCAACCTTAATATTTTCAGAAGCCGCTTACCGCTATTTCAAACGTTCCACAACGTAGAACATCAAACGTAGTACTCGTAGACTTTAATCCGTATTGCACACAACTGTTCCATTTCACAGACTTAAAACTTGTATGAATAGAGAACCCACCTCAATTTCATATGAGTCGGGGGGCTTTTGGGACCGGGGTCGCGGTCCCGGATTCTTCCTATAAATGCAATAATTAATTTTGAGTGGTATTTTGGGACCACAAGAAAAAAGAAGTTAAAGTACAGTTAACAAAAAAGCTGATATAATATTTTGATCAACAATTACATGAATTATAATCAGTACCGGTACAAAATAAAGGATAATATTATTTAGTTGCACTTATTTACGGATATTTGTAGCTAGCAGCAACCGTATACCAACCTACTTAAAGCAACGAGAAAGATGATTGTGATTTTGATACTTGGCCATGCAGCAACCCATTAGCAACCTTATTGTCACGATAATAAAGATCACTGTGATTTTAACAGTGATGCAAAGTCAGGGGTAAAATGACTGTGAACGGACTGTACACGGACAAATAACTTATTTGCTTATATGGTTATTTTTCTCACTTTAATTACCGAGTAAATCAGTTATGCAAACTATGTATGATGATGATGTATGTAAGTGCAAATTGGGTTCTCTCGAATCCCATGAATTTCCGCCTAGGCATTATGGGGAGCTTAATTGTTGCAAATGGGTCCCACTGTCACGTCCTGGGAGGAATATGTCAAATTATCAGTCACCCTGTATAGCACAAAGTTGAGGTGTTTCTTGTTGAAACTTCAAAGGATTCCGTAGAATTACTTCACTCAATGTAGTGTTGGTTAATGTTTTTAGTTTTATTTAGTTTCTTAGTCCTTCTCAGAATTGTGTGAGCGGTAAGCGTACGTATTCATCCGCTACTATGTAAGCTCGTGTAACGTTTATTTAAAGATATTATGAAACTTATTGATGCACCGCCATTACCACATTTCAAGTTCTATTGACAATTTGACAATAGTTATTTCAATCAAATCATCTCAAATTGATATCTGAATAATCAAATGCTACTTAAAGTACGTGTAGCATAATCAGTCTATAAGGTTTCCACTGCTGGAACACAGGCCTTCTCTCTTCGAGAGGGATTGGGCTGTAATCGACCACGCGGGTCCAGCCCAGTTGGTTGATGTTACATGTCTTCGAATTTTTGGTTCTAGGACATGCCGGTTTCCTCGCGGTGTTTTCCTTCGCCGTTTTGAGAGCAGTGGTGATGAAATAATTTACACAAAGTAAAGCGCCTGTCAGTATTCGAATCTGACGTTTCCACTGCACCACCACTGCCCTCAGTAACTACTTTGCTCACTGGCTAATATTTTTTTACACAAATATTATCTATTAGATGAAATATTCTCACATAAAAAAGAAGGGACACAATATTGCAATCAAAACGGTCTCCCTCTCGTTAGAGTAAAAGCAATATTCATTTGTGTGCAATCGTGTGATAATACTAAAATTATGGCACGACCAAATAATCACACCAGTAGCTACACGGTTTTAATCACGTACGAATATCGGGTACACCGACAATATGCCTGATTTAGCCTGAAATTATTAAGCTCGGTACTTATTTCAACCGAAATATGTAACGTGTATTTATAATGGTAAAACGGGAATGCCAGTTTCGACAGTATCATGACAATCATAACTATTGTGTCGAAAATTAATTGCTATTAATATGATTAGGGTAATGTAATATTACCCTAATCATATTGATAGCAATTAATTGATATCAGCGCTTAGTAACACATTAGTAAATTGATGCAATGCAGTTTTATTCGAACTCAAAGCGTACACATGCTGATGTAGATGAAGTAGCACTCCCAAGTGTAGTGTTTGCTATGGAGAAAAGCGGACAAGAAACTCACACTTTTTTAAATCAAAATAAATTATGTTTTACTCCAGTCTCAAATTGGTCTCATTAAACTGTAAAGTTTATCCCTATTCTTGATTTTTAAGAATAGGAAAAATCCAACTCTATGTTAAATTATTATCCTTTGAGGAACAGCGAAAACCAAAATCCGGATTAATCCAGAAATATTCTCCAATCTTTGATGTATTTTTGCTGATTATAACATTAACACAGTAAATATTTGCATTGGTCCTGTAAAGCTAAAGAAACCGCTCAGCTTGGCTTGGTTGGGCGAATCAGGGGAACACAGCTCAGCACTAATACTTATATGTCTACATACTCACAAAGTTTGTAAGACCCTGCAATGTCATTACCTGAAACAAAAAAAAAAACATACAATATCATTAACAAGGAACAAAAAACTATAGGTAATGTTTTCTATGGATCTCGTGCGCCTTCCATCATAATTTGACATTAGTGTTAGCTAACCTAACACATGAAAACCTGACCATTCGAGGCAAGCTGTGCCCGCGGGTTCGCCAGGGTGGAGGTCGGGAATCGTCCCACGGGAACGTACAGCCGGCATAAACAGTATCACCCAGGCCATGATCTAGGTACCTGTGTGCGTTTAGCGGTTAAGTCGTGAAATTTATTTACTACCTACATATTACCACTTTATCCATTCTATTTATTATTGGTATGGATATCATATCCAGATTTTCAATTAAATTACATAATTATGGTAGAAGTAACAAACCCACATGAATAAGTCTGAAAGTACTCGGCCGACGACCGACCGTACGCGCACGGTCAGCGCGTACCGTACGCGCTGACCGTGCGCGCTGATAATCGGTCGTGTCCGAGCGTTTAGTGCTTAGTTGACGGCAAACTGAGTACTCACAAGAGAGGTCAAAAGAAATATTGCGTACCTACGCGTGTAAGATCGGTCGCTCGGTCAGCGTCGCACTTAAATGCCCGCATATACCGACATAGCGCGTTAATTACGATGCAGCTTGTCCCTTGCTTCCCTCTCCCAGCGACGCCCTAAGCCGAGGTCCGTTCCCACAGGGGGTGTTTTAAGCGTGTAGTCGCTTAGTTTTGAAGTTATTTTAAGCCCTGGCTGGAGCCCTTAATTTATTGAGGCATCCACAGGCAAGCCCGGTTAAGCAGACTACAACTTCATAGGCTGAACTGCAAGATGCCAATCCCACAAAAAAAAAAACATCGAGTCCAGCTGACGTACGCCGGCGGTCCCCGTCAGCGCAACGTAGCTGTACGCGCGTAGCGATTCATCAACGCTGCACTGTAGTTGTTCACTAGTTTGCAATGATATATGTACGAGTATGTAGTTACGTTCGGCCGGTGTCAGCGCTGACCGTCGTCGGTCGCGCACAAAATCCAGCCTTAAACAAGCTGCAATCAAACTGTGAATCAGGCAATCTGAAACTCGCCTGCCTTCATCTGCATACCAAAGTCATGCTAATTTTCGTTCAGGCTCATGCAGGATGAACACCATTCATCACAGACCCTAATCTGCATACTCCTCGTATGATCTGACCTAGATTAAGTATGGATTTGAAAAGAGACTGTGACCTCTGTGTTTGTTCTCAGAGTATTCGGATAGGAAACACCGACCTCATTTATGTAGTTTTGGAAATATTTTTTGACGTGTAATTTTTTTTTTGTAAAACCAATTTATAGAAATAAATATCATTTATCTTTTTCCAAGGAGGGTTGGGATAGGGAATTACATTTATATTCACGGAATATTCTCTCTCCAATATTAATTGTTTATCAAGAGAGGTCGATGGGCGGTCACGTGGTTCAATTTCCGATGCGGTTCTTAAGATATACCTATCTACTGGTTAAATGTGGGTGGAGATAGTTAGCCTTCGGAATTAAACGTGTGATGACATTATTTGACAAAACAAGATATTTCTGTAGTGAAATGTGTGCATGAATTCATTTCCCTGAATTTACATAGGTGATTCCTAATGTCCTATTGTGTCACTTACTATACAAAGACTTTGGAAGTCTATACCTACTGCTAGGTGAGCCTCCTGCCTATCTAAGGTTAACCCACCATTACTGAATTGAATTCTTTGAAATAGAGAACTTGTCAAACTCCTCTTTAGCACTAATTATGGTGATTGTTTCAATATAGCCCGTGAAATTCTTTCTTTTTTTAAATTTTATACTTCTTTAAACTATCGCTCCTTAACCCATCAAAGATATTCTACCAACATAGTTGTTTACTCTCCTAAAAACTTGCAGATAAATATAGTACCTATTCACTAAACGTCGCCGTCCTCACAGAGGCTGCGCGCGTTAGGCATAAACAAACAAATCATGACTTTGTTTACACTAGCTGTCAATGACTCACTATGGTTACTCATCGCAACATGTACGTGTATATACGTATAGTAGGCAGTAGACACGCACGAGTGTAGTGTGTACATTATGGGGCTTAGGGCTGGCTCTGACTTGAAACAATAGACTCTACTGGAATTAGATGACCTGTTTTTTAATGATCGGTTGTTTTTCCTTGCTTAGGGTGTTTTATGAACTCCATTTTAATCGATTTATGGCCGATTCTTCTAATTTGCAGACCGTTATTGGTTAAAATTAAGACTCATGTATCTTTACCAATAATGAAGCAAAGAACTCATAGCTTTGTCTCATAGTAGACGTTCTCTTATGAAAGTAGCTATCACAGGTAAAATTTGTTTATGAATCTGTTTATATGCCCAATTTCGCAATAGAAAATACTATCACTGTTAGGGAAAACGATTTGGTTTTGTTTATAGGAACCGAGCATTAGAGCCAAAACTTTATAGAAGGACAAGCATATTATAAGTTGGGAGATAACATCGCTGACAAAAATGCTTGGCTAAAAGCTGGTCCTGCTCCACAGGACGCTTAAATAAATTGATTAGCATTTGAAAATACTTCACACACGCCTACCCACCCTACTTAGATACTGCTGGAGCTGCTGAAGATTTTAAAATACTATTTTTGCATTATATAAATTCAATCTCCTAGTATTGTATAATTGCATAGCACATATGTGAGTACTATGTACCATTTACTGGGTACGTCTTTCATTGACTTGAATGTGCCTTGGCGGCTGAGAGTATGTCATGCTCACTATAATGTCTCGCTGATGGTGGCGCATGTGTTGGATCATGTAGCTCCCTTCAAAATGGTTGAGCTGAATGGTGCTAATCTATGCGTCATGTTCGTGAACGTGCGTCGTCAGTAGGGACTGGTCAACGCTTTGCTGCCATGGCTTATTTTAATTTAATTTAATATTTGAATTGTTTTTTTTTTCATCTTCTCAGTACGGACGATTTTAACGTTCTGCATCGTTCTCGCATGCATAATTTTTAACATGAATGATGTTACCAATAATTTGTAACCATATTATTTTGATTTAAAAGAGTGTTCATGGAGTTTCTTGCCAGTTCCTTTTCATAGGTACTAACTACGCTTTGGAATGGGCAACTAGCTTCATCTTTTTGACTGACCGACCCTTTGACAATTCAAAAGTGCCTGTAATTGGTTTATTTGAAATAAATACTTTGATTTTGAGTTTGGACAGTAGCTAAGGTGTGAAGTTTCGTTTTTCATATCATTTTCGTGGATTTAATAACCAGTTCCGAAATTTAAAGTGCCATTGATTCCCGCACTGAACTTTGCCTTGCTTATCCTGTCTTTTCTTTAGGCATCGTTATTCGTTCACGTTGGGCATTACAAATGTTTTAATATTTCTTACTCCAGAAAAGTTTATCCGCTGTGCAAAAGACTAAAATCCAGCACATTTTGAAAAGCAAAGCATCCTTCCTCACATCCATAAGGCATGCTCAATTACCTTTGATAGCCCTACTCTTGAAAAAAGGGCCTCAGTCAGTACCTCAGTACCGGTGATAATTGTGGCGATATTACGGTAATATGCCTCCGGTATGCGCTCAAACAATGTCGGTTTCAAAGGGGCGTGACGTCATCCCCGCTCTGGTGGCTCACAATGGGGTTTTGGTTACGGTTCTCGTGGCAGTACGTGAAGCGGATCGCCTCTTTTGGCCTATTACACGGTTTAGGACAACCAGGTCTCTCCATGTACCTCAAAATATGGTGTTTACTTTAAGGCTAGTGGTATCGGAGTTGCCTCCCATTATATGGAGCTTAAACAAAACTGGCGAAATTTGAGTGTACAGGGAAAATAATTGTTAAGCAGATTGACACCCTACGTCAATTTGCAGTGTTGTAGCAATTTCAGACAACTGTCGAAGAATGACAGTCGTGATTTGAATTTACGAGTATGGACAGACAATTTAATTTGGCAGTCAAATTCTGCCTAACCCTTCGGGAAATACAGGGGTGACGCTTTAGTGCCATCCCTTATATTTAAACATTTTAACTGCATAGATATTTCATGGACCTATCTCGTCTACGTCTTGCCTTTATCATAATCAGCGGAAATTATTTTTTCAGCTCCATTTTGCTCTTTAACTAAGTTGTTGAGAGTTTCGATACGGTAATTAGTTTTCAGAAATACGTCTCAAGCGTTTTAAAGCACCTTTCATAAACGGTATTTGCAAATAGAAAATGACTGAAGAATATCACCGAAAAATTAAATAAGTTAGTAAAACCCTTATTATTCACATTTTCCTTTAGTCTACAACTTTGTTAACTCATTAACTCATGCCCTTATTCCAACTTATTTGAGGTCGGCGCCATTTTTTTCTTCCATATTTTTTATTAGACGTCATTTCAGTAGTCACCCCCTTTGTAACCATATCAACATTCACACAGTCCATCTACGATTTCTTTAGTCTCCACCTACTGTTATAGCTTTCAACAACTTCGTTAACTAGATTACCCCAATGCAAAATGTTCAAAATTGTCATAATCATTAGGTATCATAGGAAACCTTGTTCCACCCACTGCTGCTATATGCCTGCTTCCCTTACTGTCTTGCTTCCCTGGTTCATGTGTCTTTCGTATGTTACTTTGTCTATGATAAAATATATTAATATTATAGATAGTTACATCTCCTCGCACCCTATAACATTTTCCCGGTCGAGATTGCGTTGGCTCGAGTCCAAAACATAATTTTCAGAGTTCGCCGCAACTCTCAATTATTATATTCATCGATTTTGATCGCCAAAAAGTCTAGTGCGTTATGATCCCTAACCCTTAAGTGCCATAAACAAAAATCAAAATAATTCAAAGCTAGGTAGACGGTTCCAACTTGTCGTTTTTTTTTAGAAGAGTTGGCAAGGATTTCCTCCTTTTCTCTTTTACAAGTAATTGACTTTTACAATATTTCTAAATTGCAGTATTAATAGGTATGGAGAGGAGAGTTTCTTAATCCCTAATTCGGTTAACTGACGATTGTAACTTGATTATTTGTAAAATAAAAGTACATAGTAGTGTATTCGTAAGATATTTTTTTTTGGTTTGATTGCTGTTAAAAAGCTTCATTCTCCGAAAGCATTAACGTTTATTGTGGTGAGAACGTGTAAAATAATATTCCCGATATTTATGCTCCCCCTTAACCACTGTTTCTGAGAATCGGGATTCATATTGTGTGAAGCTCGATTGAATGATTCCTATTCTGTGTATAGCACTGCCAAAATAGAAACTGTGATGTCCGAGTTTGTTTCGGTGTTCCTCGCCAAAATAGAAACGAGTCCGAGTTTGTTTCGGTCTTCCTTTTTAGAGCCATCATCATCATCATCATCATCGTCATTTCAGCCGAAAAACGTCCACTGCTGGACTTAAGCCTCCCGCAAATCTTCTCCTTCTCAGAGTAGTGGGATAGGTACCAGTGTTGTTTTAAATGAATTTACAGAAATAAATATAATTTATCTTTAGAATCTACTAATTTCAAAGTAAAACAAAATGATAGTGGCGTTTTACTCTCTAGACCGTCAGTAAACAATTTATGACACTGAAAAGGGTCAATCGGTAGAAGTTTCATCCGATTTCCCGTATCGGAAAACGACCGGTAGTTGGATTATCTCCGTTAGGGAGGGTGACTTCACTGCATGAATTTATAACTTTGTTATGCAGTTTCCAATGCATAATGGACCGGTGAGTGAAGCTGCTCCAGTATTTTATTTACGCAGAAATAAGGGGAATAAAATACATAACAATAAATATATGAAGGTTTTCGGCTCGGTATCAACTTTTTCAGATCTTTACATAACATACAATATTTAGCCGGTAATCTCCGATGGGTTACGCTGAAGAGGTGTGTACCTACAGTTCATCCAATCGCAAATGAAAGCATCTTATTAGTAGGTTATGTAAATATATTCCAGCTTCAATGTAGAACCGCGTTCTAACCGAGTAGGTACGTTGCATAGTCTCAGTGATAAAATTATCCTTAAACAACATACTAACATTCATAGACCTCTGTAATTACTGAACCCATTTGGAAAAAATATGTGACGGATAAACCCTACGAGATAATTAGTCGAAAGCATTGTCTTTTTGGTAATTGACTAAAGCATGTGACGTCATAACTATCTGCCTACAACTATCAGCTTTTAAAAATCCTCATTTTCAATTACATTTAACTAATATGAACCTTCCTGCACCCTACTTGCGTAACATACTATCGATCACAATTTTAAATATTTGCTAATCCATTGCTTCGTATGTTCGAAAAAAAATGTCTACTCAACAACGTAAATAACGCAATGAATGTGGTTGAACTGTCAAAATTAACACCATTCCTACCCCTACCCTTCTGGATCGAACCTCAATGAATCCTCAGTCTCAATTCTTTTACTATTTCATAAAATAGAGGAAGAATTAAGTCCCATTCAAACTAGTCACCGTGTTTTTACTGTGTCTATTTTCAATGGGACTCATTTCGCCCTGTTGAGTTCTGTGTCGAGTTCTGTTGAACTAAGTGTACCAATCAGCGAACCGATAGAATTCCAGCGATGCATCACATCACACACCGCTCTATTCCGTCTGGGAATTGAGTAATTAACATCGTAACTAAATATTTAAACGCTTAATTAAAACCGCTAAATCCATGCTTTATTTAAAATATGTGATTCTATAAATTACTTATGAGGATTCAAATGTAGCTTTACTGGTCTGAATGTAAAAATCAACTAGTCGGTGTTGTTGGTTCTGCATTTTCGTTTTTGCCACTGACTTCGACTTAAAGTTATTTTTCACTTTGCAGTGTGTTTTTTGGAAGTCAGTTGTATTTTTTTTTAGTAAAAAAGTTTTTATTTTCCACTTTTTACTTGTAGGTACCTACTGCAAACAAATTCGTATAAAGCTACGTCCTATGTAAATATCAGTGACAGGAAGTTATTATAACATTATCAATATAAACTAAGTGGAAAAAATACGTATTATTGAAGCTAACCAAAAATTACCCAAGAAAAGTTATAAAATTTATATGGGACCACCCTATCTATTAAAAAGAATTATCGAAACCGATCCACAATTGCCTGAGATATCGCGTCACATATACCTACACAAAAAAATACATTCCAATTGAGAACCTTGTCCTTTTTGAAATCGGTTAAAAACAATTCAAATAACTAAATAACAATCGTAACTTTCCCGATTCGAAAGTTGTCATTAAAATTCATAATAGGAATAAAAGGTTGTCATACTGTAAAGAGCCGTATATTGGTAGCATACTTTATTTTTGCTGTATATCGATCGCGTTGCGGACGCGAGGGGTTTTCAATTCAGAGGAGCGGAAAATAGGTCAATGTTATGCTGAGGGTAATGGGCTAGTAACGGGGAACCGGTGAACTCTTTGAAGGGACTTCCATAAAATACGTTCGTTATTTAACTTTTGAATTGAAGCAATGAAATATGGAATTATTTTTAATTTAGGAGATTTTCATAATTGACAGAAGTTTTTTTAGGGTTCCGTACCTCGAAAGGAAAAAACGGAACCCTTATAGGATTTGTCTGTCCGCAAGTCTGTCTGTCTGTCAAGACCCTTTTTCTCAGGAACGCGTGGAGGTATCAAGCTGGAATGTATATCAAATACTCAAGTCTACTGACCCTTGGAGCTGTGAAAAAATCAAACTTCTAAGCCAACGCAATCACAATATACAGCCGTTTATGCCACAAATTTCCGCCAATTTTCGACACTCGCAAGGGAATCAAAACCTACAGGGTACTTACTTCCCGTGAACTCAGAATCTTGAAACTAACTTCAAACTTACTTAAAAACAACTTCTTTTATATTGGGTACCTAACTCATATTTTGTGTAAACCTCTGTGTGCTAATGGATGTCTAAGTAAACGATGAATATCTAATGAAATACCTAGTTCAGTTAAAAACGTTGCAAACGTACGCAATGCAAACATTGTTTACGTAAGTATACTATATATATTTTTTTCAGTGACCTGAAAAAATATATTTACTATACGTTTACCAATAGAAACAAACATTTGATCGGAAATTTGCAATAGGAAGTTGAAAATTCCAATCCAATTCACGTAGTTTAAATTGAGGCATGAAGTTATAGGTAACTGGTAGAAACTGCTTTTATAATTGGATTGCGTTTGCCCGCGCCACAAGCCTGCGCGCGCTAACGAATCCGACAGTCAATTTTACCATTTTTCGTTTGTTCGGGAAGGGATAGTTCACGGAAGACGCCTTTTTTTAAACTGGCAAGCGTGGCTTGTCCCGTGGTCACTCCACAAAACTTGCGAATTAGTTCAATTTTCGGACATGACAAAAACCATGGACATTCGTAACGTTTCTACAATTTTTTCCGCAGTTCCCGTGACATTTTTCTACTGTAAATTAATATTTGTTTGAAACTAAAATTAGTCTAACTATAATGGTCGATTCTATTCTAATTGCTGAAGAGACTGTAGTTCATTGGTATAGCTTGATTAGGAGAGTAATTAATTCGTGCTAAATACTCTGCGCTCAGACCAAAGTAGATACCAGGAATGCATGAGCGTCGAGGGAAAAATTCATCATAAATTCATAACACAAACGTATGTATTAGTCGGCTCGGATTATTGGAAGATGTACGATTTTAGGCTTCAATTAATAGGTAACAGAGCATTATATCGAACCTAGAACCGTTTATCGGGGTATTAATAATACAAGCCTATTCGGTAATAGGCTTGTATATTAATACCCCGCGAAGCGGCTTTTTTAGAAGCGGCTTTTGGCCAGCAGTGGGGCGGTCCCCACTGCTGGCCAAAAGCCGCTTCTCATACAGAGAAGGCAAGAGCATTGATCACCTCGCTTGCTCGAGACGGGTTGGCGATTTCAGACTTATTACTTTAGGTTTCCTCACGATGTTTTCCACCGTATATTGTTACTGTAATAATACCAACTTATTCATACAGTGATGAAAGGAGCGCTGATCACGCTATGTTATCTCACTGCGAATTTGCGATTCCAGACCATTTTAATCTCTCGACTGCCTCGTGACTTGAGCATGAGGTCCTGGTTTTAATTCCCAGCTCGGGAAAAGCGTTATTGTGTTTTTCTATCAGGAATTTCTTAGTAGCCCGGAGTCTGGATTTGTCCCCGGTAGATGGCGTTTGGCTCGACCCCTATTAAATAAAAATAAAATATCTTTATTTCAGACCCATAGGTATGTTGTTAGTGGTTAGTAACAGATTGTGCTTATATGCTATGTTAGTGTTAATAGTATTACTTAATTATATACATATTTTGACCCAGTGTCTTTGAATGGGGCAGTCCACTCTGCCAACAATCATTTTCAGGATACTGTTCCGAGTGCTACGCAAGCGTTGCAGTAACGAAGCCGCTTTCTTACGCATGAAAGCCATCCGTATGAGCTGCAGCAAACATTCCCGATGCACTGCAACGTCGCTATTACATGGGACCTAAACATAACTGGCGAAATGTGGGTATCCTATACCTCTACCTAACCCTTCGGGGAACACATGCGTGATGTTATATGCAGACTCTAGGATTCCCAACGATGGCCTCTTGATCCACTTCTATTTACATCCATATCAACGGAAAAACTAGTAGAAAATGATTTGTAATTATTTTTATTAATGATCCTCCAAGATCAGCGTCATTTGGCAAGCGTTCAAATAAGCAAAGTGCTAATTTGTTAACACATTGCAGGGTAAAAAGATTTCAAATCTATATTTTTATCGTCGTACATTAGAATCATCGAGATGGATTATTGGTGACCTAGAATCTAGGTAGGAAAGAGTTAACAGCTTAGCTTAGCTTATACTTAAAGTTAATACAAAAGTCGTTTGTAAAACTTAAAATATAAGTTAGAAAAGAAAAAATCTTTCATAAATCCATTAATAAAGAACGAATGAAGAAAGAAAATAAGTTTATTCGGCCCAGGTTAAGTAAGGCACACAATAATCATACAAAAACAAAAGTAGAATGCAAAAAGTTAAAACAGTACTGTGAGCCTCACGACGGCGTATTATTAAGAGCCGTTTGAGTCCCTCAGCAAGGCCAAGGCCTCCCTTCCCTCCTTCCACGTATCCTTATCTTCTGCTATTTCTGGCCAATCCTTACGAAAAATTACAATTCCATATCTCACGATTTTGATAGCAATTTATCAATTTATTAACCAATTTTTTTAATTATATATTATTATTTTTTTATCTGACTGTCCCAGAAAGGGTAATATTTTAGAGACCACGGATTGTTTTTAATATTTATTTTATTATTATGCAGATATTCAATAAAAATCTGTTTACCAATTAAATTCAATCGCAATGACCGTAAAAACTGTAAAACAAGGATGATCAAGTATTATATTTTTCAGGAAAATCCAATATAATTATTGTTATCAGGATAATTTTGTACACCGTGCGTTGTTTTGTGTATAGTTAGGGATATTTATAAATATTACAGCTGATCACGGATGACGGTCAGGAGCGATAGTGCAATTTTGCCACGGCTTTTTATAACTTCTGCCTCGTAGATCTAGTGGTCGCAAACGTTGCTGCTGAGCATGAGGCCCTGGGTTCGATTCCCCGGTCGGGCAGCGTTATTGAATTTATCTATCTGGAATTTCTCAGTAGCAGCAGGAGATTGGATTAGTGGAGAGTTGTTGGTAATGGGCTCGCTCTCTATTACATGGGACTTTTAAACCTAACTGGCGAAAGGTGGGTGTATTATACACACAGCTCTGCCTAACTCTTCGGGGCATAGAGGCGTGATTTTATGTGATGTTATGTTATAAAGTAAACCTTCAAAATAAGCTCTTTTAAAAATATGTATGTAGAATTATGACAACATTTCAAAAGCTACACGGAAATTAAACTCGTACATTAAATGGAATGCCTGTAGGCAATATGCACGCTGCACAGCGTCAAAGAGATGCTTATTAAGAGTATTCAATTTTGGTCAAATTTTAAGCAATTTGTGCATAGTACCATTATATTTATTACAAAGTGACGTATTTATAAACAAATTAATGTTGAAATTAAAGTCACTTATTGCTACACAAATTACAAGTAACTCGTTTCCGGATGACAGCGATGCGGAGTACTACTTCGACGCCTAAATATCCATTTGTTTTTGTATTGATTTATATAGTTAGGTAGTTAGTCTTTTAATTTAGTACCTAATGTAAATAGTTATCTGTGTGTAACTAAACGTGGATTAGTAAATTATTTAACTGTCACATCATACTCAGTGGCTAAGACTGGGTAATTTGACTGGTAAATTGTTTTATACGATAGCTATAGCTTGTCACTAAGTGCACTTTATTGTATTTAAGGTTACCTACTAATAAATGTATTAAAATTATACATATAAACCTTCCAGAATCAATTCTATAAATGATAGTAAAAACCGAGTTAAAACCCCTCGCGTAGTTTAGAAGTACAACGTGGTCACACAGACAGACACGAAAACCGACTTTATATTATAATCATATACGTATGTGTAGGTCATAATTAGCCATTATTGCCACTATCATGTTTTGGACTCTTATCATACCTAACGCCATAAAAGTACGTTAAGGTCCGGCGAGATAATTTTGTAGCACACCAACAGTTGCAATGCCTTTCATTTTGACAATTCGACGACATTCATTGCTGTATTTACGTTGTCAAGCCGACGAACTTTCCAAACATGTGGAGCAATGGATTAGGATTTTTTTTTCTAAATTCTTCGGTTTGTGAAATAATAATAATAATAATAAATCCCTGGACATTTCACACAGCACCATTTGTCCCAAGCTAAGCAACCTAATGCTTGTGTTATGGTAACAAGATGGCTGATAAACTACTTATATACATTTTTTTTTTTTTTTTTGTAAATACATACTTATTATAGATAGAAAAACACCCAGACTCGGAACAAATACATGTAGGTCATACAAATATTTGTTCCGTGCGGGAATCGAACCCGCGACACGCAGCGCAGCAGTCAATCGCTTAACCACTGCGCCAACCGTGCCACAATTAAAGAAAGTGTGTTACGCAATACGGGTGCAGGGTTTTGTGTGAGAGTGAGTTGTGTGTGAATACAAACACACACTTCGAGTTCCAATGTAACTTCCACGATGAATGCCCGACAGATTGTTTAATAGTTCAGTTTCCAAGAAGTATTAAAGCTACACTGGCCCCACTGCCAAGTTAGTATCGGGACACTCCGAAATTTCTCGCAGGAGCCTTGTCGCATGCAGATATCCGGACTCAGAATCTCTGAATACATATATTGTAAGTACGTTATTAAAATTCCGCATACCCTACAGAAACCTACACGTAAATCTATTTAGTGAAAATCTTAAATTCATACATATACTGTCAGACAACGCACAGCCTAAACTGGGTCATTATTGAAGATAGAGAACTGCAACTAGGTACTAAGACTGCCATTTATTAGTAAATAAACAATGTTTTTTGGAACATTCCCCCTAAGGGCCCCGCAAAGTTGCTGATGGAAAATAAATATCCCGTCGGGCACACGACTGGTGTACCTAACTATAATACACATAAACTCGCTCGTCGATGTCCCTGCCTTCCTGTATATGCGTGTAGGTACATAAATGGTTAAATTAAATGCAGTTCAGCATCTATCCACAGACGTTCAACCACAATTCCTCATTATTCCACTCGATTAGGTACACATAAAGTGGCACAATCTGTCCTTCAACACGTGTACACTGGCTACATCCAACGGTTTATCGGTCAACAGGCCGGCCGAGTTCCACGAAAGGCAAATAAAAATGCATATTGTTCATTCACCGGCGGGCAATACCGGGCAATGTCGAGCAGGTCCGGGCAGTGTCGGGCATTGGGAGGAAATTGCGAACATGTGTTTCACTATTCGATCGGATTCTAAAAATGCACCTACATTTGCGTTAGGTCTTCGGGAATATGGGTAGTTTTAAATAATGTGCTTTAGAATTAGAATTTATTAGTTTTACATAGTATGGTGTTAATATTTTTTAAGTTCTATACACTCTACCACAACATAATTATGGTATACAAACGAAGGCTTAGTTTAAAGATAAATGCCTTCGTTTCGTTTCTTTGGCTCATTAAAAAGTAAGATCGTAATCCCTTCAATAACAATCTTTAAAATATTTTCCGCATTAGGTTTTTACCTACGCAGGCGTTTGCTTTTGTTTTATTAAAATAAGGCAAAGACCTGCGTAGGTCAATAAAGCTGAATTATTAGTGAAATTGTGATTTATTGTCCCAAAGTAAAGGCGATATCTTGCTTAATAAAAGCTAAAGAAATTCTAGAAACGAAAACTTAACATTACTACAGAATAACTACACGGAAAATCCATAAAAAGAATCCTCACAGCTTTCCAATCCCAACCACTGAAATGCGTCTATTCCTCCCAGACTCCCACCAAATAACTAATTCAAAGGGTCAACAGCCTTCGGGTTGTTGTCAATAATGTAATCCGACAGCGCGAGTAGGAATTTCATTCATAATTCGTCGTGTCACGTGTCATGCGAACGATGATGATGATGAACGATTGTTATTGCTTAATTCAATATTCATTCAGTGTTTGTTTGGATGTCCTATGAGTTGGGACTGGGTTTTTGTAATACAGGGAAGGGATGGGCGCAGTTCAGGGTTGGTAAAGGCTGTACATGATTTCATTTGTTTACTACTTGTTTTGCCCTTATTTATTATATTAAAATACATAGGTACCTACATGTATAGTAAGAATCTATGAACTAGCCAGTAGCCATTAGGCATTTTAAAGATTATGCAAGTGATATGGCTCAAAGCTCTGATTATATTTTACTAACGAAAATAATTATTTGTAGGTACATACTAAAACCTAAAAAGTCATGAACACCTTTGATTTTAGATTTAAGCTAAAAGTAACTAGATTATGGAAAGTAAGTAAGTGTACGTGATGAATGCGTATGTTTCGTGGAGTACCAAAAGTCTGACAAAATAACAGCCTTATCTATTTTAAGGTACCTAATCAATTTTACTGAAATAATCCGATTTTATTTGAAAATCCAAGCCCAGCTGAGGTCAATCGACTTACCACCAGACGATGTTATGAATAACAATACTCGCGCCTGGCTGCGGAAGGCTTTAATTAGCAACGACGAATTATTTCACAAAATTTGTTTTCTTTTTACAGATTAATAAAGAATCAATCGTAAAATCAATTATGGTTTTGAAAGAAAGTTTTTTTTTTAATATAAGTAAATCCTAAGCTTCTCTAGCTAGTGTGTAGGTACACACAACTTGTGGTCTGCAATACAAACCAATGAATGCACGCCAGTTTGCGCAAAACAGTTGCAAACTACCCTTTTTCAACTAATCACAGTTCAGAAACTGATAGATACTAAATAGAAACGGAGCTGCATTTAATCTCAGTTTCTAAAACAAAACTACATTGAACTGACGCCAACGTGAATGAATGAAATGAATGGACTTTACTTGCTTTTGAAGCACTGGAATAAGTTCGGAATGAAAAACTCGATGCTATCGAGTTGGCACGGTTCATTCACAGGGTTGATTACTATGACCGGCTGGATTGATCAAAAAGTCCTTTGTAGCGTGTTTTACACTCGGACTTCATTGAATGGAGATGAGGATGCACGGCTTTTGGACATTGTAGAAGCTGAATTGAGGGGATGGATGGTGGGTTCTATTTACGTATACGTTTTGGAATAACGTGTGACTCTGTTTAGTTGAAACTATACAAAGACAAATTATAGGTACTTTAAGTTTAGTTTAATCAATCAACATATGTACATACGAGTACCAAGTCACGGCTACTGCCCCTTGGGGTAGGCAGAAAAACACACTACAGAACGCCTTATAGATACTTACTCCTTTTAGAATTAGTTTTGATAAATCACATTACCTGAATACAACGTGTCCCAACTTACAACAAAAATATCATACAGTTAACAAAAAGACGTGGGATGCGAGTGACATTTGCACAAAATATATTACCCTTTATAAAAAGTGAGATTTGACTCAAGAGTTGCCGTATAAAAAATATAATAAGGAGGAATATGTAAAAAAATACAAAATCGCAACGACCGTGGACGTAGGTATAACCTACACTGAGTCATTGCGGAGATCTGCATAATGGCATGGACAGATGTACAGTCAACTTACGTCAAAAGTTACACTTTGAACTACGAAAACTGGCGTTATACCTCGAAATGCAGATGCTGTCGAAGTAAAGTTGTTACCATGTCTGTGAAGTTGAAAGTACGTTTGAGTGTTTAGTATTAATTAGTAGTGTAGTATAGAATGTGTCTGTTCTGTTTACATAAACAAACTGTGTCTTCACGCTTCTCGAGTTGTAGAGATGCATGTTCATTCGAGCATGGTTTCGCACCGTTTCGAGTTTTCCCGTGTGATGCGGACAATCACCTTATAAAAACAATGACCACTCTTGGACGTTTTTATAAAATGATTTTTTGCGACAACATTCAACTTGGACTTTGTCTCATTAAAGTCGTTACTTGTCAATGAAATTTGAATGTTTAAAAATAAAATTGATTGATACAATGGAATGCTGTGACAAGATATTGCTACAAACAATGCTTTGAAAGTGATTGATGGTCGAAGGATACTCGATATAACCCGGTAGTTGCCTTAACGACACTTAATGATTGATTGATTGAACTCTCCCCGTATTCTTTTATGTGCTTGACTGAAAAATCTTTTTTGAAGCTTAGCTTGGCACTGTCACAGAGAAGAGGCCTGTGGGAACATTATAGGGTGATTATGCATCAATATTTAAACATTTGTTACAGAAAAGGTAGCTAAACAAATAGCTAATTAAGTATTTTTTTATTTATGTCAATTATGGGTTCAAACTCTTGTTTTGATCATAAAGAGTACCCATAGAACATAGCATGGTGTATCATTTCTTCCATAAAGGTATTTAGATACGAATCCATTAGCATTTAAAGTTTCTTAGTCATAGTGTGAACAATCTTTGCAAATCGCGGGGTTCGCTCAAGGCTAGAGAGACTGCGACTAGCTTAGTATATACATAATTTATCTAAATATAACTCTGCTATAATTTTATCATGCGATTACTAATCCTTTTGCCAATCGAGGCTGTAAACTATGAGAATATTTTAAGCATATCATATCGTCATTCTTAGTCTACATCAGTCCACAGCTGGACAGAGACCTCAACAAGCGCACGTCTCATCTCGCTTCTTAGTAACTATCATTCAGCTGCTACCAGCCATCCTGCGAAGATCGTCGCTCCACCTAGCCTGAGGGCGTCCTACCTATCGTTTACCGATTCGCGGTCTCCATTCAAGAACACGTCTTCACCAATGGCCATCGATTCTACGGCTAATATGGCCGGCTCATTGCCAATTCCACTAGCTTGTTCTGAGTCGTCTATCTCTTATTTACAATAAAAGAAAGTTGTGTGGCAAAGATGGTGGAAAGGCAAGGGTACGGTAGTTTCCCTTATCTTTCTCAATTTTTTTAAGTACCTAGTACTTGTTAACAGACCTACACTGTCCTCCCATACCTATTAGCACTGTAATTTGAAAACATTGTGAAAGCCAATTTCTTTTAAAAAAAAGAGTAACCGTGGAGTTTCTTGCCGGCTCTTCTCCATAGGAAACGACCGTTTGGAACCTTGCACCTAGCTTCTAACATTTCGTGTACGTGTGGGTTTATGTGAAATAAAGTATTTTGAATTTTAATTAAACGCTGAAATGGTTGAAGGTACTATCAAAATGTCCTAGAACCAAAAATTCGAAGACATTGTCATCTACCAACCCGCACTGGGCCCGCGTGGTGGATTACGGTCCACTCTCACTAAGAAGAGGCCTGCTTCCCAGCAGTGGGAACATTATAGGCTGATTATGCTAAGCTACCTACAACCACATGGGATTTCAGCCATTCAGCCGTTTGAATAAATTTCTGCAGTATATTAGTCAAGGACCGAAGTCGTTGGAACACAACCACAAAATGTCGTATAGTGCGAACATAATAAGGCTGTTGCCACAATATCGATTAACACTAAGGTGTGCTTAACAGACCTTTTAATTAATTAATTAAAGACTCGTGTACGGCTCGTGTATGACGACATACGCCTATATTATTACTTAATTATAAGTCTGACATAAAAGCTGAACAATAATGCGTATTGTTAATTGAGGCAGTTATTTTTCCTATCTGCTTATTACTTTGAATAAACTTATCATTTACATTAATAACCTCACGGTGTTTTGCTATGGGGGTAGGCAGAAACTGCGGAACGCCACTTGCTGCGATCCTTACATACTCACTCGTTTCGCTCCGTTTACTTTCATACTTTGAATAAAGTTATTATTTGTTTAAAAAGAGTGGTTTTGGGCTTTTTGTATTAAAAATTTCTCAGGACGAGTCCGGAGTTTGGATTAGTGGCCGGTTGATGGCAATAGGCTCACCCCCTATTACATGAGACTTACACATTACTGGTGAAATGTGGGTGTACTATAGTTACAGCTCTGCCAACCCTTTCAGGGAATAAGCGCCCTTATTCCCTGAAAGGGTTGGCAGAGCTGTAACTGTTATGTTATAAAATAAACCCGCAAAATAAACTCTCTTAAAACGATGAATTTGTTATAAGTTATGACAACATTTCAAGAGCTACACGTATAATTATTAAATGCATACTTACAACAAACATTGAGATTTCCAATTATTAATACTAAAGCAGTACAGTCGATATGCACATTGCACAGCGTCAAAGAGAAACATAGAATTAATTATATAACTAGCGAAATGTGGGTATACTAACACCTCTGTCTAACCCTTCAGGGATTACAGGCGTAATGTTATGTTTATGTTAACAAAAAATCAATTTTAATGTTGGCAAAGCGAACCATGCCCGCTCCAATTCACAATACGATTCCGATAATCGCCCATACCGATAGCCGATTGTCGTGCCAAATAACGTTTAATCGCTCGTGTGTAACCTGCCTTACCGGTAAGCGCTGACGTAACCGCGGCATACAGGAATGTCACGAGGCAAGTTTGAATGCAAAAACAGAATGATTATTTTATTATTATTTAGGTATAATATTCAATAACCATATTACTCCGCCCGTGACTTAGTCTGTGTGAAATTTATTGTTCTCTCGACTCACCCCGTCGCCGCATCGCATCGCATCGCCTGTCTAAGCTATTACTTCGTTTTCGCTCAGCGGTATTTCTGACTTTTTTCCTTTTTGCTCAGCTTCTAAGGGTCGTAACGTGATGTTAAATAGTGTATGGCCTTGGCCTTGGCCTTGGCCTCCCCAAGAATTGGGGATCTATCAAATGCAAAAATATATTTTCAAATCCGACTGGTAATTCCAGAGATAAGCGTGTTCATACAAACAAACTCTTCAGCTTTACAATTAGTATAGATATACAGACATATCGGAACAAGATTTGAATAGTTTTTTTTTTTATGTTGGCGGCAACAGATGTTCGTTATTTAAAGAAAAAACATGAATGGCTAATGTATTTAATAATATTCTCTTGTAGCGTTGTTTTTTGTGTGAACAATTTAGCTATCAAAAGTAGTTAGTAGGTAAGTAAGGATAGGACAGGTGGCATTCTGTAGATTCTGCCAACCTCCATGGGAAGAAGGGGTGGTGGGTCTATGAATGCATGTAATTTAGTTAAAGTCGTACGCATGCGCGAGTTGCGCATGCGTGCGACACAAATTTCGAGTTCAACATTGTGTTATCTTTCTTCTTTGTAGTATTTAATAAAGAAGTGCTTTCTCATACTTCTTGTGTGAAAAGAGGATTTCGCCCTACAGTGGGGTTTTTAATCAAGTATCTCTTAATTTCTTATCTTAGGGTTTCCTATCCTACAAAATAATAATACAGGCGTGCTTGTGAAGACCAATCAAATTAGGGAAACCATTTCCGAAATATTGATTATAAATATTTATTACTTAAAGACTTAGAAATGGTCTTGAACTTGAACATAATATTTTTTCGGATGAGTTTCGTGTGTGGGTGGTGCGTAGGTGCATAACGGGTATCCTGAATAAGCACGAGAAGTGCTTTTATATCAGGAATAAATAATTATTAAAGTTCTATACGTACCTACAACCTTTTCTTTAAAATCGTTTCGCGATGTAACTCTACCTAGATCCTTAATACTAGGGAAGTGTCTACATTTTGTCACCTAGATGACTGTACAGACGCCAGCACATAAAGCTACCCGAAACTGTCAATTTTTCCCAATCAACTTTGAACCTTAATGCTTTAGGGATAAAGTTGAAAATCTATTAAAGAAATTTGACAGATTGTAGTAGCTTGATGTGCTGCCGTCTGTACCTGTAGCGCCTTCGTCGTAAGGTCAGTAACTGGGTGTGTTGTCAAACTTAGATGAAGCTCATATCACCATTATAACTTGAACCAAAGGGCAATGACATGTCCAACGATCATAATCATAGTTATCATAGCAATTACTTACGAGTAGCCTGAATCATAACATACAATGGATGTATGGAACACATTCCATACAAATTGTTGCTATTGTATGCTCCGAACGTGATTTGACTTACGATGACGTAATTAGCAAATTTGAACTGTAAAATGATGAGTATAAAGTTGAAATTCTTTGGGCAGTCAAAGGGCTAGCTATAACTTTGTTTGCATAGTGTCTATTTTAGTTTTCAATGACGAAGTTTATTGGTACGTCAGGATGGCGAGTGTTTGGGAGTTAGCATAATGAAACAGGAGTGTAGGAAAATAATTTTGATCGTGATCGCAAAGGCGGTGCAGTGGACTGCGATAGGCTTAGTTGACAAAGGCGATGCAATTGCCAATACGATATGTAAGGATATCGGGATGCCTTTTGCTCAAAAGTGACCTTTTATGTTATTATAATAAAGGATATTCTGCGGTCACCGACTCAGTGTGGCAATATGTGCATCATTTCTATAAAAGGCATATGTGTGTAGTTACCCACGTTCTGCTAAGCAGCCGTATATTTTGATCCTTCCGTTTAATGCCTACATATTTGATAGGATCTTCCTAGAGTCCCATACTTGAATTTGTTTTCATGTAACTTATCTATTACATATTTTCATTTCGGTTGTGATATTCATTACTAACCTAAAGAGAAGATGCTTGGATTGTATGACGAAATTATATGAAAGAGAAGGGAGTGAATGCTAGCGTGACGGTTTAAAACGTGTTGTGCCGACCCCTAGTAAAATAGGACAAGGGCAGGAAGATGATGATATTATACCTTACCTAAGTACCAAGTTTCCTAAACTTTCAACGTGTCCTACTCTTGCTCATCTTGTTTTTAAAATGGATCTGTCTTGTTTTCAACTTCAAGACGCGTTGTTCGAGCTCACCATAATAATGAAGAAACATAGCTTACATAAGCATGTGAAACAACATACGTTGTTTTACTTACAGGTAACTACAATATTGTACAGTATCGTAACTCCTACGAAGCGTTGTATAACACTGTAACTGCGGTGAGATCACCTATTGTTTACCGATAATATTATGGGAAAATGCTTCTATTAAACGCGTAGAGAATACTTACACGTGTGTTTTTGCTTTGCGTTGGAGTTTTGTTTAAGAGTTCCTGAATACAAGGTTTAAAACTAAGCAGAAAGAGACGTGTTGCTACGGAGTTTTGTCAGTGTCAGTTCCAACACCAGAAAACGGTGAAGATAGTGCGTGGTGTTTGCGGGTGGTGCATATTATTAATATCAATGATGGAAGGTGTGACGATCTGATAAAATTTTGGGCTAGTGTGGATTAGGGATAGCACAAAACAGAGGTTTGCAAGGGGGACACCATTGCCCAGAAGTGGGACAAAAAGTGGGCAGCAAAAAAATGTTTGCCAGCTAGCCAGGTGGCGTGTCTGATGGCTTTGGTGAAACGAGCGTACGCGTTAAGGTTATTTTAATACACTTAGCAACGTTAGACATAATTTGAGACATATGCGAGGCTATTTGACTCGATGAATACTAATGAATTTAATTTGGAAATAAGCTAATAAGCGAAGAGAAGAGCGAAGAGTTTTAAAATGTTGTAAATCATGTCTTGTATCGAAATTGTACGTTGTAAATTCTCTTTTTTTGAACCCTGTATACATGTTCATGAGAACAAGACTGAAGATATGACACAGTAACAGTACCAGCTGTTGAGATGATTCACAGCATTTCGCAACGACTCAAGACACCGTATGTGATTCATATAATGATGGTTAGGTATAAATGTCAGCGTTTCTTATGAAACTTTCGTACCAAAGCTGTATTTGGGTTTTTTACCTTAACCTGGCACGGTTTGCCGCTCGTGACAAGACATGGGTTGCAGCGAGAAAATCACAGCAGATGACACATCTATCGCTACATTCACGTGGTATTACTATGCACCAAGGTTTACGCTGGTAAACATTGGTGCATAGTAATACCACGTTAATTGAAACTTAATTATTATCCCCGTTAATGATTAGCTACTCCATAATGATGTGAGACAGCAGTAGGTGAACTTTTATAACTACTATACTACTACTACTGCGTTTATGGCAACACAGACGAATATTACCACGATATCAAGCCGATAACAATATGATTTTTAATTATTATGGAATGCAATCGGCAAGAATAATACTGTACTTGTAATTATTAATAAAAAGGTGAAAACGCATGTGCTTGGTTGCTTGCTTACAGAATAAAACTTTCCACTCACAATCTTTTTCAAAAGTAGAATCCGTAAACAACTGGAAAAACAAATTAGATTGTACTGTTTGTTATAAAAACTATATAACTCATATAAAAAACCTACTGAAATATTTATTTACAACACTATGATTTCAGACCACAAGTAAAAAATTTTATTTTGGATGTCTAAAGGCCAAACTTTTAAATTAACTTTCATGTTTTCCACTATTGCATTTAATACCTTATGAATATCGAAATTTTTGCCTTCTGCCCAATCCCTTAACATTTCAGTTATGTTTTCCAAATATTCTATGTTACGGTCATTCACATCGTATACTCCGTCAATGACACTGAATAATTCGCGCAGAAGCGTCACACTTGGTTTCAAGGGATCTGGAGCTAATTTTAACATTTTGTCAGGATTCGTCAAAATCTCGTCTATGAAGTCGAGAGTATCCCTCTTAACCATGGGGTCAGCATTGATTATATATTTTATAGTCTGTCGAAACTTTATGTTAGAGGTTATAAAGAACTTGTGGTTTTCCAAAACTTCCGTAATCGGCACAAAGAATCGCTTCAAGTCTCGCGGCGCTACGTTCATTAGGGTCCGACACCAATCTATCAAATAGTCACTGTAGTAATATCTGTCCCTACAAATCTGTAGAGTATCACAAACATTGTTTTCTATAAAATTGGCAGAAATTTTCGTCTGTTGTCTCATTATTTTCTCCTTCAACGTCTGCTGTAACCATGTCGTCTGCGTCATCATTTTCCCCTTCACATTTTTTATGTGGTACCTCAACACCTTTTCTAGTATATAATTTGAAACATCCATGAAATCTATCATAAAATGATCTGTAACATTGATTGGTTTTCCTTCAAGCATAGCCTTAAGTTTAGTGTTAACTATCTCTGTATATTTTTCTTCGATGTTACTGAATGCTTTTTTGACGTCTGCAATATCAGCACGATATAGATCATAATTATTCATAACATTGGACCTTACGTTTCGCAGCTGTTCAGTGGAGACTTCTATTAGAACGTTAACAAATGTGTCGAACAGTACAGTGTCGTTACTCGAGACTTCGATGTCTTCTGGTTCCGCATAGTTATCTGCATTATAACGTGTTTCTTGCATTTTATGAGGTAGAATTTGGAAATAGACCGAGTCAGCCGTTCGAGTTCTTGCGGCGCCGCAAATTGTATCTGTATCGAAAATAATACTTTTAATTTGGAAATAAGGCCTGTTACGATATAATATACTATCGTAATAAGTCATAACATAACGCAGTTTAAAACCTCAAAACAGCAGACTTAGGCGTCCCCTTTGATGTTTTTTTTTTTAGGACGCAAATAACATTTCGATGACGTTGATTTTAATTTAGAGCTTGGGTTTTTATGATTTTCAAGTCAATCTATTAGCAGTTTACGAATGTGTTTTCTTTTTCAAAGGTCACTTAACGTTGGGAAATTTAATAACAGACTGGTGCAATGTGATGATGAACTAAGACTTGAACACCCACAGAGTGACTCAGAACCATGATCATCATTTCAGCCGAAAGACGTCCACTACGGGACATATTCTTCCCCAAAGCGTTGCCATATACACCGGTCCTGTGTTTACCCCCCATTAGTGACACTGCATGATTCAACACTTCTAATGATACTATAAATTTAAACCCTGTTGAATGTAGCTCCCTCTTAATCCTTTAATATGAAGAAATACTTATTTTTTATATGTAATTGGAACTCACATAACGAAACCGTAAGAAACACGACAATTTTCTTCGTGTAAACCATGGTTACTATTTACATTATATGCCTGAAAAACCATTCCGATTCGATTTATATCCGTAGTTAAAGTTATAGTTTATTGAAAAAAGAGAGTAGATATAATAATGTAAGGCAAACAGTGGACTGCACGCCTGTTAGAGCATGAGAGGTGAGCAGAGAGTAGCATGGTTCATTAAACCGGGAAAGATATATAAAGGCCTTTTTATAGGTCGCTAACTCGGTATGTTGGTGTAAAGGGGCATACATATTGGAAATCCATACTATTTATATGTTCAATAAAAATCAATCTGCCTAACCTTTTCCCAACTACATATATTGGGGTCAGTTTCAGTCTAACTGGAAACAAGTATTTTACACGGCGCGACTGCCTATCTGACCTCCACGACCCAGTCACTCACAGTTACCTCTTGGCAAGACTGGTCAGACTTTTGGGCTTCTGATTACACGTAAAAGTAACAGGCAACAGTCTGTTACCTTTTCGCGTCTTAACGGCTGATCGGATTTTGATGGGCACACAGGTAGATTATGAGCTGGTTTAGGACAAATGATAATTATAATTTTTATCCCGGCAGTTGTTCCCTCGAGATAATTTCCGACCTCCACTCGGGCGAAGCGGGCGGGAGTTAATCTTTTTGGCTAAGCTATTATAACTTGGTGTAAAAAGACACTTAACGAAGCCGAAACGCACTTGCACTCCCCGTCATTTTAACAGTTTTTTTTGTACTGGATCATACCTAGGAACCTTCTGGTTCCGGAGTTAATGAAGGTAAAAATTTTAACTTTCACTGACGTTTTTTTTACGTAAATAATGTTTTTAATGTTATAACACACCTTTACCTCCATGACCCTGACCTGTACCGTTGCATGCACCCATAGGCACAATGTTTTGCGTGCGTTACATTGCGCGCAACCGTAAACAGTTTTTCACACTAAAAATAAGAGTCGTGTTACAGCAATTATTTTTGTGCATTATTACTTAGTTTGATGTACAGAATGCTTTTTGACGGCTAGGTGATGTGTGATTTTACACCCAGATTCTAGACATCTATTGCCATTCAACGAGGCAATGATGCCAGTCTTCTGGACCGTTTCTGGATGACAGCGATGTCAAGGAGTATTTCGACCCATTAATTAGTGTCCTTTTGTTATTGTATTTATTTGTATAGTTAGTCATTTAATGTAGTAGATATCTGATTGAAAAATAACATTTAAAAACGACGCAAAGACTGTGATGGATCGCGATACTTAAAAAAAAATACGTCTAATAAAACATTCAACTTACCTCTTCACATCCTTTTGAACCTACAATTATACAGTTCTTTGGAAGGATGTAATTTGCTACGTCTATTTTAAATATATCACTTTTTGTTTCCGATGAATTGGAAGGTGCGATTGAAATAGAAGGAATGGGTGAAAGTGAAGGAACGGGTGAACTGGAATGAACGAATGAAGTGGAGGGAACGGGTGATCTGGAAGGATCGAATATATCACTTTTTGTTTCCGATAAATTGGAAGGTGCGATTGAAATAGAAGGAATGGGTGAAAGTGAAGGAACGGGTGAACAGGAATGAACGAATGAACAGTAGGGAACGGGTGATCTGGAAGGAACGGGTGAATTAGAAGGTACGGGTAAAATAGAAGGAACGGGTAAACTGGTAGGATCGGGTGAACTGGAAGGAACGGGTAAACTGGAAGGATCGGGTGAACTAGAAGGAACGGTTAAGCCGGAATCAACGGGTGATTTGGAAGGAACGGGTGAACTGGAGGGCACCCGTTCTTCCGGCTCACCCGTTCTTTCCAGTTGACCCGTTTCTTCCAATTCATCCAGCGTTTCCGGTTTATCCGATGCTTCACATTCATCTGGTGTTTCCGGTTCACCCGATGTTTCCGACTCGTCTAATGTTTCCGGCTCATTCGTAGTTTGCCTTTCGGTTTGATTTTTTTTTTCTTGTCTTTTTTCGAATCGCTCCTGACGTTCAGATGGTTTTCCGCATCGTTCCTGACGCTTGGATATCAATCGATGTTCCGAACTATCTCTATTTTCCAAACTATCTTGATGGTCCGATATATCACGATGTTTTGATTTGTCACGATATTTAGATGACTCCCGATGTTTAAATTTTTTCTTGCGTTTCGATTTCCCCCAAACTGACGAACAAATACTTTTTGAACAATCCCAAAGCTCCGAACTATCACTTTGTTCCGAACTATCAGAATTTTTCTGATGTTTCGAACTATCCCTATACTCCGATCCATCCCGGTGTTTCGATTTGTCACGATATTTAGATGACTCCCGATGTTTAAATTTTTTCTTGCGTTTCGATCTTCCCCAAACTGACGAACAAATACTTTTTGAATAATTCCAAAGCTCCGAACTATCACTTTGTTCCGAACTATCACTTTGTTCCGAACTATCAGAATTTTTCTGATGTTCTGAACTATCTCTGTACTCCGATCCATCCCGGTGTTTCGATTTGTCACGAGATTTAGATGTTTTCAAATTTTCCGATTGTTCCTGCGATACGGATGGTCCCTGTTGTTCGGATATATCCTTATGTTTTGGTTCTTCCTGATTTTCACATTTTTGTTGATAGTCAAATCTATCACCATGTTCCGGACTATCACCATTTTCAGAGTTTGACCATATTAACGCAAACTCACTAGTTATCGAATTGACATCGAGTTCTAACCTATCCTGATGATCTAAACTACCACGACGTTCCAAACTATCCCTGTGTTCCGAACCATCCTGGTGTTTCGATTTGTTCTGAGATTTAGATGTTTCCGTATGTTCCTGGGGTTCGGATTGTTCCTGTTGTTCCGATCTATCCGTATGTTTTGATGTATCACTATTTATCGAGTTTAACCAATTTAACACATTATCCCTATTTATCGAACTACTATCGAGTTCCCGGTGTTTCGATGCTTCCCTATTTTTAGTTGGTTCTATTTCCATGGTTCAGGTAGTTGGGTTCTTCACATAGTTGGGATGTACCCCAACTACCTGAAGATATGATTGTTTCAAAGCTCTGTTTACCTGAAACAAAAAAAAAGTTAGTGAGTGAGTGTATTTTTCAACTACGTGTCATAAAGAGCATGCTAAGAAAGAAAGAAAATAAGTTTATTTGACCCAGGTTAAATAAAGTCGTGTCTCCTGCGCGTGTTTTTTCGAAACATTACACAAAAACGTCAAAACAAAGAGGCGTGGCCATACACATTTGTGTATGAAAACACGATGTTTTGTTTTCCGAGCTACATGGAAAACATTCCCCGCGCGGGTAAAGTGGGGAAGGGTTTGTTTCCTATTCAACCGCCACGCGCACCGCGCACATCTAGCATTTAGCACTTTGAAAGCTAATTCCAACTGATACAGGTTTTGAGATTATATTGTCGTGAATAGTTGACAGTGACACTAATCTAAAAAATTTAAAAAGGCACAAAATATTCACACAAAAATAACAAAAAAAGAAACTTATAATAGTTTTGTGTGCCTCACAACTGCGCTAAATAGGCCCAGATCAGCATAAATGTCAGTCAACTAATACCTGACATTGGTTTTTAACTGGACCCTATGTTACGAGTACTTCTTACGGATGTAAATCAGTTTTATGATGTGTATAAATATAATGTGTTTTATACACATCATAATATCTAAAATGCATATGATATGTGTAGCAAATAATAAAAACCCGGTTAAATATTTGTAGATAGTAATATAGTGGTGTTTATGGAAAGAAACAAAATTGTGTGGTTGCACAAGAAATAAAGGACTCTCGTCGAATAAATAATAATAGGTAACCATATCATAAATCCATATCAATAAAACGTTCACATATTTATCATGTCTAGCTTTTGTTGCGCATCTATGAGGTACTGCCGCCGGCGTCTTCTAAATGTGTCGATCGTGTTACATGCTCGATTAGGTGGTGGCAGATTATTCCACACTTTGGATGCCGCGCGTAACGGAAGCCACCTCTAAAAGCAGCTGTAATATGCGACTGAGTCGAGAGTTGCTGCGAGCATTGCCTTCTCCCACATTCTCGTCTACTCGCCATCCAATTCACCTTGTCGCACAGGTAGTCCGGTTTTTGGGATTTAACTACACCGAACAGAAGGCACGCCAAATGTAGTTTACGTCTCAATCTCGTTCTCAATCATTATTAGAGGGAGAGTAACAAAATTCAAACATACATCTCACTTCCTATTCCAAATATAAACAGTATTTGCAAACACGCCAATAGGAAATAATATTCAGTTCACACACCAGTAGACACGGCACCGTGACGGGACGGATGCGGAACAAAACCGGCGCTCCCGGTTTGCCCGACTATTTCCTACCTACGATTGGCTAGGCAATAGCGTTTAACCTGAACTATTATGGTACCAGGTATTTACACGTCGAATTTTCATTCGGGTCTAGCTTAGAATTTGCGTAAAATACAGAACCATATTATTTCAAATGTGTAAGGACAAGAGACAGAATAAAATAAAAAAATGTATTGTGGAGTTAGATTGTCGGACATAATTCTAAAAACTAAATTCAGTGATGTTTGCTGATAATAAAATAAAATATAATAATAAAATATAATCAGCAAACATAAATGAATATTTTTCTTATAATGGCGGCAAAACCATTAATAAATATGTAGTTTCGCCGCCATTATTAGAAATAGATTTGTGCATCCCTGATGACGAGTTCGCGGCAGCATAAAAAGTATTGTCAGTGTGTTCGCAGATCGGTGGGTTTCTCCTATGTGGTGAAGCCGGTGGATGCAGCTTTACGCTTTATTCGAATTGTATATCTGTGTCTGTAACCTGCTAACACTAGAAGTTAAGTAATTTTTTTACTAACCCATGGACTCCCGTCTACAATAAAAGTTTTCTATTATATTCGAAAAGCATTTATTTCAATTAGTATATTTGTAAGAGTCTACCAGTTTGTCAGAGAATTTGATGCCCGTTCTAAAGCATACATTCCTATGAAATAGAAAAGGACGGGTTAAAAAACTCCATACTAATCAAATCTAGTTTTTAATAAGGGGTTTTGATAGAACATCTTTCATAAACACAGACCTAAATAAAAAAGTAGGCTGATCACACAGATCGAATATCTGGCTGTGAAAAGTTTTCAGCCAATCTGTATCGATACAATGTTGGAAGGTAACTCAGATTTTACCGGGACCCAGTGTTC
The DNA here is from genome assembly GCA_949629185.1 of Apamea crenata. Taxonomy (NCBI): domain Eukaryota; kingdom Metazoa; phylum Arthropoda; class Insecta; order Lepidoptera; family Noctuidae; genus Apamea; species Apamea crenata. The sequence goes on from OX451351.1 coordinate 1,874,795, forward strand.
ACGTGAAGTAGGAAATCACCGTTCTTAGTACGCTAGGCTCTATCCTGCATTCGTTGCGGGTTGGTTTAGGTTGGTCCCTTTTCTATGGAGTGCGACGGAAAAATACCAATAAAATCCTATTTTTATACTTGTTATATTATAAATGTGAAAGTTTGGATGTTTGTTACTCAATCCGCAAAATCGGCTGATCGGATTTGGATTAAATTTGGCACACACATAACCTGGATAATAATAAAATAACACATAATACTTTTATCCCGGTAGTAGGTTCTCGTGGGATACTTTCCTACATCCACGCGTTATAAAGGTCACTATTCTTACCGGAGCAGCTTAAGGAGAGACCGATTTCCCGAATCCCAAATAATTTGCCATTTAAATTTATGACGCGGCAGTTTCTCCTATAGTTGGCATTTACAGTTTTCGACATCCACGCGAGAGAACCCGTGGGCACAAGCTAGTTGCTTCTTTACCTTACTTGGTAAATACCTAGGACCCTTCAATTCGTACAAGTGACTGATTGTTAGGCCGAGCCGTGTATTATCACAACAAGGCATTCTATTCAATGGCTTACAACTCAGAAACTTGAGTAGAAACACTTGTTTTGGTCGCATTCCTGTGGTAACACTTTTGTATATTTAGTTTTACTAACACTTTAACATTATAATTGTACTAGCTCCTGCCCATGACTTCGTCCGCGTGAAATTTCTTGTCCTTCAACCTATCCCGTCGCATCGCATCGTCTGCCCGCGCCATTACTTCGCTTTCTGACTTCCTTCTTTCTGGCTTTTTTCTTTTTGCTCGGCTCTTAAGGGTTCTAGCGTGGTGTTAATATTAGCCTATAGCCTTCCTCAAGAACTGCAGTGCGATTCAATAACCATCTCACCGTGAAAACTTAGGTGAAGTGAGCGTGGAGTGAGCTGTCATTCAAACTAATGCTAGGGATTGACACTATTAACAGCTCACTCTAAGCACACTTCACCTAACTTTTCACGGTGAGATTTTTACAGAATCGATCGGCTGGGCCATCAAATGCCAATCCCACTGATAGTTCCAGAGATTAGCGCATTACCTTTATTATTAGTATATGTATATAGATAACGCGCAAGTAATTTTATCATCATCTCTTCTAAGTTTAAGGTCTTCATCATACTTACATAAGATTTAAAAATAACTTGCGAAATGTGGTCGTACTATATGCACAGCTCTGCCGAACCCTTCGAGAAAAATAAGCGGGATGTTATGTTATTATTCTCTGTATATTCCGACACTTCATCATAACTCTTGTTTTCACGCGAGTGCGCCCGCGGGCAACGCGAGTTTTGCAACGCTTTCGCACTCGACTCAAGAGTCGCGCTCCGACGTGACGTCATACCGATACTGTTATCTCTGATAAGAGTGCGTTATTATCAATTGTATAACAGTTTGATGAGGATGTTTTTTCTTCTGTTGGACGCAAAGCTTGCCTAGGTTTTATTCTAGTAAGTTACTTGTAATGGATGTAGGTAAGTTTTGAAGGTACTTGTAAATACATTCCTTGTCTTGTGTCAATGCTACAAAAAAGCGGCCAAGTGCGTGTCCGACTCGCACACGAAGGGCCGTACCTTAAGGCAAAAAACGCCGAAAAAAAACACGTTTCTTGTATGGAGACCCCCTTTAATATTTTATTATTTATTGTTATAGCGGCAATAGAAATACATACTCATTTAATGGATGGTCACCCATCCACGAACCGACCGCGCTAGGCGCAGCTTAATCTGCTGATATTATTTAGAAAAAAAAAACCGTTTTAAAAAAGGATTAAACATATCAAAAAGTGCAAAATATTGCAACATAATTAGCGTTTGCATATTATTTATCGGTCTGTCGTCTCATAGAGCGATGCAAATAGCGGGGGTATTGCTCTAGCGTTTCTGAGATCTCCGTGTATGAATAGTTAAGGCTGCCCTGTCCGCAACCTATAATTCTGCTAACCTACTAGAGTACGGTAATATTCCGATGTTTTATCTAAGCTGAAGTTGTTTTTTGTTTGAACGCCCTAATCTCTGGAACCACCGGTAGAGTTATAAAAAAAGGAATTGGATTTGATACCCCAATTCTTGAGGAAGGCTATTTAACATCACGCTAGGCATCTTAAGAGCCGAGTAAAAAGAACGAGAGTAAAAAAGGACGAAACGAAGTAATAGCGCGGACGGGCGATGCGATGCGACGGGGTGTGACGAAGTCGCGAGCAGAAGCTAGTAAATGTTATCGGAACGACTTTGTATTTTTTTTATAAACCATTAAAGTATTTCTGACTCAAACCACAGAAACATACTAGTTAAATATACACAACAAATAGTTTCGGAGTCAGGGTTTATTAAAATATTGACATTTATGTTTTTAGGATAGATATTGTAGAAAAATCTGGCTTTGAAAGAGAGAAAAATAGGTTTTAGGTAAAGAAGGGTTTTGGTAAAATAAGGAATCGTTTATTTATTAAGTTACTAATCATATTAAAAATTAGCTGCGCCCGAGACTTGGTTCGCGTGCATGTCTGAAATCCAATTCGTTTTAATATTTTTCTAGTTTAATATTTTTCCCAAATTATTTTTCTAAAATAAAAGTAGCTTTTAAATTACTCCTTATATCGTTTATCTGCCAGTGAGTGTTGTCAAAATCGTTTCGGAAGTTAGCTGGAACAACTAGACAGACAGATTGTTTGTTTTTGCTATAGATTAAGTTATAAATTAAATATATCTTGAATAGCAAAGCCGCTGGTTTCGATCGACAGCATTGTTGTCAATGAAAACAATGACATCCACCGAGAAATACCCTCAAAAATCCACGTTCTATGGCACACAGCCCTTTTGTTCATAAACAATACCGCAAAGGCTCTATTCAATTTCTACTACATTCCCTGCAGCCAGTGGCATCGCTGCCGAGTCAGCCTAACCGACTAAGGCAGGTGACCTAACCGCTGCCATGTACCGCGGTATGTTGTCGAGCGCTCTAAAGCGATAGTTGAGCAGCTTCCAACCGACTCAACTATGCGTTTATTGCCTGGAAAATGTCCTTTGAGTGCTGTATTCCTGCATTCATTATTCGTAGGATTGGTCTTTTGAATGATGCTAACTACATTTTGGCCCGATTTTACGGGGTTTGTTGCACATTTGTGTAGGTGCATGTTTTGACATAGGTAACGAACTGTAAATAATTGGATCTATATTAAGCACTGTGTTAGCTTATAACCGATAAGTACAATTCATTCACATCATGACGTCAGTGAAGGAAGACATGGGGAGGAAACCTGGACTTAATCTGTCTATACTAATAAAATAGCTGAAGATTTTGTTTATTTGTTTGTTTGTTTGAACGCGCTAATCTGTCTATAAATTATAATACCTCTAATATGATATAATATCTCTATAAATACTATTGCATTTCTGTATTAGGGTCAGCGATACTCGAATTAAATGATTTTTTAAAAATAATATATATATAATAAAAAAATATTTTTGCACTGAGAGAGGCTATAATTAGCTAGTAGCTAATATAAATCTGAAATCGCCAACCCGTCTCGGGCACGCGTGGTGATCAAGACTTGAGCCTTCTCTCTATGAGAAGAGGCCTTTGGTGTGGGAAAATCAATTGAAATCAAACCAACATTTTTCAGCTCCTTATTTGCAGTATTATAATATGTATACACACAGTCACCCTACTCACAATCAGTATAATGAACGTACCAACTCAGCTACCTACCCGAGTACTTAGTTACTGCTAAATACCTCGCCTTATCACTCGCGCGGCCTTTGTAGATCTACTGCCAAGGCATTCCAATAATTTTAACTGCCATTCACTTTGCATCTTCGAGTCTTGTCGAGGGGATCGGCAGCAGCCTAAGTTTCTGCAGAATTGAATAGCCTAAAACGATTGGTTATTCGTGTAATTAACCTAATATTCCTTTATGAGACTAAATAAAATGCAGCCTAGAAACTGAACTTGGGTTTGAAATTGGTTAAAATCACTGTTTTGTTGACTGCACTTTTGTTTTGTGACTTCTGTAGATAAGAAATATTCTGAAGTGCAATAGTAATAAGCCAATTTCATTTTAATACCTAATATTTTTATGATATTACTAGCAGTAACTAGTAATATCATAAAAAAAAATCTAGTTTGAACATAAAATATAGCATCGCATCGCCCGCGCTATTACTCCCGCGTTTCCACAGACACGAAAAGCGACTTTGTTTTATATTTTTCTTTTTTATTATAGATACTGTAGATATGTATTGTATCCACTTTTATGAGCCGATGTAAGGATGTACGGTCCATATCAAACGGATTTACGGTTCCCGGGAGGATGATACAATATAATTTACCAATGTACCAAAATAATTGGATGTTTGACATCATCCGGTAACAGAGTTAATTACAATTTTTTCCTTATTGGTACAATATTATTAGATTGTTGCTGTTACAATAGCTTGTTTTCATGAAATAGATATAGAGGTAACTATATTTTCATAAATTATTTGATGATAATACTAGGACTGTTGCTGAGTCAAAAAGAATCGCTTGTATGAATGATAGCTGCCACTTGCATACAAAGTGGAGTCGAAAATACGACGGCAAATTAAACTTCGTGTAATTATGTAATTCTAGTCTGCATTCAAAAATTCAACCAAATATATGTAGTACGTGAATTTAAACAGTTGTTTTGTTAGCGTATACACGACCTATATCCTCTTTTCTCAGTTCTGTGCCTTTATCAATTTAGCTTCTGTTGCTTTCTCACCTATGTAGGGCGACCCCTACATAGGTGAGAAAGCAACAAAAAAGCAACAAAGCCGCGGTAAGCGTAGTTTAATCTACGATCGACCCATGCGACTGTTATAACCACGAGCCTCTAAAATACTTACCTATAACCCAATGACCCTTCAATAAGTTTTATAAAAGATCTCCCCCAGTATTTTACTCTTATGTCGTCAATAAAAATATCGCAAACACTACCCCATGCTCAGCTCGATGCATCCATTCAATACTTCACGTTAGGAAATATGAAACTTGCCGGCTTCAAGCTATTTCCTTTCAAAATCGTATAAATGCATGTTCATGCGCTGTGTGAACACAAGATTAGAATAAAATATCATGATTTTTAATAGCTTTCACTCCCTCCGTTGAACACTTGAAAGTGTTTCAAGAGAATGCAATAAGTGGCTTCTAAAGTCTGAAATGAACTTTTTGATTAATAAACTTTACAATGTCTGGCTGTGACGTAGCAAATGGAATATGAATGGCATTTCAGCTGTATCTTTTGTCTCAGGAGGCTGTCTGCAGTGTCTGCTTGTTTGCAACTCCATCAAATAAAACAAGAAGAGAGAATATTTTTCTGGCTAAAATTAAGTAACCGACTTCTTGAAATTTAATTGTCTATGGAATACCACAAATAGACTACGACAGGAGATAGCAAATGGCGGACCGCGTTCCGGGTCCGGAACGCCGCCCTATTTTGTGTAAACTAAAACATGTCAATAACAATTTTGGGTAAGTCATTTAATTTAGTCAGAGTTTTGTCCTTTCTACCATCGACACGCGTGTGTAAGTTATTTAAAAACTGCAATATGTACTAATTGCTAAGACCTGCAATACTTATGCGCGAATTCCTAGGGTGAATGATAACAGCATCCCTTACATCATATTAAGATATACACACAATAGGTATGTCTATCTGTATACATGTCTGTCGCTGTCATAATGTATCAAAATACAAAATACGTCGGACACGTGGCAGGTATAGCCTATATCCTATTTCACGTGGCCATTAATAACGCAGAGCCTATAGCCTGCTATGCTGGGCCATTAATATCCTTGTTGGACGCATATGTGTTGATTGATCGCGGTAGGATTATGGGACCAAAGCCTCTTTGCATGTTCGGGAACGGTTAGTAGGTATGGCAAAAGTGATAGAAACTTGGAGGTGGAAGATATTGTGGTAGATACTTAATGGGGTTTACGTATTGTAAACGTTTTCATATCATTGTTCAGCGGTTGGAATGATTCCTTTCTCCTAAATTTTGTGTCATGTTTAGAACGTCCCCTGGGACACAGGCCTCCTCTCTGTGTGAGGGAGTGGGCCATAATCTACCACGCGGGCCCAGCGCGGGTTGACGGATGTCTCAAGTCTATTTTTGAAATAATATGCGGTGAAATATAATGAGGCGAGCGACATGTCGAACGATCGCGATTGAGTTTCACACTTAGGTTTGTTGATACCTTTTAAGCAACTGAATAGTCTCAATATTTTTTATACTTCTTCTGAAAAGAAGGAGTATAAATGATCTATAAAATATGCCTATAAAAACACACAAAAACAAGATCGGAATGTACAAAACGACATTTCTTTGCTAATACGATTTTATTGGCACTTTTGACGTCTCAATTCAAGTGCCACAGCGTCACATGTTCTTTTAGTGGCACTAAAATTCTATTTCCATGGCACTTTAGAGTCTATTTAGAATTTAATGGGGTTTATCCAAAATTTAGGACGCCATCGGGAGCTTGGTGTGCTGTTTCGAATGTTTATGATCATATTATTTTGGAATATTTATAAACCCTTTAAGTATTTACTGTGGTAGCAGATGTCTATGACGAATATTCGGGGGAGGATATTAACCACATGGAACTCCATACTTTCCTGATAGGTAAATAAACATATTGTAATGCTTTAGAAGAGTACAAAGATGCTAGTTATCCATCTTGTACATAATCCTGTTATCATAATTTACCATGTAGCACCATTCTGCACCATCTGTCCTGTTCAATCCATTGCCACTACCACACCAGCACGTTTCGTTATTTATCTACCATATTACTCACTTTATTTCTTTTAAGGTGTTTTATTTGTATTTATTATACCAATAAACCGTACCCAGTGCGAATGCGGTGCTTCTGACCAAACCATGTCTCATATATTGTCCAGAGTGTCTAAAGTGTTCATACACAGCACTTCTGAAGATCTAAAAACGCCACGGATGCCGCGATTGCCGTGACCACCTACTGGGCCAAACTCACTGAACATAATAAGGTTTATTTATAAACTTTGCTTAAAGTTAAGGGACGTTCAAACGTAAAAAATGTATGGTTAAACAGTTGCTAATCATTACTTAATTTTAAGCAACGTTTATATAATGAACCCCACAATATTTAATTACCATCGACTCAAAAAAAGAGAAGAAAGATGCCAATAAACGCCTTTTCTGTCTTTCTCTCTTTTGTTTCCACATCATTAACCACAACGTTTCTTTGTCCACAGACTAATTAAGAAACTTTACGTCTCGTGAATCAAAAATCAAAATGGCGGACGATTCAGCTCCCAGCCGCGGCTTGCGCCGGGTCGTGAGGTCGGTTCGAGATGCTTGGCACTGGTTCCGATCGGATCCGGAAAAAGAGCCGCTCATACCCAAAGAGCGGAATGAGTGCATAAGGCACATTATGATGTTGTACACTGATTACACGCGTACGAAGCGTCGCAACGGGTGACGGTAATGTACGTTCCCTTCATCGTCCTCAGTTATAGTGTCGAAAGCATCGTCACCAGCATCGTCACTGTCACCAACAACCCGGCAACCCTCAACGGACACCATTTTCTCGGTGAGTGCTAACTTTATTTGACTACGGTGTGGAGAATGATAGATGACTCTAGGACACTTTATAAAGTTTCTGAACCCTTGTCTAAGTGAGGTTTTTGGCTGCATAAGACCATTCATTGAAGGAGATGCTACGGCGAAACGCAATCGAAGGGTAGCGTAAGCAATGCCTAAGAATAATCGCAAACCAGAAATCAATTTTCTCCTTTAAGGCATAATGTACACAACAGAAACACGATTTCAATCGAGTAACCAACTGCTGGAGATACAGATTAAACTGAACAGCGTACAGGTGCGGAACTCTGCTACAATGAGGCACTGCTTAAGACATCTATCATTCTTCATTTCTGTGAATACTTATTTACGTAAGTACTTCCTATTAAAACTGATGCAACAATTCTATTACATTATAGACAAGGAGCTACACTCATTGATTCCTAGTAATGTGAAGTTCGTTTCATGAATGGTACCTTCAAATTGTTTGACTAGTCGTCAGTACATTGTATTTGCCTTGAGTCATGTTACCGATATCTTGTTTGTTTACTATCGTATTATCTACACAATTCGTCATTATCTGACCAGATTATAGTACTACGATAGTCGCTGTTCAATCATTATAATGCGGAGTTTTAGGAACATCGAGATATTTCCTCCAATGGTTTGACCCTGAGGACCGTTTAGCTATCCAATCGTTAACGTAGAAATGAAAATATTGCATAGGTACATAATAGAAAATGAATATAATAATAACACATTATTACATAAGCAGTAACGTTTTCCGCATATAGTTTATATGCACGTGAGACTTCCGAGATTGAAGAAAAAGACATGTTTCGCCGGCCCCAAATAAATTGGGATAAGGGAAGGAGAATGATGAGGACTAGCATATAATTATCATATAACTAATAGCAATAGCATATAACTAATGCTAGGGGCATTAGTTGGAATGACAGCTCACTCCACGCTCACTTCACCAATGTTTTCACGCGCTGTGACATTATTTTTTTAAATGTCGCAGCATATGCTTAGGTAGGAGCCTTTTGGCCTCCTTTAGAACTTTCTGATTCATTTTTCTTTTTATTACTTTTTTTTTAATATACCTACGTAATTTAGTTTTTGACTGTGTTTAGTTTAGTTTATGATCTTCCTGTACGAGTCACAATAAATACTTTTTTTTTCTTTTCTAACATATCGTAATGCGTAAAATAGTCACCTTAGAAACTAGACAAAATCTTAGATAATTACTTAGAACCGTATTAAAATTAGTGATAGAGTTGCCTTCGTTACTTGAATTAGGCTCATTATCGTCATTCTCCTTATCCCAATTATTTATTTAGGGTCGGCGCAACATATATTATTCTCCGATACTGCTCTATTAGTCGTAATCTTTGTAATCAGAGTCTTTTATAACCACTTCTTTCAAATACTCCATCCATAGTTTATTTTGACGTTCCCTACTCTTATCCACATTTATACTCAAAAATTTCCTAACGACATTTTCTCCATTGCTCATACCATGACAATCGATTTCCGCACTACTTTTCAGTCACCAGTGCCGATTAGGCCATTATCCATATAGTTTTTCGATAAATTTTCAACAACAGCAAAAATAAAACATACACCTCTGATATTTCATGTACAGGTTTAAAGATAATTAATGTATTTTTATGTAACAGCATCATTATCGGAAGTTGACCTTGCACTATTGACCGCTCGTCGGGAGCTGATTATGTTGCCACTGAGAACTTGTGGTCCCGGTCATTATTAGAAGCACTGATTTAGACAGGTGTGTGGAAGTTTAGAGGTCAATTAGATGCTCAATTGATTGCTAAATGTGGTATACGGAATTAGCTAAAGATTTGTTGATAAACAGAATATTTTATTTAGGGATACTTTTATCAGATGTAGTTTAAGGTGCAGGTTTATTAATCAATAATTTTGTCATTTTTGTTACGTAGGTTAGCTACTTGCATAATCACTAATCAACCTACAATGTTCACACTGCTGGGACACATGTTCCCACAGCTGGGACACAGGCACAGTGCGGATTGGTAGATGTCACATAACTTCGAATTTTTGGTTCTAGGACATGCGGTTTCCACACGATGATTTCCTTCGCCGTTTTGAGAGCAGTGGTGATGAAATAATTTTCACAAAGTAAAGCGCCTATCTGGGTTTAACCTTCGACCTACAACTCGTAAGTCATGACCGTAACCTAGTGGTAACGGTCGCAAATTTTATTATGTACGAGGTTTTACAATATTATATTATTTAGGGATACTTTTTATCACATGTAGATTAGGGTGCAGGTTTATCGATCAAGATTTTTGTCACGTAGGTATATCTACTTGCACATTCTACGAAATCATATTTACATACTTTGTTTACATTTAGATACCTACCGAACTTAGCCCAACCAACATTCGTATTATTTAATAACAGTCTTATCTCTCCGTGTCGTTCTAAAGACTTAATTCACGAACAGAGCCACTTATTATTCAAGAACTTTCCTCGAGTCGGTGTATGTCGGTGTATGCTCGTATCTGAGTCACTGTAGAGGTCGCGACCCCACAAGATTGTCGCTAACTCGCTCCCAGCTCCGCTAATTGGTACCCCCACGAAATTGAGAGCAAATCTTGAGGTCAATCATCATGTTATTATTTGGAAGGCGAGCTCCTGGAGTAGGGGCAAACATAAAATGTTTTGACGGTCGGAGAGATAGGGACTTCATTTTGGTAAAATAAATACTAATCTTAGCGACGTTCTGCGAGATAAGTCTGCACACTGAGACCAGCGGCGGGGTCAGTGTCTAACACACTAAACGTAGCAATGGTTTTCATTTTGACAGTTCAGCAACATTCATTGCGTGATTTATGTAGTTGAGCAGACGACTTTTTCGAACATATGAAGCAAGGATTAGCAATATCCTTTAAAATTCAGGTTGTGATTGAAAGTGTGTTACAGTTAAGGTGATGGTATGTATTCTCAACACACTGTTTTTTTCTTCTAAAAATACACTTTTTCATAACAAAATATTATAACATCACATCAAAATACAAAAATAAACTTGACTTGCATTAAATTACTCGCCATGGGATCAGGCGTGCCACATAATGTCATGTACCAAATTAAACCAACTATGTAATTATTCATAGTTTGTTCGTTTAATTGCGCACGGTGAGCTTAATCATAAGCTCATTTCAATTCAAACGTTATTAAAACGATCCAAGCTCATCATTCGCGACCACGTCCGATTTTCTGCAACGCAGCGCACACTAACGATCGATTTAATGTCAACATAATTGAGAGGGGACATTAATTACGGGTAATATGATAACAAAAGCTCGTTGCTTTAGTGGTCACAAGTGTTAATGCTGAGCATGAGGTCCTGGGTTAGATTCTCAGATCGGGTAAAGTGTTATTGGGTATTTCTCAGTAGAATGCATAGTTCAGCGCAGTGGTGGCCTAGTGGTAACGGACTTAAGAGGTCGTGGGTTCGAACTCAGACAGGCACTTTAACTCTTTGTAAATAATTTCATCAACACTACTCTCAAAACGGTGAAGGAAAACATCATGACTAAACCGACATGTCGTAGAATTACAAATTCAAAGACATGTGACATCTGCTAACCCGCACTGGGCCCGCGTGGTAGATTACAGCCCATTCCCTCTCGAGGAGAGGAGGCCTGTGTCCCAGCAGTGGGAACATTACTGGTTGGCTGATTATGAGTCTATGCATAGTTGATGACAGTAGGATCGCCCCCTATTATTATTGCCTATTGTATTATATTATTACCCTATTATTATTACATAAACATGGGACATAAACATAATTGACGAAATGTGGGTACTGTACACCGCTGCCCACCCCTTGGGAAACAAGGCGTGATGTTATGTTATGTGAAGACGTAAGCAAAATCCTTTGAATGTTGCGAATATTTAAACTAGCAAAATAGCGTCCAATTTGGTTTCATATGCTTGCATAGAATAGCTGGAATCTGCAATTTCCACACCGGCTCGCTTTATGCACAGTTCGAGTAACTCATTGATTTTGTGTACAATGTATGTTCACGAGGTACATACGACGACATATCAAGCTATAAATTTCCAGTTTCAGCTGACCTCGCATTGTATAGGCTTTTCATATAATGAGAAGTCAGGTTATACTGGAAATGTATAGCTTGATATGTCACCGTGCGACAGCCAGATTATAAACTATTGCGTCACACAAACGGGTCAAAAAAATGTTGACCAAACATGAAAATGAAAATATCTCAATAGGGGAAAATGTTGTCAGTCGTCGTTTTGCGGTGTACGTCGTTTGGAAAGTACGTGGGGTTTTCATTAAGTTATGTATAATTTTCTTAGACGTTCTTATCACTTTGAATTTTCTGTTTTTCCGACATTTTTGATTCTCGAGATGGCTCTCGAGAATCAAAAATGGCGAATCAACACCTGGCGGTGTTGGCAGAAAAGACGCAATGTTCAGAGCATTAATGTTCCCACTGGGACACAGGGGACACAGGTCTCCTTTCTTCGAGTGGGAGTGAGCTGTAATCCACCACGCGCGCCCAGTGCGGGGTGGTAGAAGTCATGTCTTGGAATTTTTGGTTCTAGGACATTCGATATCTGGTGTACCTGGGTGGGTGTACCGGTTGCCAACTAAATAAGGGTTAAACTACAAGTCATGCCACTCAATTAGTTGGTGATGGCAAAAAATAGAAACATCACTAAGGTTGAAACTATCTAACTGTCACTAAGAAAAATAGACCTTGTCGCTTGAACTGCAAGTGACATTCAACCTTACGTTGATAAAGCAACAACGATGTCATTACATTCTTCTCCATTTATAATGAACAATAATTATCCGGACATTACTCACTAATATGTACCGCTGATCTTTGCTCCAGAGATTACCATTACTCATAATTTTAAATGGCGCCGACGTTTGACATACATGCCGTGTGCTTGAACCTCCTTGTTTTGATCTATGCGGTGACTAAGATGCAGTCTTATATCTCACCGACTGATATGGTATCGTTAAAAATAATTAAGCTTAATTTATTATAATTATTACCTTGATATGTAGCATAGTAGAACAAGTTATTCGTTAACATTTTCTGCCGTTTCTGTGAATTTATTTGAGTTTGAAACAATTTGTTGGTGATAAAGTTTTTGTTACAATTATATACCCGTCTATTTCGTCTGGATAAGAGAAGCACTAGCTTATGTCCAGCAGTGGACAAGTTTGGGCTGAAATATTGACCCAGCTAAAATAAAAGTAGTTACCTCCGCGCTATTTTTATTATTAAAATATATTATTACTTTATTAGGCACTTTCTTTTTAGAAATGATTTTATTCTACTCTATGGTACTATACAACACGTCTTATCGTTCAAATCTCCGGTTGCATATAGAATCCCTGATAAAAAAACAAACAGCCCTATCACTTTCCAAGAAAGCAACAAACAAACAAACTCAAATATCTTCCAGAAATACAGAAAACTTCGAACACAATGTTATTTTCGAAATCCAAACCATTCCATCTTCGAAACAAAACTTTCTGAATATTTAAAACATTCGAATATGACCTTTCCGTAGTTTCTTTATGGAACATTTTCCATACTATCTTCCAGAACAGAGTATTCACACAAATATGTAATCCCAAGTTCAGGTGTACCTAAAACATATTTGTTTCTTACATTACAAATTAGTTTCATGTTTACTCTGCTGAACCTCTTCGCAGTAAATTACGAAACAAAATTTCTACGTACTTACCTACGTAAAACGTCCATGTTTATGAGTTGATTAAATGTATATCATAACATACATAATCAGCCTAAAATGTTCCCACTGCTGGGACACAGGCCTCCTCTCTGTGAGAGGGAGTGGGCCACAATCTACCACGCGAGCCCAGTGCTGGTTGATGTATCAAATGTGGTGATATATCAAAAGCATACATTTCATAAATTAAAAATATCGGGTTTTGCTACTCTTTGTACATATCCCAATATGTGTCTAATATTATAAATTATGATTATGACTGACACAGGCCCGGTCAAAAAGTTCATCGCCCCGTCGCACCGTCTGCTAAAATATGGACCCTAGTAGGATATGCCAATCACCAAAACGACACACTGCTGAAAACCAGCGCTGCAGCGCTTTCAACGATGTGCCTTTAGAACGGAATGCGAAAAAAGCGATGATACTGCTGAAAATTACAAAATGTATACTCAAAATCCATGTGTTATTCATTACAAGCTTTTATTTAACTTGCACTGTTCGTATGTATGTTTGTAAGTTGTCCGTCTAAATTACCCCATTTTTCCACTGTTTGTGTTTAAAGCAGATTGACTGGAGTCTAGTACATACAAACCTTTCTATCTACAAGACTAAATAAATAAGACCATGAACAGTATATTACCCGATCTCCGTGAACGAGAAAATCCCATCACAGGGCTTTTAGCTAACATCTTTAATTGACGCGAACTCACCCGGCATACGCCAGTTTACTCTCAATTATCAAGCAACCCTCAAACGTTACAAATGGCAGCCCTTTAACTTTAACTCACTTAAGGCGAAGTAATATCGTTTTCCAGCGGTGCGGCTAAAGTGGATGGAATTTATAAAATTATTTGCTACTAGTTCGTATTGCGATGGAAAAATAAGGAAAAAAAATAATAGTGATCGGTCTCAACTACATACATTTATCGCTTGAAAAAATCTAGCGTAGACTGCGAAATGCAGCGTGAATTTAAAAGAAATTTTGAAAGTGCTGCGGGATTTTTTTTATTTAAATAGACCAACTTTTTTACTGTGCGATAGAGTCACAAGTAAAATACTCGTAACTTTATTTTCTAGAACTTCACAGCAAATACTTTTGTCAGATTTTTACTATAGTATATTTTTGTCTGACTTTTCACGTTCAGAATGTATTCCTCTACTAACGGGGAGTTTGGTGCGCCACTTCTTCTTCCCAGCGAAAGCACTAGGAAGTGGTGAAGGGCGGGCGTTTAAGGCACTATTTTTTGTAATTTTGACTTCGAAAAGTGCTGATTCTTAGCCTACAGCATTGCTAGTTAATTTATATAATTAGTGGCGACCTAACCCGATGGCATCTCTATAATTACTCCGGTAAATCCAATTAGTCAATGTCTGTTTCACTAACGTCCAAAATAATGAGATAGCTATTATGTAGCCAAGCTGGGATTTAATTAAACCCCATGGACTGTGGTGAGAGTGGTTAGTAGACAGTCTTGTACATAGACCATCATATACCATTACATACAGAGTGGCGCAAACTGTAACGCGGTCAAAATATGCGGAATGTTTTCACCGCAGGAGATTCAGAAGCATGCACTGAATATATGGGTTGAGTTTGCGCGTCGATGTCTCTGCCACTCTGTGTATAAACTCACTAGAAACTCATGCATTTTTCTTGGGATATATGCGCTTTTGCTTCGTCCACGTCTACATATATTGTACCGAGTCCGTTAAGAGTACACCTGAACCTTTTATATCGGGTATGAATCACCGATATACAAATTATCTGTTATAAAAAATCGTATGACAACCAGCCTAAAAATGCGAGCCTATTTCGTTGGCAGGAAGAGGTCACGCATCATTTGACCCGACCGCAATAGCCAAATCGATCCAACAAGATCAATCAATAACATGCTCGAGCACTTTGCAAAATTCATAACTTTATTAAAATTGAGTCACGGAACAGTCGCTTTTACAGTGATATTAAAAGTTTTACCAGACAGAACCGAAATGGAAGCAAACATTATGGGGGAATAAATGGAATGAAGTTGGCATGTGGTTGGCCGCCACCCGCCATGATGCCCATCAGAATGAAAACTAGTGGTTCTGCCAAAGCATTTATAAACACCCGGAAAAATATTAATAAAGAAATAGTATAATTATGGTTATTGTTAGTTGTTTCTGGATAAATTGATACAAGGAATGCATAAAAACATAAAATCCCATTTGTTTATTGATAAAGAAAGCAAAAACAGCGTCAAAGAATTTACCCGGAAACCATCAATAGAACAGCGTATCGAAAAAACTGGAAAAAACGATTTATTTATCACTTTTGTGATTGTAAATTTATGAAAATAGGTATAATATTGGTAGATTGTTTCGTTCCTAAATTGATGAACCCATCACCAAACCACCAATCACCACCAATCACACCAATCACCAATCATCACCATCAGCATCACCAATTGTAATAGAGTCATCGACTTGCAGATAAAAAGGCTTTAAGGAAACCAGCACTTATACCTGTGTGAGCTTCTATAGTGCAATTCGCTTGCTCTAGCAGGGTATCTGTTGGATACAGATACATCCCGTTTCCCCTTTAGCTGAAAGGGATCAAGCTATTATGTCAAGCCGCTATCTATAATCAAAATGTCATGATGTCAATCCCATCTTCGATCAATGCAGAAACAATTGGTCAGCCAATCATAAGTGCCGTTAGACACGTTCGGTAGACGGTATCCAATCGCTTATCTCCTTGATTAGCCTTTATGTCGCTCAGGTGTCTGTGACCTCGAACCTGCTGTGTACCTGTGTGTCACCAGGTTACGTTATATATATACCTATCGATTAGAGTTAGTTAATACACGTACAGTTAGATGTTGAATGAGGATGTTGTGATGACCCGTATCAAGGTGACTTTTTAAAATTCTTATTATAACATCACACCTCTAATCCTCGAGGCAATCGGGTAACAGCCTCGTTGGTGTAGTGGTTGCAAGCGCTACTGCTGAGCTTGAGGTCCTGGGTGCGATTCCCAAGTCAGGAAAAGTGTTTTTGGGTTTTTCCATCAGGAATTCTCAGTAGTAGCCCGGACTCTGCATTTGTGCACGGTTGATGCCTCGCCCCCAATTATATGGGACATCTGGCGAAATATGGGTGTCGGTACTATATCTGCACCTCTGCCTAACCCGTCGGGGATTACAAGCGTATGTAAATTCATAGTAAGATTTTCTAAAGACATCACCGACATACGATGTAGGAAAACCTGAATTTATTATTTGTGATGCACGCGTGGTGATCAATGCTCGGGCCTTCTCTGTATGAGAAGAGGCTTTTGCCCAGCAGTGCGACAATAATATTCTAGTATTATAGATAGGTAATGTAGACAGTTAATTAAATTAAACTGTCGAGCCAATGGTGTTTACAAAGTGTATAAAGCATAATTACTATCCGATTTCCCGATTTCCGATGATAGTTTCACGTTCAATTTATTGGAAGTGTCGCATGTCGTACCGAGTTAATAGCTTTGCCGTGCAGTGCCGGCAAGCTGAAAGCCTCAGTGCAGTAAATTTTCTATTAAATATCGCTGCCCGTTTTACGTTTATTTAGTGTCCATTTAAACGTTGTTGTGCACAAATGATGTTGCTTTTAGCGCTTCTGTGTTCAGATGGCTCGGTGCTGAAATTATTGAAAGGTGGATAAAAGCTGTTAGCATGAAAACTCAGCGTTAAAATAAAACCATCAACGTTGAATAAAAAAAATACAACTTGTACATTTTCAGTTGTTTTTTTTTCTCGAAAAGTAAGCCGTATTTTTCACAATACACGGCAGATTATTGCTGAAACATTGGGTGTAATACACTATTCCATTTTTCATGGTTCCAAAAACACAGGCTTTGTGTACCTACACATAAGCTGGCCCACAAAAACAATGGTGTATCCGCACAGCAACCATTCTATCGCCAGGCTTTTGAGTGAATTTACAAAGTCCATTCTCTTTAGAGTGCTCGCGATTAGCTATAACAGAATAGCTTTTAGTGCAAATTGAGCCGTATTGGTTTTGACACAGCCAAGCGTAAACGCGGATTTTATTTATGTGTATAAAAGCGGCGTGCATAGAGCAAAGCATTAACGAAATGCAGCGCTGCATCAGCTTTGTGAATTTAACGCATGTTTGTATGGCTTTTAGAAATGTTTCCGCTTGTTTTAGTTAATAAGTATTATGTTAGTTGTGGGTTTTAGATATTTTAATTGTTTTCCAAGACCACAAGCTTCAAGCGCGTGTGGTGGGACTTGCCAACCTGCATGCCTGTTTTTCTCCGCCTAAGCTGTTTTTGTGGGTAAGGATTACGAACTAAAAATAGAGTAGGCTTTATCTTTTCATGTGATTCGTTGAGGTGGAAATTAAAAAATACAACAAAACCAAGCTTCGTATTTTCTTTTAACTATGTATTAGGCGTACTGTTTTCCTTAAAACAATCTATAGTAAAGAAAAAATAAGGCACCTTTTCTGAGTAAAACTCAGAATAGAAGACAATACTATAGTAATAATAATTACAGCCCATTACTGTCCCACTGAAAAGCAAAGGCTTATACAGAGAAGAAACTAAAGTATTATGTTTAAAATATTGCCGGAAGGAAACTTCACAGAAAAGTACACTCCAATTCATTACTGCACTCTCCGCCTCCCTCCTGGATCCCTGGTAATGTTTGTTTCTCCCTAGTAGTCTTAGCGTGTCAATTGAACTAAACAAACTTAAAAAAAAACATATAAATTATATGCTACCGCTGTGTTTTCCCAGTACACAGCCTACAC
Source organism: Apamea crenata (assembly GCA_949629185.1). Classification (NCBI taxonomy): domain Eukaryota; kingdom Metazoa; phylum Arthropoda; class Insecta; order Lepidoptera; family Noctuidae; genus Apamea; species Apamea crenata. The sequence goes on from OX451351.1 coordinate 1,892,998, forward strand.
TAAGCCAAGTGTATATATACTCTGGCTAGAGTATCTGACTGCGACCTAGTGAGCTAAAGAACGAAATATTGCTGGACGAATGAAAGTGTTGCTCAAAGAATGAAAATGTTGCTCTGCGAATAAAATTGCGCTGAGTAAGAAAATCATCAAGAGAAGGTCGGGTTCTCTGAGATTGCTGCGGGATTTTTTTTTTGTTTTTTTTTTAATATAAATTTTCATATTCCATTGTCCATACAAGTTCGCACAATACAATATCGAACCAGCATATGACCCGTAGGTAATTGAAAATCGAGAAATACGAGTAAGATCTTACCAAATGAGAGTAATTTATCTGAAAATAGATATTTATCATCATCTGAAAATGTATTGCTTGAGTGAGAAATATCACAAGGAATTAAAATGACTGTTTGAATATAAAATGGATTCGTGAAGCTGTAGTTCTTATTGAACAAATATTAATAAAGCATTCAGTAATTAAACTTGGATACACGTACAACAAAGAGTACGAATTTAAATGTTGACATTAATTAATATTGCGGTAATATGCTCTTTATAAAATGTTATTTTACTGAAGTACTTCGACGAACTCGTTTCTGAAAATATTTTTCTACCTTCGATGAAATGTTGACAGCACACGCGTTTTGAGCAAATATTAATATAAGCAAATTGAGCCTACTCAACTGAGCTCAACCCAATCCAATAGGCAGGGCCAATGTCAGACTTCCGCCCTGAAACAAGCGCAATGATGTGTTATACTCCAATTCGGAATTGCCTTCCGAATGCAAACACGATGCCCTACGTCTTGTAAGTGCAAAATCCTTACCTTGACCGAAACGGATATTGATTTTCATATTTTCCATTTAACTGACGGTACTTAAACCTCGCAGTTTTTTAAGTTAGTAATGATCCGTTTTGCTAGCCCCATACAGCGATAACACCTACTGAAGACCTTCGCAGACTGAAACGGAACTCTTCAATAGATTCCAGTATATCTTTGTTTTTATTTTATTTGTAAGTTAGAATTTTGTTTCGTTTTATTGGTATATAATAAATAAAATAATTTTATATTTCATTTTTGTGTGTATTTTTATTTCTTTTAACTTTAGATAAACAGTTTTAAATTTGTGGAGACTTGTATGATGTGCCATGAATGGCCACTGTAAGCGCTAATTGTACATTATTTACCTAGATATTAGACTGTAAGCTTTCTAAAATATCAAGTTTAGGTTATTCAGTCGGATAAGTCGTGGTAGAAAAGCCAATTCAGTTTATCCTACAAGTTGCACCAACATGCGCATTATTTCAAACTAAACTCCGAAGCAATCACAGCCTTGTTTAACTTATAGCGTACAACTATGCTAAGCTAAACTTTGTCTCTGTTTATCAGGATTCCTAGAAGTACCTACGAAGTATGTTAACATAGAAGCTAAACTACGGTAAAGTAGTCGGTACATGATTCAGGGCTTAAACAATAGGATACTAATATGGAACGTTTGAAAAATAAACTTCATAATTGATGTTTCGATAGTCAAACTCCAAAGTCAAACTAGGCTGAGAATCAGCACTTTTTGAAAAAAAAATAAGAAAATTTACCACTTCCTAGTGCTGGGACAAAGAAAATTCTCCAGCAGCACAGCTGCCTGTTCAGTTAGAAGAACTTGATTCTATAAAATAGTATGCAAAGTAACGAAACACAAACCATTTAGTTAAATTATTACTCATAATAATATTATGTCAGCCAGCACAAGCCAATATTTAAAACGATTAACAAAAACATTTAAAACTATACTCAAGCAGAAATAAAAATTAAAACACAAAGAGATCTTAATACCTAACGTGACAACATTTTAACAATAAAATATTGTTGTTTTTCATTCAGGTTTTAATATTCTTTACCAGTCCAATTAGTTTCGATGTACAAATAGCACACAAGCACTGCCGCGCCGCGCGGGCCATTTCCGGGAAAATCAATCAAAATCAGAAAATCAAATCAAGAAAAATCGGGCCCATTTTACTGACGGGACGCCTGATGCATTCAGGCCTGGATTAAAAGCAAAATTGCATATGAATGTACTTCAATAACTAATTTCACTGGAAGTTTAAAAATAAAATAAAATTGGGCATAAAAGAGTGATTATATTGTGAATATCCAGACCATATTTCGGTCCCAAACAAAAACCAATACTTGAGCTAAAACTAGTTAAGCTTTAATAAGCTGTTCTGCCGAGCTCGCACCTACATCTATGTAGGTTAAGTTCTGCAAACAGTCTATGAAATTTCTGCATTGCCTGAAGACTCGAAAACGGAGAAATTCGTTTATTTACTTAAGTCCGAGATACGCTTTAAAATTGGATGTCCGGAGCGGGTGTTTGCTTTCTGCCTCAACTACCTCGGGGACTAGGACTATCGGACTAGATAATAAAAGACACCTCGACTTTAAAGTCCTTAACAAATTCTAGTTGCGTCAATTGAATGATCTATAGGAGCATAATTGAATAGAATTGGACGTGAAAAGGCAACGAGATCTGACAATTGAAGTTGATTAAGTGCATATTCGTGCGCGTGAGACAGACCTCTTATTGTTACGTACTGATTTCGGTACCAGTCCCATATTTGCATGCTGCGCAGTGCAGCAGCACCCACACTTTCGTCAAAAGGAACTTTTAAATTATTAGATGTCCTTAAATTAGCCTTCAATGAAAGCATACCTATGCCTTTAAAAAGATAAAAATCATGGTTATCCAGTTACATGTTGTACACGAATTTACAATTGATGATACTGAAGTAAATTCATAATCCATTGAAAAAATTCGCTGACACGTATACAGGGTTAATTTTCAAAGACCAGCCAAATTTAAGGGTGTGGTACAGACCATCCAACTGAACAACTTTCTCTATGGGACCAATATCGTAATCGCAAAAAATGTATCAACTGCCCCATAGAAACCTTCAATACCTACTCGATCTAAACGTATGGGACGGCTGAATTTTTATTCGCGATTACGATGTTGGTCTCATGAAGAAAATTGTTCAGTCTGATGGTCTGTACCACACCCTTCAATTTGGCTGGCCTTTGAAAATTAACCCTGTATAACGCAATTAATGTTGTATTGTTAAAGTGCATTGGAATAGTGAGTGTAATTATTATTATTCATTACTTACCAGGTCTTTTTAGAAAATTCTATGCAATGTAACATGAAATTTTAAGTAAATTCGTTACGAAATAGCTGTAGTAGGTGTGTACTATTCAGATGATTTCTAAAAAAATTACTGGGGCGATATTCGCTGGGAAAATAAAAATCTACCGTAATATTAATTGTCAACAAAGCTATTGGGAAATATGGTTTGAAAGGGAAGCCCCCTTTTTTTGATTTCGCGGTGGAAATCCTCGTGGACTTCCTCCATCGTGGGGTGACGGAGGGGTATACCGGGGTATACTCTTACCAGCTAAAACCACCGCGGTGTTTCACCTCTGCCTATGGCCAGGGGTCGGGGTTCGCATAAGCATTCACCACTCCCCGGACAGGCCTTGACCCGCTGTTCCTCAGCGGGTCCCACACGGTGCCATTCCCACAATGATCGAAGGGAAGCCCCTAAAAGTTCAAACTGTTTTGCTCTGAATTCATAGCAACACAAAGAATTCAGAGCATAGTTTCAATGCTGCATTATAAAATCAAATAAAGTTATCAATATTGTTCAGCACAGAGAAATTCGAGGAAAAACTTTTAAATCCGAACGCAATCCATTGATAAATAAAAACCATATTTTTTATTTATCAATGGATTGCGTTCGGATTTAAAAGTTTTTCCAGTGGAAAATATTATCCGAGAAGAAAATTTAATAGCTGAACAAAATAGCCACCCACACCTACCACCTAGCATACCTACCTAGCATTCACATATACATTTGTTAAAATTTGAAGTCTTCATGGAACAATTTTAGGTACTAGCGGTGATTGACTGCTTGCCCATTCGAAGGGGTCATGTTACCCAGTAACTGGGTTGTGGAGGTCAAATATGCAGTCGCTCCTTGTAAAATACTGGCAGTCAGCTGCATCCGTTTAGACTGGAAGCCGACCCTGATATACTTGGAAATTCTTGGCATATGACTGACTGACTACCCAGTGCTGTACGACGCCATTATGTTCGTCCCAGTACGAAATAACTGTAACTTATATGACATACATATCTTGGTCTTGCCTGTAATAAATGCATTTTTCTGTGCTGTGATATTTTAAAATTAAATACCGCAGCGTAGGGATTCTGATAGGGCCCGCTGTGATGCCACGGACACACCTAGAGACTTACATAATTTAGTTCTGAACCCTTCTTTATAGGTAGGTAGGTAGGTAGGTACGGCGTAACATTCGCGGTTCAAGTTGACATCAAGCTCCTCTCAGACGTCGGTTTATCATAATCTGAATATAAGATCTCCTAATTCACATTCATCGTGATTGATAAAGAAGGCGCCAAAGTGATGTTACTGTAACCTAATAGTTAAAGGCATGAATTTAAAAGAACCTCTAATAAATCACATTTTGCGATCCTAAAAAAATTATTGAACACTCTAATAAGTATAATAATTGCGCCTCATTTTGTGAACCTCAAATAATTCCTATTAAGGGGTCCTAAAAGTAACCAACTTGGTTCACAATTCTAACCTAACCCATTTGGTCGGAGCCCTAGCTTAGTTGCTGTGAGAAAAGGCGATAAGATAAAAAGCACCTCAATTTAAAAAAAAATGCATCATTATAGTATTTCAAAGCCAAGACACAAGTCAGTGCAGTGTCTATAAAGCTGACATGTACCAACCGAAGCACCCCACACTGGCCATCACCCCCTGTCTTTGCATTGCTCCCTAACGAAGCGTTCCAAACGCGTATTTTCTTTTTAGACACGACATACCGTGAAGCCTGATCATGATCACAGCTTGTCGATAGGTTAGAAAAGTAGCTTGTTGTTCAGTAAAACATTTTTTCTTTCTTTCTGTTTACAATACAGGGTATATAACTATACAATACTTATAATATACAATACAATACTTTTTATAATACATGGTGCTAGGAACATTGACGCAAAATCTGTTACCATAGATTCAGTACATGATTCTGTACGCGTTAAAGTGCGTTGAAATTTATCGTCGGTTATCAAAAAAAAAATTAGCTGTTCAGTAAGTTTTGACCGCATAGGTATTATTACACTTTTCTGTCAAACATAATGCACATCTTCACTCATGCCACCCATATTTTTCGTCCATGTTTCAACCTGCACGTGTGAAGATGCATTTGGGTTCTCTAATCATTCTATAGTCATTAGAAAAACATCTTAAATCTCTGTGTAGTTCGCCGTACTTAATTAGAAATAAAAAAGGTCTGTAAAGCCACAAACATAGCGTGACCCAGAGGATTATCCCGAAGGCTCTGTAAATAATTGCAGACATAAACACGCTGATTAATCACGGCGGCACATGGCTTAGTCAGTGTAGGCCCTTATTTATTCATAGGTACTTACTGTTATGGCGTGCTGTCGTGTTTCCTGTTATAAATAGAGTCTGTCTTTACGTTCAGTACAAGTGGCGTGATAGAGGGGAAACGGCTATACGTATCGATGTTTGTAACCCTTTGAAGGGTTTTAGGTCACACTGTTACTAAGGCCACCCCACCACCGACGAGGAAGCGAGTAATAGTTATCAACGATTTTCTCTCGCGAGATATGAACAAAAGATAGGTCCCGTGTAAGTAAAAGAGATACATTTGCATACTGTTCACACCGCCGGCGAGTACTCATTTGTCGCAGCGACAAGAATTAGGAAAGAGAGTACTCGCTCAGCGACGCTAGCTTGGCGGGTAGACCTCTCCCTGAGAGACTTACGAATATACACGATGAAATATCAACCTATACATTTCCAGTTTTAGTTATAGGCTTTTTGTACAGTGGGAAGTCAGATACCACCACCGAGTACTAGCTCGTCGCCGTCACGCACTCGCTGCTCGTTGCTTGCAACTCGTTTTTAGTTGCTAACTCTACTCGCTGCTTGTCAATCGCCAACGGTGGGACAGGGTGCCTAATATACCTTTATTGCTTTTACAATGACGTTTGTCACGAGTATGGAGGGTTAGAATGTTAGTAATTAAAGGGTTCGGTTTAATTAAAGTGTCCCCTATCTGTTTTTTTTTTGGGGCTTTACCACCATGTACACCATGTATGTACATACAAAAACAGAAAATACACTAATTAGCCTGCCTCGTTGGTCTAGTGGTCGCTAGTGCTACTGCTGAGCGTAAGATCCTGGGTTCAACTCCTAGGTCGGGCGGTGTTATTCAGTGTAAAATGTGAGGTTTCACCTCTGTGATGAAAATCATTCCTATTTAATTACATCGATCTTATAATTTTCACCCCCAATTATACGTTTCCGTTTTCACCCCAATCAACAATCAACTCAGTAAATCGCAGTCCACTGCTGACCTCACCACCCCAATTCACTTCGCAGCCGTTTATTTCTGAATTAAAAAAACAAAGGATTTCATTGTCCATCGGTAACTCTTGCCCATTCGTAAACTTTATATTTTTGATGTAGTTTTTTAACATGTGATGTGCAAATAATGTGTAGTTGTGTAATGGACAATATTGGAGTCCGGAAAACTGAGAGATTAACAACGGTAATTACCGTAGATAAGTAATCATTATTTTGATGAAAGACAGATTATAGATTTTAACACGTTAAAAGTATTATTGCCTAGCACAATCAGCATCATCATCATATAATAATAATAAGAGACCAGAGACCTGTAGCGCAAGTTTTACTTAGTAGGTATGGGCTTGGGCTCCCCTCTTCAAACTTTGTTCAACATAAACTGTACATATTTTGTTACTTGACGAAAATAAGTAGAACACAATAAGTAGAAGAGCCATCGAAACTCTTGGGAAATACGAAAGCTCACGTTTTTGTATCCAGTAGTATCCTCATTGTCGTATCATCCTTGTTGTAGTATCCTCATTTTATGGATTTGTATCTACTCCCTGTATGTCCCTACTACGTGTATGTCCCTAACCCCCTATACAAGGTTCTAAACGGATCATAGACACGACATGCTGAAACAAGACTCTAGTACAACAATTTCTGTGAAAGCCGCATGAAAATTACTGTACTAGAATCGCGTATTGCCGCGTCGCGCATGTCTGCGGAAGCCTTTACTCTTTTGAAATGTTTCTGCAAAAATGCATTCACTGTTGTTTCTTGCCCATTCTTCTTCATGCGAAACTACCTTTTGGAAGGGGCGACTGGAATCAATTCTATTTTCTTGTAAACGTTGACGTTAAAAACGACTTTGAAATATAATAATATGATTTAACATTGACAGTATATAAAAAAATATCTCATTAACGGCTCGCAAATTAAATTTCAAAAATGTCCTCGGAAAAGTGTTCCAATTTCCGTTGGTAACTGCACCGGACAGATTACCCAGCAAGCGATACATAATATCGAAATATTTTGTTTATTTTACGTTCACGTTTTAAACTCTGGTCTGGCAGTTTTTAATTTATTTTGTGTCGGTGTAAAAGCAAGTGAATAGTAGGAGCGAAAACCACAGTGGTAGGTACTATTCTGTAAAAATCTTACCTTGAAAACTTAGGTGAAGTGTAGTGTAGTTTTACGTTTTTTGTTGTTTTATATGTGTTTTTTTATTTCTAAGAGTAGGTATTTCTAAGTGATTTTAATTTTTACATTTCTCTATTTACATTTTTATTTTAAAGCTTTAGTTAATTGTATTGGTTGTTACTTTTATTTTACAAAACTTTTACCATAAAGCTTGTAAGAACATACTTTTGTTCTGTCATCAAAACTTAAGTTTTAGTAAGGATCCCTAATCTTTTCTAGCAATAAATATAGCCTATGTCACTCAGGGTGAATGTAGCTTTCCAATGGTGAAAGATTTTTTTAAAAGCTCAGTAGTTTTTGAGTGTATTCATTACAAACATACACACACAAAAATACAAAATGAAATCTTTCCTCTTTATAATATTAGTATAGATACCCAATTAGCTTTGATATTCGCGTAACGAGCCGTAAACGAAATTAAGGTGATATATTAATTAAAATGTGTTATTGTTGTTCTTCATAGTGTACTTTTTTATGTTTATGGAATAGGGATTGAACATTTTGGTATACTTATGTTTTTGGAATATATGGCCTAGCATCCTTCAAAAAATGCAAGGAAGACTTATGAGTAATTCAATGAAATTTACGACAAACTAAAGAGTAATCGTATCAAAGATAAATAAAAGCACTTTTAGTTTTAATAAAGTCCTTAGTTACCACAAAGACTATTTATACATATAAACGCTTATCACAAACTTTCAGTTAAATATATGAGTCACGTATATATTGTATATTTCATATGAAAACAGAAGCCATTCGATCAAATGCAAAACCACCGCAATCGAGAGCAGAGCGTGCAATTTGCTCTCTGCCAATTAGCAACACTAACCAATGAAAAGGCCAAATATTCCAATTAACTTGCCACGTGGATTTCCGATGGTTTGTGGGGAAAGCAGTGGGGGTAGGGGGCCTCCCAACTGCACCCGTGCACGCGCCATAGACTGATGTACAGTTGGCAGGTACAGGTATGCGTGGCTTGAAAACTTTGAAACAATATTTTCAACGCTGCAACTTGGAAAGAGTTGCTCGTGTAAGTACGAAATAATCTTGTCACTGATTTGTAAGGACTTAGGATGGTTAACTTTCCGAAATTTTGAAGATAATTAACTTCTTTCTTTCTGCCTTTTGTACACGTTGTGCATCATTCTAACAAAAAGTAATAAAAACTCCCCATTTGACAACTTTTTTGAAGCGTAACGCTTTTAAAATGTATCTTGTATTCTAGTTGCCACGCACAGTGTTGGAAAACGACTTTTACGATAATCTCACAATTTTTGTGAACCACAAATCAGTTTTAATTTTTTGCCGCATAAACGGCTGTATCTTTTGATAGCGTTGGCTTAGCAGTTTGATTTTTTCACAGCTCCAAGGGTAAGTAGACTTGAGTATTTCATATAAATTACAGCTTGATAACTCCACGCGTTCTTGAGAAAAAGGGTCTTGACAGACAGACGGACGGACAACAAAGTGATCCTATAAGGGTTCCGTTTTTTCCTTTCGAGGTACGGAACCTAAAAAATAAGATAATGAGAATACATTTTTCCGTCCACACACACACACAGAAGTTGTGTCGTTCTTAAAATCTGTGAGACACTTCTGATGATTTAAAGCTCTATTGAAAGTCTTCAAAAGCACTTCTTATGAAGCAATAATTTGTCGTGATAACTCAGAAAAAGGGAAAAGTGGGATTTGCCCTTTAGTACAGTACCTACTCTTAGTATAGAAAAAAAATCACATAACCTATATAAAATAATGACCGGCTTCCAATATGAAGTCGGTTCACAATTCAACATGTCGGATACAAACGAGCATTTTAACTAAAAAAGGGCTTAACACAAAATAATGTAGGTAAGTTTCCTTTCGAATTAATCTGGTTGTCCAATCGATAGCCCAAGTAATATTAAAACAACATTAACCATTTATGTGTCACAATTACAACGTATAATTTAAGTAAATAAAATGTACGAAGTCTCTAACGATAACTGCTCTGTGGCGTTCATTCACCACTTCATTAATGAATGTACTACGACAGACGGGGCGGCCTTCGGTCCCGAGTCCCGCTGCATCGTACAACTACTTACAGGTTTATTTATAAAAACGTTCACTTCCAAGAATCGATGTTATGCTTTGACAAACTATTTTAGTTCTGCATACTATAACTAGATCGTTGAGGAGTTATTAGCGTTATAATATTTTACGAATGTCGTGAGGAAACCTGGGCTTAGCATAATCATAATCAGCCTATAATGTTCCCACTGCTGGGACACAGGCCTCCTCTCTTCGCGAGGGAGTGGGCTGTAATCTACCACACTGGGCCAGTGGGGGTTGATAAATGTCTTCGAATTTTTGGTTTTATGGCTGGACTGTGAAATATGATATGGCTAGCAAGGGGAAACTGACTTACTATCGAAATGACCACTAATAGAGAAGTATGGAAGAAAAATACATGTTGCGCCGACCACAAATATATTCGGATAAGGGCAGGAGAATCATCATCTGCCTAGCCTTTTCCCAACTATGTTGGGGTCGGCTTCCAGTCTAACCGGATGCAGCTGAATACCAGTATTTTACATGAAGCGACTGCCTATCTGACCTCCACAACCCAGTTACTGGGTAATACGATACCCCTTGGTAAGACTGGTTGTCAGACTTTCGGGCTACTGACGACCCGTAACGACGTAAGGGCAGGAGAATGATGAGCATAATTATAATATTCATATTTAATGCAGTTTTTATCTTTTGCACTCGTACTTATTATTGTATAAACCTGATTTTTCTTATTTACTCTACTTTGACACTGGCTTCTACTTTTTACAAAATGTTAATATCTAAGTTCTATAAAACATGAACTAACGTAAACATGTTTGTGTACATAAAGTAATTAGATAAGTAAGCAACACACAATAAGAGAAGACCCATTAGCTCACAATGCTCAAGGATGCTCAAGGGAATCTTCGTTAATTCAACAATTGCGTATTCACAGCGTGTTAGAATTACATAATTAGTATCGACTAATTAGGAACAACGAGCAACCCAAACTATCAATTTATTCACACCAAACCAACACAAATTGAAGACATTCAAGTACGCGACAAGCTTCGTTCGTGGTTTTACTTACATCCTATAAGTAATTACTTTGTGTTGGTGATGTAATCTAATATCGCGACATATTCACCAAAAATGTAAACAAATATGAGTTTATGGAAAAATAACTTTAATTATTACGTAATAAAGTTCAGTTTACGCTACAACTTCAAACATTTTTATAACTGTTTCAATAGTGCTAGTCACTCTGAAATCAACTTAATTTCCATTAATATAAAGTTGATCTTTGTTTAACTTGAAATAATGTCAATTTGAAACAAATAAAATTTGAATACCTATAGGTACCCAGAATGATAAAGAGTGTCAAAGTCAAATAATTTATTTCAAGTAGGCTAAAAAGGCACTTATGAACGTCAAAATTGAATTGATTCTGGTCACCCCATCTAAAAGGTAGTTCCGTATGGAGAAGAATGGGCAAGAAACTCCACACTCATCATCAGCATACTCTTTTAAAATATGTATTTTATATGTAATAAAATCTTTAAAGTCAATTTTAACCTACCTCTAATATATTATATACAAGTATTTAATAAAAAATTAAACAAAAAGGCAGGAGCTCATTGGGCATCAATTTTTTTAGCGCAAAGAATCAGCATTGCCATCCAACGTGGTAAAGCTACCAGCCTTTTTGGCACTTATCCCTTTGACAGCGATACGGACGGATATTTTACAAGTACATTGATTATAATTACTTGTGAAGACGATGTACCAAGAATAAAATGACTAAACTGCACTAAGTACAAAGTATTAAAAATGAAACAATGACAGATTTAATGATGTTTCATGAACAACATGTAACTATCCACATAATTAATTTATCAGTAATTGCTTAAATACATATTTCAACCACAATATCCTATCCAGGACATAATCTAGTTCTCCATCCTACATCTAAATCCGTTCACCCGATGAAGCGTAATTGAGTAACAAACTATCCAATCTCAGAAGCACCTAAACTTTCAGAAAATCGCGTTAGTTTCGGAATTCTGGAAGCATAATTTAAGACCTAGTGCTCGCCTTTCACCAGGCGTACATGGTTCGATGGAGCTCTGCGCAATTTAATGTTGTTTGGTGGTTTATTAATATTATTTTCTAATAATAAATAATAACTTAACCTCACTTTTATTGGAAATGTAAGAAACTGCTTGTTATGACGCAGCAACAGATCGACGTGATTTTTTGCTTATAGGTAGTTTATAGTTCTAAAAGTAATATATGCCAGTATATTGTTCCGCACAAATGCAAGGGTTACACTTTTCTTGAAATATACGATCACAAGAGGAGGTAATAACCGCCGCATGAAACGATAGGCGGTTGGTTCGTGGATGGGTGACCATCTTTACAAACCAAGACCCCTACATGTCTCGGAGAGCACGTCAAGCCGTTGGTCCCGGCTATCATTCGTAAATCTTTGACAGTCGTTACGGGTAGTCAGAAGCTCGAAAGTCTGACAACCAGTCTTACCAAGGGGTTTCGTGTTATTCAGTAACTGGGTTGTGGAGGCTGACCTCCACAACCCAGTTACTGAATAACACGAAACCATGGAGCGACTGCTTATCTGAATAGGCAGTCGCTCCATGTAAAATACTGGTATTCAGCTGCATCCGGTTAGACTGGAAGCCGACCCCTACATAGTAGAGAAAACTCTGCTAGGCAGATTGCGATAGTCTATAGTCCTCAACGTAATTTAGGCTAGGTTTTTTACCGTAAAATGCACGGGTAGACTTTCCCGGGAGCTAATAATAAGAGCAGAGCTCGTAATAAGAGCATCGAGTTAAAAGCGTTAAACGAGTTTCGTGTACCAGGAACGCATAGCTCCAAGGAACTTTAAGGAGCTCAGTATTCGCAGTAAAATTGTTTGGCAGTTTACCGATATCTCTCTTGTGAAATAGCAAAGAATAATACCAACATTTTTCTGATATATTTATACTCAGTAGTGCTATTCTGTACAAAATCTCACAGTGAAAGCTTAGTGACCTTGAAGTGAGCTGTTAATAGTGTCAATTCCTATCATCAGCCGATCGATTCTGTAAAAATCTCACGATGAAAAGTTAGGTGAAGTGAGCCTAGTGCGCTGTCAATAGTTTCAATCCCTAGGATTAGTTGGAATGACATCTCACTCCATGCTCAATTCACCTCAGCCGATCGATTCTGTAAAAACCTCACCGTGAAAAGTTAGGTGAAGTGAGCTGTCAATAGTGTCAATCCCTAGCATTCGTTGGGAATGACAGCTCAATCCACGCTCACTTCACTTAAGTTTTCACGGTGAGATGGTTAGGTACAGAATCGCACTGCAGTTTTTACGCTGAGATGGTTACAGAATCGCACTGCAAGTGGAATGACAGCTCACTTCACCTAGATTTCTACGGTGATATTTATAAGAAAACATTGGCAATATTCCTCAATATTTATTTCATTCGTCGAATCCAATATAATAATCATGATCTGTAAAAATACTTTTACAGCTTTCCGACTTTCATGTTCCCAGTAATAAAAATACAAATTAATAACGTTTTTCAAGTACGATGAATGTTTATTTTTCAACCAATTTCCACGAAAAGCGGAGAAGAGGCAACCAACCCAATAACGCAAAAAATATTTGTTAGAATCGAGAGTCGAGGCCATTTCTCTGCTTTGGTGGACACCAACCATTAACGGGTTTTGTTTATAAACGACATTATCGCTTTCGCGGGGGGCAGGGTAACCACCTATACAGGGTGGCAGGGACATCGACGCGCAACCTGTAACCATGAGTTCAGTACAAATGATTCTAAGACCCCATCGGGAATTTTAGTTGGTTATTTAAAAAATATTGCAGTTCCATACATTTTGTTCGCGTAGGTACCTATTGCAGTTTTCTATAAAACATATTTTTTTATATAACCACCTTTATCTACATAAGGTTACAAGGAGATGGGTTAGAAACAACCTTCCTCTCGGTTCTTTGTCATAAGTATTGAATATTAGTATAACTTCATCATTATAAATATTTGATCTAAAAAGTTTACCTACGAAGGATAAAACCCCCCAATCCCTGAATTCAAGATAATGATCTATTTAAGTCTTGTACCTGGCACATAAAAGATACTTACCTTGATTGATGGATGACCCACTAGCTATTAAATAGAAACGCTGAAACCATAGGTCAATGAACCCGACTATTACAGTCAACGCAAATTTTGTCATGGTCGTTGTACGTTGTCGAACAGGTATTATGACAGGTTATCCGTCTAGTGAGCCTAGATTACCCTGGAGAGGCTCGCCTGCGGTGTTATTAGCGTCGTTATTGCCCCGAGCTCTAGTTACCCATTCGCTTCAAACGTTCATTAAAGGCTTATAGGTTAACGTTATAAACGTGCCAGGCATGGACGTCGATAGACACGACACACTTAACGTTAACAGAACTACACTTGACGTACGGTCCACGTCAAGTGTAGTTGTGTTAACGTCAAGTTTACTTACTTAAGCTTTAAGTCAATAATGTTTAGTTTCAATTTACAATAATGTTATTTATTTTCTATCCACGTATTTTCTATCCATCTCACATAAATGTATTTTCTTTCTCTACCTGTGTAGAGAAAGAAAATACATTTATTTGAGGTAAACATGACGCAAATAAGAAACACAAACAAAAAAAGCAAGTAAGTACATATACAGTATGTATAAATACTTGTACTTTTTGTGTTTTTTCTTTTGAATTAATTGAATTGCTGCGATTATTGAACAAATAAATGAATGGAAAGATTAGGATTGGATTTGACGTTTGATCAAATGAACGGTCACAGCGTCCTCAGGATCTTATTAGGCGATTGCGAGATTGGTAACGCTTGCTGAACCAGTACTCTCACAGTTTCCTGTGAATTCTCTTGCTGTAGATGTTATGGTTGGTCAACTTATTAAATCAAAAGGGATTTGACATCCGATTTGAAAGGATTGCCAAATGGCACAGGACTCAGGTTTGTAATTATTTATACGAGTCATATTAGCACATAAATGAACAGAGGCGGACTTAATGCTATAAGTTTTTTCTACCTGTCAACCTTACAGAGACAAACAGTGGTAGATGCAATTATGAAAATCGATGACTAAATATTTTTATCAAAAGGTACGCAATCACCGTTTGCAAGTTTGGAACTTATAATATATAAAGGAGATAAAGCCAATTAACAACACAGGCGGTCCACTTGTCCTAAAAGTAAGGTTTCAAAAAGCTAAAATGGGGCCCCATAAAGACCAATTACAGTTCGGAATCAACAAACCGCAAAAAGGGCAACAGTTCTGTGCCCCAGACGCACATAGAGACACACAGTGTAATAATGTGTCTAGATAACAACACACAACACACACGTGACGCGTTATGTAATGCCAATGACCTTCAAACAAATAGATGACGGTTCATACCGGCTGTTTGGGTATACTTTCACATTGATACCTAAACCTCGCGAGCGGCTGGATTTGGGGTCGGCAGAATTGTGGGCGTGGGGTTTTATGGAGATTTAGGACTTTTTTTGGAACATTTCGTGAGTTGTCATTGCCCCTGACATTAAGCAATAGACAAAAGGGTAAACATTTTTATGCTTGAGTACGAGTCTTTTGACTATGTGTATCCTATGTCTTTTTTTATTTTTTATTATTTGTAATTGTGCGTTTTGTTTGTGCAGAATAAAATATTTTTCTTTCTTTCTTTTTCTTAAAAGTGGTTCGGAGCAGCAACAGGTTTAAATATTTTATATACTTAGCTAGTAATTGATTTATGAATAAGATGACGCAATGTCGTCGGCAGACTCTCAGCAAAAATACTTGCTTTCCGCGAAAAGTAATTTTCAATTTTTCATGAACAAAATAATTTAATTTACCATTTACCAAGCGTTGAATCGAATCCATGGCAATATTGATAGAAGGATCGTTGCAACGGTATAGAAACCATTTCAATCAGCCAAAGGATTACTTCAGAACCAGGTCAGTTTCACGTTCTATCTCTAGGTATATCAGGTATCCACAGAGATACAAACATTTGTTCGCGTCGGGAATCGGACCGGCCTTACGAAGCGAAGCTACTATTTTCCGTCACCAATAGAAATTCAGGTTCTATACACAAAGTGAAATTGGAAATTGGAACGCCTTTTGTAAACTCTACGGCCCACGCTGCGCGTAGATTGGAACCAGATTGGGAGCATCAGATTTTGTTAGGCTAAAATATAGATTTTTGTCGAGAATTGACTTTAGGAAGGTAATTTGTTTTGGACATAGGAAGCCGTCATGAAAAAAAAAATTAAAGGCAATTTGTTACCAAAGTAGAAATTTTCTGAGTTGAAAATTATGTCCGATATGGCAATAGCTCGCCCAGTGAAGTGAACTGAACGTTGAACAAGTAGTTACCAGAAATACGAGAAATATGAGATATAAGTCGTAGGTTCGAACCCACGCAAGTACTTTCCTTTGTGTAAATTATTTCATTACCACTGCTCTCAAATGAAAGGGTGAAGGAAAACATTGTGAGGAAACCGGCATGTCCTAGAACCAAAAATTCGAAGACATGTGACTTCTAACGATCGGCACTGGGCCCGCGTGGTGGATTACGGCCCACTCCCTCTCGCCGAAAGATGGCCTGAGTCCCAACAGTAGGAACATTATAGGCTGCTTGTGCTTGTATGTTGAGCTAACCAGCAATACTACTGCTGAACATAACAAGCGTGAATTATTATTTGAATTTAAAACTCAACGGACGATAATAACCTGTGTTTTTTTTTTTCAACACGATTCAAAGTTTTTATTAAGACATGCCAACGGACGAAATACATAAATATTTAGCAGTGGTGAGTCATACAGTGCGGAATGCCTTTAAAACGATTGTGTTGTTGTCATCGCGAGTTGTACACGTGAAGATATAAATATGTTGTATGGAGTTATACTACTGTCAATTGAGACTGTGGTCGCTGGGATTGCTGTGATGCTAATTTCAGGGAACCATAAGAAAGTTTTGTAATTGTTATGCCGAAAATTCTGCACAGCAAATATGTTTTTCCATCGGAAAACAGAGCTTAAAATACTCGTATCTATCGGTAATCAATAAACAAGAAATTAAGTAAGACCAAATAATAATAGGAACCTAAATAGGACTAGTGCAGCGGTCATCCACCGATTTTAAACTGTGTAAACCATCTAACAATCCGCCTCCGTTTTAGCATTTTCAAATCAATTTTTCTTCAACCATTACCGTCGCAATTGACCTATAAGTCTGCTTATAAACACTATCAAGACCACAAACCATCTGGGAGCAAATGGTAAATATTACCAGACGTTACCTCATCGTTTACCCGAAAGCGTAGGACTGCTCGATGTGCTCTCCCTTTCCGATCGAATGAGGCAGAGAGAGATAGGAGATTCGTACCGGTTTGGGGACTACGGACTACTCATCATTATTTTTGGTATAGCGTGTATCTGTGGTAATTTGTTACCTAGGCCGCGCTTTACGAGTTTTTTTTTTTCGTCGATATACAGAGGCATCAGTTGGGGAAATATAGGTTCAGTTTTGATCAGGGGAAATTGGCCTGTTTAGCTACACAAGGCAAGTGGCGTGGTTATTAGGTTACATACATACATACCACAGTCAACCACAGCGAATGACGTGACATCGGATTGGTAATTCAATGGATCAAATTAAATCGTATGCTTCGTTCATCGGACTTTCCTGTGGGACAACAGACGGTCTGCATTTGGACTGCCAGTTGGTACAAAATGGCAGTTTGGATGCAATTTTTGGTCAGTTAGGTTAGTCAAAATATTAGGTACCTACTTCATCCGGGGAGAAACCAGCCCAGCAAATTGAGTCACTGCGTCGATCGGGGAAAATTTCATTAAGCAAGTTTTCTTTGTAAATGTTTCGCACAGACGCTATCTCCATAAAATTGAACCTTCTTGTCCCTAAATCAATATTTTCCCAGCTTTAAGTATGTCAATCTACTATCACGCACATTCTCGCAAGACGCTATAAATTACAATACATTTTACCCACACACACACACCTACCTTAATTTAATAGTTTACTTATTTATTTAGTTTACAAACTAAATAAATAAGTAAACTTTAATTCGGGTGAGCTCGACTGCTCGACCCTCCCCGACCTTCCAGAGCCCGCGGCCCAAACGTTAAAAAAATACTTCAAACTTGCATTCGTGGGAGTTTGGCGAGCCGAAAGATACTGAAGTCTGCCGAAGACACTATCGCTATTCGGTAGGTCACTGTCAATCCGTATCGACCAGTTTCGCGAATGACATTGAATGGCTCAGTTCATTCACACGCGATGTCTGATTCGGTTTAGATATTTATGTCGCATTATTATGGCGTAATGTCCCATTAAATAATAGGAGCCGTCGCGCACAATGGACGACCAGTCCATTAGAATAATATGGTCCCATATTTTTTTTCTTTTATCAAGATTTTATTATAGAAGGTACCTAATACGTAATGAAAGACTAGCACGATTATTATAAGAGTAACAATAACTTATTTCTATGTTAATTCTCGTTTGAAGGTCAACCTTTCTGATATACCTATGTGAGCTGGCTGTGAGAGAAAATAATCGATTGATTCTGTTCTGTGATTCGAGTCAATTTCTCAAAATTAACGACACCAGATCAATACATCGGAGCAACCTTTGTTTTTATAACGCTTTCGTCAATGTAATCAATACCAGTAATTTAAATATTCCATTTTGGCCTCTTACACTCTTTTATAATACGTTTTGAAAAGCCGAAGAACACCGAATATTGTCGAGTCTTGCCGAAGTGGCCATAAGAGGATTACTCTGAATGGATGAGGTTACCATCCCTTGGGGTTATACAGGTCAGACGACAGTCATTTCAGACCGCGTGGAACATGAAACTTGCTTCTTAACTGATGATGGCAAAGTAAAACAAGTCACGCCTTTCCCTCCCTTGGGTGTCCTAACAAGCTACTAAAGGGAAAATGTCAGAAGAATGGACGGCAGCGTCCTCCCGAAAACTACAAACAGCGGTCAATCATTTGCCTCTGGAGCGTGATCATTATGAAAATGCCAGGCCAACAGTGAATAGTACTTATAATTACTTAGGTACTAGCTAATGATAACATAGAGCTTTGCAGCTAAATAAAACACTAGGATGAGAAATGGATGTGGATTTTAGACTTTCTTATCTTTTGATTTTTCAGTAACTAATTACTTAAATAATATAAAAAAATTATGTTCAGTTTTTACAAATGGAAGGTACTTAATTGTTAATTCCGCTTTGTATAACAGGAAACGAATAATTTGTAAATTAATTCAAAATCTTTTTATAAACTCGCCTCAATAATTCGTAGTGACATTTTCCTCCTTCGTCAAAGTTGGCGCGATTTCCTTTGACATTTTTCAACTATGACGGATATTATGAATCAGTTTTGATTCTGTCATAATTACTCATTACGGAAGACTGGCCATAAACAACGTCATCAAAAAAGAAAATAAATAGGAAATCTGTCAAAATTAGATGATCCGCGTTTTGATTTCAATATGGCCGCGAAATTTTTAAAGTAATATTTCTAATTTTTTTAAATTATCTCTACTATAATAATAACTCATTTACTCGCTGTAAAAGGTTATTCAAGAAGGCCCCCAAAACAAGCCGGGTTCGCAAAAAATATTATCGTCCGCCATATTTGTCACCCCCGACTAGTGATGTGCAATAACATCAATGAGTCGGTACCGATACCGGAGAATCGACCGGAAAAAGTCGAGAAGAAATTCGCCTAAAAGACGAAGGAGGAAGAGAATGTCTCGAAGAGTGATACCTATACGGGGGGATGGTAACTGTTTGTTCCGTTCCGTTTCGTACAGCCTCTACGGAACCCAAGACCGGCATCGAGAGATTCGTCTTTGTGTAGTAGAGAGAATAGTGGAACATTGGCATCGGTATAAGGATTTTATCATCGGCGACCGGTCTTACGGGTTCCATATGTATACTGCTCATGACTATAGAAGATTGATGTCAACTGATGGAGAGTACGCTGGTCATGTGGAACTGCACTGCGTCAGCGAACTCTACCCACAATACACCTTCAAAATCCACAGAGACTCTTGTTCCAAAACAATAGACTATGGTAGAGGAAGAAACGTGAAGCATCTTCTGTTTTCTGGATACTTGGATGCAGGCCACTATAGTGTTTTAGAATATTCTTGATTTTAATTTCGTGTTGTTTATTTAAATCTGTTTATTTTTTGCGTTTATTGTGCTGCGTCATATCACCTGAAATCGATGCGTATTATTTGAGTAATATATATATCATATATATATAACATCTAGAATAGTTGAAGTAAAGTGATAGTTGTAGATCCGATTTAGATTAGATAATAGGAAGTTGCCTGGAACGGGATATCCTCGTGCCGATGCCGGTGCGATCCCACGCGTATCTCAGCGCGTCTTTGTAAATATAAACGTACAGCATACATCGAGCGCTATCTTTAAGATTGGCACGAACGTGAAGTGAATTTAGATTTTTCTTTTCATAAATTTTAAAGTAGTAAGAACGTATAGTGAACGTGAGTAGGTTCGGAAGAGAGACTAATTTGAAGTTTATAAAAAAAGATGTTTTCGTAATCGTATATTAGCCGTTAGATAATTTTGATATTATCAAATTCTCCATAATATTATAATCACTATACCATCTTGGTATCTGGTTTCAAAAACGATTTCTATTTGGTACCGCAAAAAGATACCACTTTATTAATAGACTTTCAGTAGTTTCTAACTAAAAATATTAATGTTTATTGCATTTGTAACAAACAGACGTAACTTGAAAACAAGACAAGTGTTTCATGGTCATCCGGGTTAGTCATAATATAGGTACCGTAAACTGCATGACGAACCGACAAGGTCAGCGCAACACTATGCCAACTTTTTAAAATGCATTCTTGTACTCACGATTAACTGTCAAACTAGACGCAGGCAAACTTCAACCCTGTCCGGAAGTCGATAAGATCGAAAGTAGGTTGAATGCCATGTCAAAGAGTTCCAGCCAGTATTTACTGGCTAAAGTAATTACTATGATCGGGTTGCAAACTTCATGGTGGGTGTCATTCTCGACGCATCACCGATTTGAATATAAAGGTGACAGATATTCTCGCGTTTTTACTGAATTAAAAAATTTAATCATTTTTGCAGCAGTTTTATGTTGGATAAAATCTAATGTCTTTAGATTCGGATAGGTAGCGGTTAACGCTGAGGTCATGATGACGTCAAACTTTTGGTGTTCGGCTGGAAAACTAAATAACTAACATATAGCAAGCCCTCGATTTCGTATCAGGAAGTTATTCGTATTCTATAAAGAAAGCAATTCTTTATAAAAAACGATTATTATTGTTATGAGTCTGTGTTGTCCCACTGCAGGGCAAAGGCCACCCTTCCCTTCTTTCACTTTTCCCGGTCTACTTCGATTGTGGGCCAATCCTTTAAGGAGTCCAGCTCATCCCGCCATCTCTACCTGGGCCTGCCGCGTGGTCGTTTCCCCTCCCCAAAAAACGAATAACTCAACAAAAATAATGTCAAACCCTTTTAATATTCCGCAATATTTTCTAAAGAAGGTTTAATCCACAGCGCTCGGTATCACCGCGCCGCACGCCGCGCGCCGGCTGGCGGTCTCGAGACGGCAGAGCTAATAAAATTCATGGCGCCGAGAGTGCGTTCAGCGCACAATTTCTGTCATTCATAATACGTCACTTGTGACGTAGTGCATATAAACGATGACTCCCTTAGCTTGTGTGGTCAGTGTTGTCAATGCCGCCTGTAGCAGCGGCCGGGGCTTCTCCGTGCTCTGTGGTTGAATCCATAACAATAATATACAATCCAAGAACAAGCAACAAGCCAATTCTAACTACTGTCGAACATAAATGGCTACCGTTCGCTTACCGCACAATACATTTCATAGAACTCTGCCGTCCTTCGCAATTTCTACAAACAAACTAATGATGCATTCAGAATATATATACGTAAAATATTATTACGGATTGCAGTACCGCAAACTATTTTTTTTTTTTGACTTACTTGCTTCTACGTAAGGATTGTCTTGGCTGATGCTGCTTGCAAACTTAAACAAAACAGGGCCCTCGCAATTTCAGTAGACCGGTATATCTTCATCACCCACCTTAGGACATACCCACCTTGTTCCAACAATTTTGGGGTTTGTCTTAATCATAACCATGCATTTTATCAACTATACCATCAGTCAAAATCTGGGCGAGCAGCAAATCTTCTCAACGCCCCTGTCCCCCGTCTCTCTTCCCACATAAATCTACATTCAAGTCACGCATACACTACATCTACACTTACCCTAGGAGCAAACAAAGGTAACTGTGGTTGATGCTTACCTGTAGACAAAAAGATACATAATAAATACAAGGATCAATTAAAAATGTAGCGCACTTCGATTACGTCTAGCCTGTCAGTGGTTGAATTGTTTATGAACTAGTTGGCGCCAGCAGGTTCTGCAACCGATAGCTCTTTAATAATTGAAGAACAATAGCTGAAAGGCAATTTAATCTATTGCTAAGTCTCAGCTGCGTGTAATTAGACACTAGGTACTCTTAATACATCAGGTTTTCAGAGCCATATACCAGGGGGCTTACCTCCAGCTCTTATAGCAGGGCAGAAGTAGAACTGCACCGCTTTTTTGTTCAAACTCAAATCATTTATTTCAATTAAACCATTTACAGGCACTTTTGAATTCAAAATTAAATATTCGGTCAGTTAGTCAGAAAGTTGAAGCTAGTCGCCCATTCCAAAAACGTAGTCTCTATGGAGAAGAACGGGCAAGAAACTCCACGGACACTCTTTTAAATCAAGATATTATTATTGTTTTGTGACTAAGTACAAAAAAGCAGTACTGTTCACCTTCTGCCCTGCTATAAAAGCTGGTGGTAAGCCCCCAGTCCCTTTTTACTTGGTTTTGCAAGTGGTCGCAAGGGCTACTGCTGAGCATGGGTTCGATTCCCGGGTCGGGCAAAGTGTTATTGAGTTTTTCCATCAGGAACTTCTCAATAGCAGCCCTTTTTTTTTTGGTTGTCAAAAGACCTTTCCCGCTCTGGGCTGAGCGTAAGGGCGTGTCAGACTTTTACTGACTAAAACCCACCCGTGTTCCTTCAGTTGCCTGTGCCAGGGGCCACGGTATCTCTTTCGAACAACCCGCAGCCCCGGTGGCTTTGGCCCTAGCGGACCCCGTCAGTTCGTGCTGACATCTCTTTGAGGCGCGCGTGGGACACAACGCGCCGTTGACCCGGGCCTGGTCCTTACCGGGCGGCGAGCTGCCCATTGCTCGCCGCCCGCAAGCCCGCGCCTACGGTGGCCGGGAGTCGGCTGTTGACTCCTCAATAGCAGCCCTGATCTGGATTTGTACCCGGGTGATGGGAATAGGCTCGCCCCCTGTTACATGGGACGTAAAAATAGTGCTTACACTTCTGCCTAACCCTTCGGTGATTACAGGTGTGATGCTATGTAATGTATGGTAATTTTTTCGGATCATTAGACGATCCTTCATAGGGACAACTCTCCTCAAATAACAGAAAGAACAAAAGTGTTATTAAAAAGTATGACAGCCAATTTATACTGACATTAGTAACCCGAAATTTCTCATGAAACAAAGGACATTTTAGGTCGAAAATTTTCGAACCTCAATTTAAAACATCTTATAATAAGGCAGACCTTCGCAGGTACAGGTGAGTCAGTGAGTTGCAAAATGCCAACATACAACAATGACTAATGTTTATTTAAGTCGTTCTCGAACATATTTTTATGACCGCTTGTATGTAAATAGGTAGGTACTTACATAGAGGAGAACTTAGATGTCTGGGTATTTGTCACCCTAGGACTTAGATCATACCGTCCGATGTTTTTAGTACTTACAACTATTATAAGCGCATTGGGTTACGCCAGCAATCGTTAACATAAATAAAGCGAAATTAAGCCTAAACAAATATTTAAATAATATGAAAAGAAGTAAATTTCTAAATTCCTATATTCAAGTATTGGGAAAACTAGAGTAGTAGTAGTGAAACAAAATAATTGGATAACATCACCATAATCCAACACCATAAACATATTACCACGACTAGGCCACAAGAATCGAAACAAATTCAACAGATAACATAAAATATCCATATTTCTCAATGCGAAATCTGAGATAGACTGAAAAAATAAGGAAAGCGGGTCACGGTGCTGTGGGTAACCTGCAACAGTCGCATGCTAAGCAGTCATTCATCCAGTGTGTGTGGCGACTGGCGTGTCAGCTGCAAATACACGAGTCGTCTCATCTCTTTCTTTAGAACAGCCTTAATATTAGAGCAAGTGACACGTCCAGTACTCGTGGATGTGAAAATATTTTATTTACCTATTTATTGTTCAGGTTTTTCGTGTGTTCAAAAGACTATTGGCCGATTTACGTAATGAAGTACACCAGCAGTTCGATTCTGTTAAAATCGCAGCGGGAAAAGTTAGGCAAAGTGAGCTGTCAATAGTGTCAATTAGGTGGAATGACAGCTCACATCACCTAGTTCTCATAGTGAGATTTGTACAGAATCGACCAGCTGCTTCGATTCCGCACGAGAGCAATTTATTAGGAAACACAAAATATCCTTTACGTTCATAAAATCACGTCCGAATCCGTCAGGTAGTTGAGAATAAAAAGCAAATACACGGCGAAAAGCGAACATGTTTTTTTTAAAGCTTTATTTCGAAAGAACCGTACCCGTTTTCGTCATAAAGTCATCTCGACTTTATGAAAACGGCATTAGTGGGGTTGAAATCGAGCTCGGATAAATGTTGCACAGAAACTGCAAATAATACAAAAACCAGTTTCACTTGGCATGTGTACTCGGTATTAGGGCACCCCGGCACGGCTGGGGTTGTAAGTGCGAAAGGGGGATCCTAGAACCGGTCATCCATGTGTGTGTTTGAAAATGCTCTGCGAAACTTTTTACAGTCAAATATTGTGTCATTCATTCTCCTGCCCTTATGCTGCCAATTTATTTGGGGTCGGCGCAGCATTTCTCTTTCTTCCATACTTCTCTATTAGTCGTTTTTGTTTAGTAATTAAAAAGTATTATAAAAAACTCAATGAATTCCAAGCTAACCATTTTATTAAAATAAAATCCAGGAGCAACAGATTGGCTTAATTAATAACCGAGATAACATCATTTTATCCCTCTTCGCTTGCTTTTCTCTCAATTGAATGCATTGTCAAGCTCCTCGGTCGCTGCTTTCGCTCGATCGTACCCGTAACCCAATTAGTTTTTATTCAATGTTAAGTGTCCAAAAAATTTTTTTTAACGATTTCGTGGTATTCTATTATCTAGGCTATGAGACTTAAAATAATGATGTTTATATTTTATATGTACTTTGTTGTAGCGGAGCAGAGAAATGCTGGTGATTTTCGGAGTCTTTATTTTCCAATAAACGATAGTGTCGTAATAAATTAACCATATTTACCTACGTGATTGTCACAATCTTTTAATATAAACCACGAACAAATATCGGTTCGGTTGACGAGGGAATGCGTTCTTGACACCTGTGAGTTTCATACAAACGAATACGTGTTTTGCGAATTTGATATATTATAATGGCTACTAGAATTGTCACACTGGCATGTGTCAGGAACGCATTCTCTCGACGGCTGGACTGTAGTTGCGAGATACATTTTGCTCCAAATTTCTATAGCTCAATGCTGCTAGTGAGTCCGGCTTCCACACTAATAGAGACGAAATGTTCCCGTTTAATTAATTGTCCCAACGTTTGATCCAACATTTGCCATACAATTTAAAACGCCAACACTGAAATAAACTTTTGTCCACGACTGACTCTGACTACAAATTACAATCCAGATTTTTAAGGTAGAATCTAGCTAAATTAATAAGAAACAGTTTTGTACAAAAAGCATCTATTTTTCAATTACCAAACCGAACAAAATTTTTGATAAAACTCCCGTCCTTTCCCATAAACATTGAAACACATATTCCTACATTGGGTCCAATGTCCAACACACTGCACTAGTTACGTTTAATCCTCGTGTAATACAATTGACACGGTCTGGGGACCGGCTATCCCCCATGTGACGTAATCGCCCGCATAGCTATGATTCTACATCTATGGTGTTAGGGCTATATAATACAAGGTGTAACATGGGAATGGTATAGACCTATGTGCGTATACAAGGTGTATAAAGGGTATCGTGAAAAAAGCGGGCTAGAGTATCTGGTATAGAATGTGTATAACTTAGTTTTAGGTCAAAATTAATCACTTTGAAAGAGCGTTATTCGTGAGACGTTATCCTGTCAAATGATCGTTTACTAGATGTCGTTTGCATTTAAGCGCTCAACGGTTTTCATGATGACGTTTAGTGTCATGTCGAGTGTATTTTTCTCGTGAAAAATCGCGTCATAAGACATTCCAAAGGTTAAACTTTGACTCTATTTTACTTACCAATTGATTCAGATGGAAATAATCAGTTTAACAATTTTGTTATAGAATGCAGTCCTGTTTCTGAATCCGCCCTAAAACACTATCTTTCTTAATAATACACGAGCACAAAGAGAAAGCTTGTTTATTATTTACGATGATGAACTGGTCAACTGAACCGTTTTATTATTTTTAACTTCGTGCTTCCCCGGGGTTCAAAGTATCTCCATAAATCATCAAAATTGGTCCAGCCCTGCATTGATAATATACATATGTGGACTCCAAGGTTTAGGTGAAAACGAACAACACAGTTCCGATAACATGCGTCTTTAGATCTACACTCATAAACAGTCTCCTCCTCTCCATGAGAGGAAGTGGGCTGTAATCTACCAGGCGGGCCTAGGGCGAGTTGGTAAATGTCACATGTCTTCGCATTTTTGGTTGTAGGACATGGTTTCCTCACGACGTCTCCCTTCACCGTTTTAAGAGTAGTTGTGAAGAAATTATTTACACAAAGTAAAGCGCCTGCCTGGGTTTGAACCCACGACCTACAAACTCGTAAGTCGGGCCCGATACCACTGGACCAGCACAACTCGACACTCGACCAACACTCGTTTGGTAAGCATTAGGTATACATTTTTTTTTCTCTAGAAACAGTCGTTCGCAATGAAATGACACGTACGGCACGTTCTACATGGACGAAGTTTTAAAAATCCATGTCAAGTAGAACTAAAAGTAAATAAGTACCTACACATTTTGAGCATTTAAAAATATATAATGATGACGTTAACACATCCAAAGGCGGCTGAAATACACACTATATATTATGAAGTTTTTATAAAAAAATATGCGTCACATACGGCAGAAAGTGATTTCATTCAAGGAAGTGTTGCCTGAAGCGTTTGTTTCTCATCCAACCTTCGCATGCCCTATGTATATAAATTGCCCTACTGGACTTATTCAGTCTGTGGTCCAATTCTCGGTGCATTCATAACGCAAGGAAAAAGAAAAAGGTTAAGAGTGCCACACGGGTGTTACCGGTGCGTTGCGGTCTTGTCGCTATGATTTCAACGCACAAAGTGCTACACGGGCAATGCGGTGTCGCATGTCGCTACGCATCGCCCCTTACTACCAGGTCGCAGCGTCTCGGTTATCGGTTTGTCAGTTTTAATTTGTACATGCAACACTGCGCTGCGCTACGATTCCGCTTAGACGCAGAACATCCTTCCCCGCTTCGTTTCCCTGGCCGTGTTGTCTGTTGAGCGTGCTTCGTTGCACGTCGGTCGTCGCATCGCACCGTGTGGCATGTCACTGTGATTTGTATGTAGGATGACGCAGCGTCACCGCCCAGGCGTCGTAATCGCAACGCATAGTGTGGAATCGCTCTAATTCGGTACTGGCGATGTACGAACAGCTAAATACTTGAAACTTGTGCCGAGTCGTGCTGCGGGCGCCGCGCATTAGTTTGGAATTAATGTTGGTTTACGATTGCTGGTACTCGTTATCTGGCATAAGCTGAGCTGTTGAGCGCTGGTTCAAATTTAAATAACGTAGGTCGAAATGAAGCGTACTAGTTGGTTTTTAAGCTTGTAGTTAAATTTTTCGAAGATCTTTGAGTACGAGTTGGTATATTTTTTTTATTTTTAGTCTTAGTTTAGATTTTTACACTACCTGTTGCATTTGAGTTTTACACACTCGCCTTAATTTTTATCAAATTATGTATTTTGTTCATTTTTACACTAAAAATATGGTAGGTACCTAGGTAATAAGATGAAATCAGAAGAATTAAGAAGTGTTTTTTCTTCTGATTCTTCTTCTGTTTCAACAGAAATCGTATTACTTAGATACCTTTCACAAACTTACTCAAGCATTACCAATACAAATACATTGGAACTAACATCACAAATGAATGCTTATCCTTTATTTGACATTAGCACAGGACATATACATCGAATGTTTATCTGTGACATGCTCGCACAGTGAATCAGTATTACTGAATCATGCCAGTTTGTTTACTATGGCTTATTACCTACTGTTTGATTTCAATGAAGGAGCCTGTCTTGGGATTTAGGCTTGTGATGAAATGAAAACTTCACTGGCTACAGGAAAGAGCTTGTTTTAAGAACTTGACTATTACGTAACACACTAACAATACGAATAATTTTGAAGGATATTGCTAATCCATTGCTTTAGGTAAAAAGTTCGAAAAATATGTGTGCTCCTAAACATAAATAACGCAATGAATGTTGTTGAGCTGTCAGAATGAATTTTAACCGCATAGGTATTGCAGTTTTCTGAGAAACAGCAGTATTTTTTAAAATAACGCACGAAAAATTTTGTGCGTTATTTAGGTAT
Source organism: Apamea crenata (assembly GCA_949629185.1). Taxonomy (NCBI): domain Eukaryota; kingdom Metazoa; phylum Arthropoda; class Insecta; order Lepidoptera; family Noctuidae; genus Apamea; species Apamea crenata. The sequence goes on from OX451351.1 coordinate 1,921,575, forward strand.
ATGTGCGTTATATAGGTTCAGAATCATGTGCTGAATCCATGGCATGGTTACAGTTTACGCGTTGATGTCCCAGCCTATATTATATTGTTTCGTAGTAAAAAGCGTAATTGTTATCTTTCCCTGTACGCGAATTTTCCTTCTCTATATCAGAAGAGGGTTGTTTTGCAATAAACCAATTATTACAGAGCTGTTTACAGAGACATGACTAAAAAAAAATTTGCATTTTTTTTCTTTTGCGATGTTGCCTTTTTTGGATGGAATCTGATAGAAACGACAGCCTCTGCTACAAATTAATAGTTTAATAACTCACCGCCTACTATCGAAACAACATCATGTTCCTGTCAACAAGCGCGCTGATAAGGACATGTCCTCTCAAATTACTGATTAGTATTCGGTAGTCGACAGTGTCAGCTTCTCCGGCAGTAGCTAATAGATAATACTGAATTAACTAGCTTTAAATTAATTCATCGTTAATTATAACAATGTTTGTCGTGCATGCCAAGTATAAATTACAGTTTATAAATATGTCCGGTTCATCGCTTTATGAATATATAGGTTTTATGTCACACGCAGAAATTCACTCAGCAACCGTTAGAAAATAAAATCAAATGGATATACTGTTGTATCCAGATATACGGTAACTGTTACCTTGATAATGACAAACAAATAGTTTTTTTTTTTGTCAATATTGTGTCCCACACTCTACATTGTGTGTTTTTCATTCCAATCCTCCCGTCTTGTGTGATCTCTGGCCATGTTGACCCTGCAATCCTGTAACCTTCACCGTAGTCTACCTCGGCGATGTCCTCACTCCTCCCTCAGGCATACAGTGAGTGACGATTTTTGCCCATTAAATAATAGTCTATTAAAACTAGTTAAAGTTATCTATTGGAGCTTTAAGGCCGATGACACTGGTGAAGAAATATCGGGATATATTGATATTTTTCATTAAACTCTCTAATGTCCCACCTGCTATCCTGCAATCTCTCTGCCCATAAAAATCAGCCATAGCTTCTGCCCAGCCATTTTGGGCTAACAAAATTTGATACACTGTCGTGCCATCGACACGCCAAAGCAAAATACTAAACTGTATCATGATAGTTTTATTAAGAGTTACCTTTTTCCGCTAGACTATCCTTATAACCATCAATCAAATGATACCGCACACGTTGACAGACGTATCATGTCCCGTAATAAGCCTATTACGGGACATTACGACACCGATATGACAGCATAACATTTAACGCAACGCTGCACAAGTGCACATGTAAAACATGCATTTTTCAAAGTATAATAATGTACCTACGCAGCTAGTCAGGGAAATGAACTGTTTATCAAATTAATATTATATTATATAATTAGTCAATTCACCGTGAGATAACCATTTTTTTTTATAAAAGTTGTCTCGTTCGTGTCTTAACTTTAAGCAATGTTTATAAATAAATCCCTTAATTTCCCTGACTTTACGTGTTACCGAAATACCTACCATTTATTTTGATCATCATAAATTAGCGTGTTTTTTTTTGCCTATTCTGTCCCATTGATCGATACACTTCCCTATTTTATATTCTCGCAAAAACAAAATGTTGAAATGAAACAACTCAAGCAAACATTTGGTTTCATTGTGGTTAAAATTTTATTAATATTGTTTCATATTGTTTCTTGACAAGTTTGCTGGTACCTATACTACATACACACGGCTAGGTAAACATCTCCAATACATACTCCTGACTTTATATTTGATTAAAACTCCCTGACTTTACTTTGTTCCTATTAATTAGTTGATTTTGTCGCAAGACATGCATAATTACGTGCAGTACCAATAAGTTTAGGTTTATTAAAACTTACTAACAAAGGCTGAAAATACACTATAAATAATTAAAAAGTATTTTGCAGTGAAAAAAGGAACATTGAAACAATCATGAGGTCGCAAAGTACTGTAAAGCTAATGATAGTTTGCAAAAATAAAATACATTTGGCTTGCCTGCTGTGTAAAATGTTGTTTTTTTTGCCTCATTAGGTCTCATTAGGTACTAGGCTGAAAAGCAAACTATGAAGGACATTTTCTCGTAGTATTTTTAAAGGGATGATTTCATGAAGGTTTCCGATTCTCCTTCTGTTGTGAGAATGGATCTTCTCATACAAATAAGGGATCAGCATTGACCAGATTTTTTTAATGTAGTCACGAATTCCGATGTTACTTAGCTACTTACTATTTTGAAACCACTGAAAGCTAAGTTTTCCACGGTATGTTTATTCAAAGGCTAACACAAAGGACCGCATGGCGCACCGCAAGGCATAGATTTTGCATGAACCATCGCATACCTACTATTGGCGGCCGCACCGCGCTTTTTTTGTATTGAACTTCCGATGCAGTTGTACTGTGCGATGTTTTTCGAACTAATCATGAAAACTTCACATGGTTTATTGAGTACCAATTTGAACTTGCAAAGCAAAGCTTACGATGACGAGCCAAGGCAGTTGTGTTTTTATATTTCACTTTTATGTTTTTTTTTTTAATCGTCTTATCGAGTTATGTGCTGAATTTTATTTACCATACAATTCCCGCATACATGTACAATATCTAGGTACATGTATATCTATACCTACATTTTATTACAGTCGCTTTTCTACCAAAAGCGAGAGCAGATACGTCTGTCTAATGTTATGTCCGTCGGTGATACGGAGTAGTTAACGCCCGTAACTTAGACCGAAACTACGAAATTCTTGCATAGAGAGTAGATCCCCAGAGACGGGTCCATCAACTCAGCTTATCGCAGTCCACCGCTGGACATAGGCCTCTCCCAGACTGCGCTACAACACCCTGTCCTCCGCCTTCCGCATCCAGTCGACCCCAGCCACCTTCTTTAGGTCATCCGTCTATCTAGCTGGGGGGCGTCCCACACTACGCTTGCCGATTCGCGGTGTGCTCTCCAGAGTGGGGTGCTAGTACCTAATATTATATTTTATTAAGCAGCTGCTTTAGGTACTGGTACAATAACAATAGCCTTGTTATGTATACTCTTCTAATCATAATGGTAAGTCCAGCTCCTACTCATTTTATCAAGAGACAATAATAATTATGTACAAACACATCATTCTACCTATTTTTTTATTTACCTAATAAAATGTTTTTTTTTTTAATAAAAATTTGACCACAGAAGTTGATTTTTTTATTCGCTAAAAATAAATTAGCTAGATATACATATACCTAATAAAACATCATCAATTCATTATCTTACAGCTGGAAACATAAATTAGCGTGTTTTTTTTTTTTGCCTATTCTGTCCCATTGCTGGGCAAAGGCCTCCCCCAAATCCATCCTTGAACTCAAACAACAGAAGCGAAAATTTGGTTTCACTATGATTAAAATAATAATAATATAGTTTATTATCTTTGACAAGTCTGCTGGTACCTATACTACATACACATGGCTAGGTAAACATCTCCAATACATACATATATAAGAAAAGTATATATGCACACAGACTGACTCACAAACCTCTATCTACACAATCGAGGGTATTTCCTGATCGCTAGCACATGCGCTGACCGTCCCGTTTATTATAATAATTATATTATTATAGGTATTCTGCATAATCGGATGGTGAATCATTTATTAATAATATCGTCTAAGGTCATTTGTTATTTATTGTTAACTGACCTCTCGTGTCTGTGTTTGTCTTTTAATTGACAAAAGATAACAACGATAGGTGGAAGGTCGGTAAGCAAGTTGAATTTTGAAAAGAAACAGATAATGCTCTCTCTTTTTAGCAAGCACACATGTCACATCACTCAGACCAATAACAGTTAGAGTTAGGAAAAATAATTGTTTAGCCATTTTAAATCACAACTGCCAAAGAATGACAGTTATTATTAGAAATTTTGAATACACGGACATTTTAAGTTGATCTTGTATCGAGCGCTACGAGTATATCTAAGTTGGTCGCAGTTGGCTATTTAGTATTTTAGTACCCCAAAATTGGAATTATTACAGATTCACAAGAAGAGGGGCTATTCATTATATTAGAGTGTTCAATATTTTTTCTAGGTAAGCAAAATCGGAACTATTTTAGATTCGATTAGTACTCTGGGTGAAATCGAACCAGCTATTCAATATATTCAGTGTATTATTTCCAATAATTTTAAGCTGTTTCCACTGCTACAACGCAATAATATTTCCCTTTACCGCAAACCGTGCGATAGGTAAATCTATTCAACTACTGTTAAAACAATAAACAGGAAAGATTGTATTATTAGTTCGGAATTGTTGAATAATTTATAGCTTCAATGTAACAAAAAGGTGTAGGTACTATGTATTTGTTACAGCCAAAGTTACTAGTGAACCTATACACGGACTTTAGTACCTGAGTTTGTGTCAGTCTTTCTTCTCAGAGTGGTAAGATAGGAAACGCCGACGTCAACTTGTTTTTAAAATATGATTGACGTGTTAAACAAACGTACATAAAGAAATAAAATCATTTATAATAACCCACTTCACTTGCACAACTATGAGAAATGATGTGTGACCGAAACCGAATTCATGAGGGACGGGGGAGGGGAATCTGTCTTAGGAACCATTAGTCTTTTTTCATGAAAACAATTTAGTAGAGTTCGACCAAAAATGTACTATTTTTTCGGGCGAAAACGAAAAATGCCGAAAATGGATATTCCGGCTGACATTTGCGGAAAATGAAATTTTACACCTCAACTAAACCAGGTAAATAATATATTTTTAAATGACTTTTCCCGTACATCAATAACTCTTGAAATCACTATTGTGCGCCAAACAGCAATTTCGACCAGCCCTCATCAACACTGCCCACGTTCAGAACTCAAAATAAAGTATTATAACTACTTTCAGCAACCAATACTTATTTATAAAGAAAAATAACTTTTCAAAGTATTAAGTGACTTTTTTATTGCTACTTTTCTTTTAAAAGAACCTCCTCACTTCTCAAGTTCTACCAATATTCAGAGCGCCCAATTGGGTTGTCTTTCAATTGATTACGTTTAATGGTTAACTGAGTTTTTACTTTTACTTCCTAGAACGTGGTTTAGATGTACTGATCGCGTTCAGTTTCATTGGTAAAATTCGCCCTTAGCTGCGCCTCGCGGTTTCACCTGCATAAGTTTCGATCCCGTGGGAATATCGGGATAAAAAGTCTATAATTATGTTAATCCTGGTTATAAACTATCTGTGTGGCAAATTTCATCCAAATCCTTTCAGAAGTTTTTGCGTGAAAGAGTAACAAACATCCATCCATCCATATAAACTTTCACGTTTATAATATTAGTAAGAAGTATGATTAATTTTTGAAGTGAAAACTTCTTTAGCGGCGTTGTGCACTTTTGCTGTGATGGGTAAAAAATGTTAAACTCGCGTCAGGACACGTGACCTGATCGAAAATTCGTAATACGGAGGGAGAGTAGACCGCATTCCAAAATATCAAAAATGCACAACGTTAATATTCAAGTTTTCACTTCTGTTTTTTTACAGGTAGGACATTATCTGAAGAAAAATTAGTGTATTGCCATAAATGGTATCAATTTCATATACGTCTAAGTGTCCTTTGACGTACTTTTATGAAATGAATACCGTATATGGCCATTTTATAAATAAAATATGCGCCATAAACCGCAGAAAGTGACTTCATTCAAGGAAGTGTTACCTGCAGCGTTTGCGTATCATCCAGCGTTCGCGTGCACCTATGTATATAAATTGCCCTACTGTACTTATTCAATCTGTGGTCCAAGTCTCCACGCATTCATAACGCAAGGAAGTTCATAGTTGGTAAGAGCAGGCAGATGATGATGACTTGATCAGCCAGTGGTGTAGACAGACACATCTACATAGTTTAGAATGGGCCTTAACTTGCACTTGCAAGATAATGATTTCACCCACTAATTAGGTATTTGTGTCAAGTGGACTTTACATCCACTTGCGACAATCTCTTCTGATATGGCAATACCTAGTACTCTTTATTGAGACCTTGAAAGGCTAGCAGTATCGGATAGTTTAACAATAACAAATACAAACTTAATACTGTCAAAGTCACAGAAATGTAAAAAACAGGAGAAGTGGCAAGTGGGCATGTCTGTGTCGTCGCGGTATGTGCAAAATGAGCATGTTCTAGTCAAATGGCCGTCTCCGCGAGCTAGTTCGCTTTCGACCGTGATCGTGAAAAAATTTAAGAATGCCGTGTTGGTGAGTGGTTACTTGTAAAAACTGAAGCAAAACCAAAACTCTGTAAGTCATGGAATCACGTACCATAAATAAATAAAATTATTTTACTATATTTGTCTTTAAAATAAATTATAATATAAATTTATTATAAATTTCTTGCTTTACCACGTTAATTTTGTTTCCAAATATCTTTAAATTATTTAATTAATAATATCTTTTAATTATTTTAGTAGTAATAGTTTTCAAAATATAATTGTTTTCAGCGACTGTTCTATTTTCGCAGTAAATACTTGCTCCTTGACAAGCAAAGTAAAAATCACAAAACGATACTTTATTTATGCGGTGCATCGCATGGTACGGCCGCTGCTTCTTGCGGCCAGCTAGTGATGTGGCTGGCTGTGCAGATCCACTAACGTAGGCTATCGACAACAATGTCGATTACCCAACGAATATATAGTTAATTTCACAATTTGTCAACCGTTTTAACCCGGTTGGAAGACCCTTGAGAAGATGTAAAATAATGTTTAATTTTTTTGGTTTACTTTAATTTTTTTTTGTTTTTTTGTTTTATTGATTTATACTATAATGTTTTCTGGACATATCGTTTTTTATTTATTTTATTTTCAGATTCCCAAACTTTTTTTGGACAATAATAAATGGGAGAATCGATAACTTTCCGATGTAGTCAACCACTATATGCAACCGTATATGTAAAATAAATGACTTTAGCACACTACAACGATAGCGACAGATGTTTTTGTGTGAGTAAGTTGTACGGTGCATGGTCAATGCACGCTATGTTTGATGAGGTAAGGTTTATAATTGATTGTGTAGTACGTTCTGATTTAAGAATTGCAAGTGTGCGCGGCTTTGTATCTATTGTTTTTACTCAACTAAACGTGTAGTAGTGATCGTCTTAGCGACATGGAGTTCTGTACATTTTCAACTACCGTATATATAATTATAGGCATATCTACTTCTTTCCTATATCTAAGAACAAAATAATAATATTCCATAGGACACCGCAAAACGATTGTTTTTGGCCCCACTCTTTTTGTATTTAACATAGCTTCCTCCATTTTGAAGTAACTTTTCATTAAAAATCATAGTATGTTTTAACGTGCATAGTTAACTCACTGTCAACTGATCTGTTAATTCAGTTTATTGTTATTTATTATTGATGTAACACAGTTTGATTACAGCCTGGGTACCAACGTGCATTTCGAACACAAACACTTATCATGAAAATACTCGCCGCGTTATCAGCTCTTATCATACCTACTGATAAGTGGATGTAGTAATCAGCTGATTGCGGTGACGAGCTGTTTCACTTTATTATTAGATCATAACATTTGGCGAATCGTGACATTTCTTTTTGTTTTCTCCTGGTTTTAAAAGAAGCCGGGACTTTGCTGAACTCCCTGTTTCAGCAAAATCCCGGCTTCTTGTGATTGTAAAGCAAACTGACTTCAAACTTAAGATGTCCGTATATTTAACATACAGCTGTCTGTTGTCTATGTTACCTTTACACTGTAACTTTTGAATTTATAATGTTAGTACCTATGGATTGAATTTCTGTGAGTTATGCCAATAGCAGTTCAATCACAATTGTGACTCTTTGACAGTTGTATAAAATAGCCGAAACCAGGCAAATTGACGTAGGATATCAATTTAAAAATTGCCCTGATTGCGAATTGGATACTCGTCTATTAGCCGTGGGGGTACGCAATAGCCACATAGCGCCACGTGCCACGTTTTGCTCGTTCCTTTCCATCTTCTACGTTCCCATTCATACGCAGAGAGTTACACGCGCCAGCCGTACTACGCACTTGACCTTTTCGAAGGACGTTTACACTCATTTCGGTATAGTATAGTACTCCGTCCTCCCAGACCCCGGGGCGCCTCGGAGTTCCCTTTTTGTTAACCGCATTATATTTTCTTTTCTGAGCGTAGTTTTTTAGATGATTGAGTTGTTTTTCCTTGTAGACAAAAGACTGGTGAGTTTCTTGACAAGGCAAAAAAAAATAGAACAGTGTGCTTACCACCACGTTTTATTTAAGTAAGTACTGCCTTTGGGTCATTCCAACTGCGTCAGTATGGCATACTTTATAAAAGATTTTAATGAAAAATCCCAAACTCATGAAAATATATAATGTAACCTGGAACTTGACCCATGTATAGACAATGTTTGGAGCACTAGTGCAAGTTATGATGTTTGTTTCTCTTTACAAATAATTAATGTTTGTATATCTCGGACGAAATGAAAATTCCAATAGGTAAAACTTTATGCAGCTTACTCTATATCCTTTATTTAGTGTTGTTCGTCGAATCGTTGAGCCCCTCACCTCTCGCACACTCTGTGTGGTTATTATTTCTCACATATGCGGATAATTGAAAATTCACCTGCCTTTGTCTACTACTGAAATATAATATCAGTTTCAATTCCAGCTTTTCTTCGAACCGCCTGCCATATTGCGGTATGTTGTATTTACGAATTGGTTCTAACGGTTGTATTCGAGGTTTTTTTTTTGAGATTTTTATAAATCTAGACTGATTTTATCAGACAGTTAAAATCTGTTTATATACCTTTCGGAATATTGCTTTGAAGTACTCAATTAAGTGCATGTTGACGACCCCAGCTTCTATAACTCAACACCAAGGTAGGACACACATACGCCATTGTTATTTCAAGTAATAAACTTGGGTACCTATATTTACCCGTACCCAATCTTCGGCACAAATAAAATCAACCAAATATCGACCGGCTCCTGCCTTTACGCGCCCCTTAACCCTTCCGTGGGGAACTTGTACCCCTACAATATACATACTTACACTGGGTAGATAGGTACGTTAAGTAAGGGGAAATGAATTGCTAAGAAAACTGGCTACCAATTTAGATTGTGTTGTATATTCAAATCGCAACTGTCATGCTTTGACAGTAAGTACGAAATGGCAGCAACTCGGCAAATCAGCGTAGTGTGTCCCTGACTGTAGGTACATTATTTCACATCTTTTTTCGCCGTGGAGGTAGACGCTACAAAACGCCACGTGCTACGAGTTCTACGTACTCTTTTTGATTTGTTCATCTGGTAATACACGCGCGACGGTCGCGACAACTACGCTCCTGGCGGCCTATTCGTCAAATATATCACCGTGAAAACTGAAGTGATGTGAGCTGTTATTCCACCTGACGCATGATTGAAATATTACAGCCACCACATGTATCGTCTACAAACTTCTGTATTTACGTGTTGGTGTAGACTAATCAACTGATGGTTTCTTTGGACTCTAATTTTAGTTTCAAGCGTCAAGGAACACGAATCTAACGCTGTGTTTATAAAAACTGTAATTTCGAACGTTTTATAACAACGAAACGTATTTTTTTACTCGACAGCTAAACACATTGGTTCATCATTATAGCTGAAAGACATCCACTGCGGGACATAGGTTTCCAACGCTACGTCTCCTGATACATGGTCGCCACTCCAGAAACTTTCGCCCCATCGTCGGCCGTCTGTTTTGCGAGCAATGTGAACTGCCTGTTCGAGCAACACATTGGTTCGATCATGCATAATATGGCTTGGAACCAAAGCTCATGGAATTTCCCGTAAAGCGACTATTGGCAGTGTCTGTAAATAGAACATTATTGACTAAACTCCAATCTATTAGAGTACTTCGTTGGTCGAATGTTGACTCTGCCGCCCCCTACCCCCGGCACGGTGCACACGTAGCTATCTGTCTGACGATTCAAGTAAGCAAACATCAAGAGCTGCCAATATTTTTAAAACCTTTTCTACAGTGGACGAACTGACGGTAGACGATAGTAAGGTAACTCCTGCTAGAACTAACCATACCTAATATTTAACTACGAGGGTGACCCGAGGTATTTGCCCCCCTTGAAACAATGACCAAGTAACGTACAACTCCAACATTCTTTAAGGAAGCCGTGAAACCGCCTTTCACCACCAGCCGGGATGGATGAAGCGTAAACTTGAACTCAGTCTAATGAACAAAGCATTCTAAAACGGTGACAAAGGCGAGTTCAGAGTAAAAGTTTTCTTACTACTCCAGGCAGGTTTTACGTAAGAAGGAATTTTGCCTTTGAACGAAAGCTTAAGCAGAATTACAACACCTCCTTGTGTCATGTACCCTGTCATATAACTTTGCAAAGGGAGGAATTTTGTTGCTTGCGAAATAGCTCCAATATTTCTGGCTAACTTTTAACCTGAATTTTCCTGCCTCGTTGCTCGGAGTAACGGGCGAAAATTATTTGAGAAAGAGCATCGTGGAACGTTTTATGTCGAAAATGTGAAAATAATTACCTGGCATCTGCCGCAAGCTATCCAACATGCCTACAAAAAATTCGGCATTTCAAGATTGACGAATCTATCTATGTATACCTACTCATAATCTATATCTATACTTACTAATAATAAAGCTGAAGACTTTGTTTGTTTGAATGTGCTATTCTCTGGAACTAGCACTTCGGTTTTGAACAAAAATTTTGTTTGCCCAATTCTTGAGGAAGGCTATGGGCTAACATCATGCTAGGATTCTTAGGAACCAAGCAAAAACGAAAAAAGGTCTGAAACAACGCTAAGCGAAAACGAAGTAGCTCCTAATAGCGCGGGCGATGCGATGCGACGAGGTAAGAAGGGAAAACAAGAAATTTTGCCGCGGGCAGTAGCTATATTACTCGTATTATAAGAACTCGATGGCAGGATGTATTTCAGCGGCATTGAATATTGCCTTTGACAGTGCGATAGACGGCTCGAACGGCCCGGATCTGGATTATGACGTCAAATAAAACTCAAAATGACGAAATTCTCTCGACCACAGCCTGTGCCTGGTATGCCAATATGTCTAGTTTTTTAAAACAATGTTTTTATTTGGCACTAAAGCGTGAAGCTATTTCTAGAGCTTATTTGTTAAGTTTCATGGTGTCCTAGTAAACGAGTTTCTTAATTGCATAATCTTTGTTGTTTTTTTCGACTACAAGTTCAAAGGATAGAGCCAGATAATCCAGATGACACATCCATCCAATTCGCAGAAATCAACAAAACGACTCAAAAGGAAAAGAGGATTTTTTGTTTTGTATATAAAACCGCTAGAGAAAAGAATTCATTTCCTCACACTAATTCCAGTTAAGAATTCCCCAGTTAATTGTATTCTAATTCTGTTATGAACAGAAATTATATTCCTGTAATTAATTTAACCAGAAAAAAGTTATTGTTATATGTATTATGCTTTCAGCCATAATATTAAAATTGCATTATTTTTCCTCTTTCGCAAATAATATACAGTTGGGAATTGTAATCAATATCATAATGAAATCCGGGTACTGAGTGAGAGAAAGGGTATGTACCAGAGCACATAACCTTTCTCTCAAAATTGGATAGATAACTCAATAATACTGCAGATAGTATTATTGAGTTCTATCCAATGTTGGAAAACTTTATTGTCTATAACTTATATATTTCGTGGGTAGACCATTCAGATAGTCAGACATGCAGAAAAAAATAAGACTCAAACGTCTGTTCACAAAATTAACAAATTATGTTGTGCTGTCGCAAATTATGAAACACAAAATGTGCCCAACAGTCGTATCGGACAACAATTCAACCTGTACAAAATGTTATTCCTATTTATTATAACTTTTAATGAAACAGTGTTAGCAGCCAGCAGTCCAGCACAACTTCTGACAGCGCTTTGTGATAAACTACGAAACAATTTGGAATTAAGTCCGCTTGGGATGTATAATCTACATATTATAGAACCAATGTTAAACCAATGTTAACTATGTTAAAGGATTTGACGGTACTTTTACCCTACGTGCAGGACGTAGGGTAAAAGTACACAGTGTAAAAAAGTTACTGCTCGTGTGTTCGCCCTAATGTTGAGAGCTGCCGGAGTCGGATCCAGTATTGATCATTCTGTGTGTTTGTAATTAAAAAACGTAATACGTTCACTGTTCAACTTGGATTATATATTTATATTATATTTTAAATTTCACTCTTCTTCTATTCGTCTGAGGTAATTTTAAACATAATGAAGATTATTATTGTTGTTGAGTTAAACCCATTCTTTTGATTACTGAGCCCAAATAATATGAGCTAAATAATCAAAAGAATACATAACTGAGAAACTGCTATGGTTGTCATTTAACTAGAAAATATTTTTCAAAAGAAGAAAAAAAACTCACACGAATATGAGTTATTTTGTCCAGAAAAACAACTACAAAGTTATTCACTTTGTAGTGGTATTTGAGTCGGGTGTTATTTTTAAACGATTATTTCATTATTTTTTGTATTAAAAGTGTGTATCTTTTTGTCTACAGGTAAGCATTGCCCGTAGTTTTTTCCTAGGTAAGCGTTAACGTAGTGCATGCGTAATAGGTTCACGCATGCACTACGTTAACGCTTACCTTCTCTCTTTTAATTAGGGATGTTGTTTTAATAAGATTTACAGTTAGTTTGTAAAATTCTGACTGTAACATGGATGTTATTAAAATTAAGTTGTGTTGTGAAATTACCCCAAAGTTGTCGGGAAAACTGACAGTGGGTGATGAAAATGAACAAAGATTGTTAGGTTTTTTTTGCAAGCAACACCAGGCCAAGAAAATTATTCATTGGTAAAAGTTTAACATAAAAACTCGTCAATGATATCTTGTTCGAAATCTGGCTAAACATAAACCGAAACCATTTTGAATATAAATAACTAAGAAAAATTAAAAAGTCCTCCAGACCGTATTTCGGCCACGGCAGCCAATTACAACATTTACAACGGAGACTAGCCTTCGGCGCGGGAGATATTATTGTGTACACGTGTGCGCGCAGACACAGGTGCACTCCCTCTTCCCTCACTCTCGTAGTCCGATGGGATAACTAAGACTAACTAATATAGATAACTAAGTAACGCTCAAAGCAAGTCGAAACTATAAAATAAGTCAATTTACAGATTATTTAAACTACAACTACGTCTACCTAATGTGTTTAACGACGAGCCAATGTGTCGTAAAATATCTACTTAAAGAAAATTACATTTCAATACATATAATGCCCAATGCGGTACAAACTATTCAGCGCATGTGAGTGTTCCATTGTTTGATAAACCTATTGTGGGAAAAACTTCGAGCTAGGAGTACTTGTACGTCTCATTTCTAAGGAAACTTGGGAACTGTAATAATGTGCTAGTTTAATACTGGCTGAGTTGTTTCTAGGTTGAAACCTGAGTTGTGTTCACACTGAGGCCTGTCGTCCACGACACTATTCATCTTCGTTGTATCGATGATTCCCTTTTATTAAATTTATATAAGCTTCAACCAGAATTCGGCCACTTGGACAGCGTTAGCGTTGGACTCGCCAAGGTCTTCGATACTGCAGGTGTTTTTGCACAGAGGGCACGACAAGCACGATAAGCGGTGAGGCATCGTTTGTGATGTGGCTCCAGTTGCAATGAATCGAATTTCGATCCTTTGATTAGGCTTCACTGTTGGGAGTTTGATACCTATCTGTTACATTACATTTGATATGTCGGTGACACGTTGACGTGTCGGTGATATTCAAATAACCTTCTCTCTGAGAAAAACTCACCGTTAAAACTTAGATCACTTCATCCAAGTTTTCACGATTATATATTTGCAGAGTAAACCAGCTGATTTTGATCTACTTCTAGAGTCCTAATGGCGAGTCAATAGTTGTAATACCATCCATAGATACCATCTCTAGCTTCTCGTTGTAAACAAGTTCATGGTTCGAGTAATCAGTAAGTCTTGCGTGTCTGAAGCCCGTTTCCCGTGTTCTCAACAGCGGACAGATAGGTACAATTTCTAGTGCCTTCTCTTTAGTAGGTACATACCTACTGTTACGTGGTTACCCGTAGGTAATCCTTGAGTTTTAAGAATTATCTTCTGTCCTTTTCATAATGAAATAGAAAGAAAAATATGCACTGTACTTAAATTTAAGTCGTTTCTTGGTGAACAAGGGAATCGGCGCCAATGTCTATTTTTTATTACGTAAATTAATATATTTAGGTATAAAGCGTGTTTTTTCAAAAATCAAATCCTATTTTTATACCTTTCTGGTTATCTATTCTGAATCATCTTTAACTAAAAATATTCCTAGTTTACAAAGCGGACCTATCGTCGACAACGTTCACCAACAGCTTCAATGTTTTCCTTCATTTCCACCGCGGAATGTGTTGCTCGGTCCGTGCTTACAAACAAACCGACAGGCGATCCCGTGTGCACCGTTAACTTGTTACCTAAACCAAACGTTGACATTTATATAGTCCGGCCGTCGAGTGAATGAGTTCCTGACATCTGTCAGTACGACAATTCTAGTAGCGAATACAGATGAAATTCGCAATATATGTACGTATTAGTTTGTCTGAAACTGACTGGTGTTAAGAAGGCATTCTCTCGTCGCCACACTGTAGGTTGTCTTACCTTGGAGCAGGAACAGAAAGGTTAGTCCTGTAAAAACAAGTGAAAAGCGAAACACTCATAGAGGAATCTTCTACTTAATAATAAAATTGAATTTATTTATTCACTGAGAGACAACGCACAGCCTAAACCGTTGGGTCTGAAAACATCGAATTATGCACAAGAGTGTTCCTTATATAGCGAAAGTTAGCATTCAGAAAGGATTTTCGAGAATTCCTCCCCTTAAGAGGAGAAATTCTGCTCTTATAATGAATATGTTCTTATAAAATAGCGTGTTTTTAGCTTTTGCAAGTCAAGCAGTCTGTTAATTAATCCTTATAAAATACTTACTCTATATAAAATACAATATCTCTCCGTCTGACCATAAGGGTCAGTTCACACCGAGACGCGACGCTACGTGACGCTGCGCGCACACTTTAAAAGAGTGACTCAAAATATACTCTCAACGCGAAATCTCACAATGCAATGTGTACCTCGGTGTGAACTGACCCTTATTGCGCTTAAAACTCAAGCGAGAATCCGTAATTCGTGATTTTTCCTTAAATGCATTGATATTATTGCTTTTTGCGTAAATTGTATAGCATAACACTCGTTGAGAACGCTAGTTGAGAACTAGAGATATTTATGAGTTAGGAAAAAGTCGAATAGAAATAATTATCTGCCCATTGCATTCTACATATATCTGACTACCCCAAACCAAAAGTACGTAAAAGTAACACTCCTAAAATTCACAGTACCTACTATTTCTAATTGCTCCAAATGAACTTTAAACGTGTAACAGTTATTTTTGTTGGTACCACAGAAGTACATGAAGGGTCGGAGTTCACCGTTTTCTCGGGAGTGTAGGGTGAAATCGGGGTCAACGTTTTGCAGGTGTGTTAAATAGGGCGTGCTATGGGTAATTAGTAGTATGGACATAAATAGCTGTCCCCTACGTCAACGTGAAATAATTATAATGACGGAAATCTTTATCAAAATTAACATTTCTAGCAATTAATTAGTTGAAAACTAAAGTTAATACGAGTATGAGTCGTTTTCACAGAAAATTATATTTTAATAAAATCTTTTCTTTAATAATTAATGCACATCGAAAAACTTCTGTGCAATAGATTAATTCAAAAATCAATTTACACTTTAAAAGGTCGCGCCAACGCAACGTCCCGGCTGAAATGCAAAATGGCGTCATTATATCTTTCTAGCGTCCATTTACTAGCTCTTTTCTCATCACAGCCTCACTGGCGTCAGAAAACGAAGTTGTATCGGTAACCATTACGTGAGAGGTGACTGGGAACTAAGGATGGCCAGCATCGAGTAATAGACGACAACACCAGAATAAAAACAACCTCTTATATACATACAAGCTTTTATTTAACTTGCACTGTTCGTATGTATGTTTGTAAGTTGTCCGTAAAGATTTGCAAACTACGAGTATTTTCCGACCATTTGTTGGTATCCGATTGAGCTGAAAGTTTTATAAGTGGGGTTCTCTGCCTCTCTGTCTTTACTTATAATATTGACGGTTATTCCTTGTCTGTATCTTCCGTTTTTATTTTCTATACTTTATCTTTTTTTAATGATCGATATACGGCGTGGTTTTAGTATTTCTGGGATTTCAGCGGCACAGGTCGATCTTCAGGGTCAATTAACGCTTGCCGATGCCGAATTCTGACCTGTCTTGCCAAAGGGTATCGTGTTACTCAGTTACTGGGTTGTGGAGGTCAGAGAGCATACATTGGTATTCAGCTGCATTCAGTTAGACTGGAAGCAAACTTCAACATGTTTGGGAAAAGGCTAGGCAGATGATGGTGATGTTTCTTTTAACGAGCAAGACTATTGAAACCGCCGAGATTAGAGTACCTACCTACTAGAAAAGTGAAAAATCTGCGAAATAACCATAAATCTCGTACAGAATGAACGTGCAAAAATAAAATGAAAACGAAATAGCTGGAATCCTCTGTATTCATGTTCAAATAAAACGCGGCGTCCCTTAACAAAACGAGGTATGCAAACAAGAGAGGACAAGCGAGCTTGCGGCAGAACTGTTGTTTTGTATAACTCGACGTGAGCCGATCGAGTAGGTGTGAAAGTTAGCGCGAGGTTTGGGTTCCTTGGTCGGAATATGTTTTTAACCCCTATATTGTTATGTGTTAACGCAAATTATGCAGTTTTCAGATTGTGTTTAAAAGAGTTATTTTACTTAGTGTGGTGGGCTACTGCCTGTGGTTTTAATCGTAGTTTAGAGGAAATACTTCATGTCCTCAGAGATCTTGTGTCCTTTGTCGGTGACAAATTCTGTTAAATTCAGTTCAGTGGTTGAGGCGTCAAGAAGTAACATACAAACATACGCTTCCGGAAAAGTATGAATAGCATAATCGTTTCGCTCATAACACATTTTATACCGATATTTTCACGCCTAAATGCTATCCTAATAATCTCATTCTTAGTGAAATGTTCGTATGAAACACGCTTCCCAAACGTTTGCAGAAGCCTACCTGCGAAAGCATGTCGTGGGCACTATTTTCTGAATAATTGTGGTTTTTATTTTAATTAAACGTTCACTTGCTTGTTTACTTGCTCTTTTGAATTACACCGATCCAGAAGATTGATGATCTCGAGTGCATGGCCCATTAACGGCCATTGTCTACATGCGACTTATGTACATGTACACAATGGCCGTTCAATTCACTGCCTTTGTGTACACAAAGGCAGTGAACTGACCCGTTATTGTCACCTCAAATTCCCGCTGAAATTCCGTGTAGCTTGCACACGAAATAGCTGCCCAATATGAGGCTTAGGGCGAGCTTGCTGCCACATATAACGATATTCTTTTGGTCCGCTGACTGTTAAATGGGTGTGCAAGACTTGGTTACTTTAACCCTGCGGCGGGAGAGTAATTGATTTATCTTCGAAATAAGTGAGTTTAGTCATCAATCTATCAAGCGGTGGGTGGCTTAATCTGGGGTTTTGTGTTTCAATTCACGTGGGGACTTTTTTCTGACCAGGGTAGAGATTGGGTATAGACTTTTTTATTTTGAGCCACTGCTGGGAAAATGTTTCCCTCGTATTTACCCAAATGTCTTCATACTGTCCCTGTACTATACTTCTTCATGCATTTTATGTATATTTCTTTTTATACTGAGTAGAGCAATCTT
Source organism: Apamea crenata (assembly GCA_949629185.1). NCBI lineage: Eukaryota > Metazoa > Arthropoda > Insecta > Lepidoptera > Noctuidae > Apamea > Apamea crenata. The sequence goes on from OX451351.1 coordinate 1,939,357, forward strand.
CACATATTATATTAAAAAAATATGTTTGTGCCTAATAACATTTTCTACACGCGTCTTGCCAAGACCTTGGAACTCTGCCGACCCACTAGCAGTAATGGACCGTGAAGATCCCAACTAACTCTCAGTCCAAACAATAACTATTTACCTATAAACTGAGTTTTAAAATAACTATGTTTACGCAGCGTTTCCGGCGCCGTAAGTGTTGGTACACGGCTACGTCGGCTACACGCGGGTCGGAGTCGAAGTGAACCCACCGTTCGTTGCTAGGTTCACTTGTCGTGGTTGGACCTGCTTTTATCTCATATCTTTAATACTTAATATTAGAAACAGGTAAAATTCTAGTTTAAATGTAAGGGACAATAAATTAAGGAAAATTCTTTCATCAAAGTATGCTACAGTTTTGCCATCTGTCATGCGATATATTTTATGTTAAAACAAATAAATTTTACGCGGACGAAGTCACAATCTAGTTTTACATAATATATCCTTTTCTCTCTTTATCAGCGTCCAGGAATGAGACATATTTGGATGAAAAATTGCTGAACAATAGGCGCACTCGCGCCGGAGTAACTTTATGTCGAACAATGTACTTAACCGAGTGATAGAACAACAACGGATAACAAAAGTTTATCAAATGCTGCAAAAGTTATGAAAAGTTACTTAATGTTTTCATGTTGCAAAATGTTGCTGTGCAAAACGTAACTTCGTTTACTAAAGAGAATTAAAAAAAAAAAATGTTGTTACAATCTAAAAGTGTATATTCCTCAGCATCGCTTGCTTTGTACCCGCTCCGACCAGATGTTAAGCCGTACCAAAGGGACCTCACCATTAATTAATGAATTTATAATACCCACGGCTGCCTTCTCTGATATAATTAAAATGGCTGCTCTAATTGAAACTAGCTTCTGTCCGCGACATCGCCGGCGTGAAAGTTCTTGTTCTCCCGACGCATCGCCCCGCGATATTACTTCGTTTTTGCTTCATTCTTTCGTAGTTTTTTCTTTTTTCTCGTCTCCTTAAGATCATACTGTGATGTTAAATAGCCTAACATTCCTCAAGATTTGGGCTGTCAAATGCAAATCAAAATTTTCAAATCCGACTTGAAGTTTCACAGATTAGCGCGTTCAAACTATTAAATTCTTCATTTTATAAGATTGTTTTCTGGTCACAATCTTAGTATCACTGGTTTGCAAAGCAGTACATTTTCCCACTACTATCCCAGAAGTGGCCAAGCCAAGCCCTTTGTCTTCGAGAGGGAGTGGGCTGTAATCTGCTACGCGGGCCTAGTGCGGGTTGGTAGATGTCACATGTCTTCGAATGTTTGGCTCTAGGACATGTTGGCTTCCTCACGATATTTTCCTTCACCGTTTTGGGAACAGTAGTGATCAAATTATTTACACAAAGTAATGCGTGTATCTGGGTTTGAACCCACGACCTGCAACTCGTAAGTCGGGGCCATTAACACTCGACCAGCACTGCTCTCAACGCTCTTGCAGAGCAGTAATTTTGTTAATTGTATACATTTTCATCGACGCCTCGATGAAAATGTATACAATTATTTGAATTATTTGAAAGCGCCTTTTTCGTGTTAAAACTAATTAAGCGCTTATCAATTAATATTGGTGTTCATAACTGAATAGTTGTGGCTGGCTAAATATTTGATCGTTTAGTGTGAACTGGGAGTGTGAAGTAATATAATTAATGAAGCAAAATTTATAATTGGCTTCTGGTCGGTAATTACTTATTCCACGGGATAGTACTACCGGGATTTAAATTATCCTTTTAATTTATTAATTGAACTCTATTGGTTTACGCGGCGCTCCCAAGAAAAGCTCCCAGTCGGCATGATTTTTTCCGACATCTTCAACAAACATCGTCATATTTCAGCCAATTTTCACCAAACCTTAATGAATTATACTATACACCTTAACCTTCCTCGTGAATCACTCCGTCCATTGGTGAAGACCGTATGAAAATCCGTTTGGTAGTTTTTGAGTCTATCGTGTTCAGAGCTCACGAGCAGTCAGCGAGACCTTTAGAGCCAGAGCTCCAAAGGTCTCGCTGACTGCTGAACTATTGCCATGTACCCCTAACAGTGTCGCTCTTCGTAGCATTATTTTAACTTCGGTAAGCAACTTGTCTGAACCTTGTTAATTGCTATATTTGCACAATTTATATAAAACAGCCTTCAAAGCTTTATTTTGTACTGGATTATAATTAGTTTTCTTTTGAAGAGAAAATATTTATGCCCGCAGTAGCATGATTTTATATTATTATAAATTAAATGTTCGCTGTAATTTTGCTGTAATTTCTTACTTAATTCTTTCGTTTAATGAAATAAGTCGTTAATGGAAATTGGTCTTTATCATCAGCGTTTGAATGGTGGAAGCGTTGATTGCAAAGCCACGTCCATTTTTTGGAAAATAAATTCATTTTACGCTTCGAAGAACAATATTTTACCAGCTTGTTTGCTAACAAAACCTTTTTTGTATGTACAGGTCAGCTTGTATCAACATTGGCGTTAATAATAATGGAAGTTTATTTATGTTAGCGTGGTAATATATTATTCGTTGTTCTACCCCGTTGGTTTGGTGGTCGCAAGCGCGACTGTTGGGCGCGGTCCTGCGTTTGATTCCCGGGTGGGGCAAAAGTGTTATTGGGTTTTTTCATTGGGAATTGTGTGTGTGTGACACCACCTGTACATTGTCTACACCTACCACATTAATTAATTCCATAATCATTTTCTCAGAGAGCTAGTACTTAATATTGATATACACTTACAATGTAGCCCATTTAAACGTGAAGGCGATAAGCTGAACAACAGCACAGTAAAGATAATAGATATCAGCTGTTAAATAATTCAAAGAAATTATTATGTTGTCACACTTACTATCAGTTTTCGCCCTATTTCGATGCGTGATGAATTCTTATACAATCTATACAGTGATAGGTACTTGGGTGCATTCCGTGCATTGCGTTGTGCATTTGAATACTCTTCAAAAGTCGATACTGCACTAGCAACTTCTAAAAGGGATTTTCTCCCACTGTGTTGTTCGCAATTTTCATTACATAATTATGCTGTGCAGTGTATGCAGTTTACAATACTAGATTCCATTTCCGTCAAGTTGACAACTTTACCTACGTAATTCGTAACGAGTAGTCTTCATAGCGGGTCAATCGAAGTTTAAGCTACGCTAGCTGCGGTCGGCTCGTGGATGGGTGAGCAACCATTACATATCAAGTCCCCCTAGGCCTATCGAGGGACCTCCTTACCTCGGAGATCATGTTAAGCCGTTTATCCCAGCCGTCATTCGTAGATCTTTGACAGTTGTTACGGGTAGTCAAAACCCAAAAGCCCAACAACTAGTCTTAACGAGGGGTATCGGTTGTGGAGGTCAGACAGGCAGTTATAATTGGGAAAATGATATGCAAACTGACTGGTCTTATCTCAAAGTGGCAATCGTTATTCCACGGGAAAAACCACTTTTGTTTTTTTTGTGTATCTATAAGTAAGACATATTTAGTGCTCCTGACTTTGTGTACCTATCTATAAGTACATATTTAGTGCTCCTGCCTGTACGTCCGGTGCACTTAGCCCTGCATTGTACCAACTTGCTAAATTACTAAAATTGTTATCACTTCGAGCTATAGTTTTCTCATTAACAGCTCGAGTCGATAACAGAGAAAAATGAAGTCGAATTCTCACTAAAACGCAGTCTCCAAGTGGTTCTGCTACTAAACGACCACTAAAATAGTCTGCTCTCTTTTCCTACATTGTAAAGGGTGACGAAAGCATTATTCCAGATGGTTAGATAACTGCATGCACCTGTATACTTCCCGTCTGCTTCCTTTATGGTCTCCAGATGGTAAATATGTTGTCTCAGATCGTGTGTCTTGAAATTGAAATAACACAAGTCCTGCAGGCGCAGTGAGCGATTGGCTGTTGCGCAAGGGTCGCCGGTTGATGTATATCGATCCCGTTCGGAACAATAATTGGAGTTGTGTTTGTAAACGCGCCCACGGTAAAGGAGTAATTTGTCGTTTAGTAAAAATTTTGTTTATAAAAAAATAAAAAAAGTTGTTGCGATTATGCCTTCAGTTATTAATTGTGAATCATACCCTTTATTAACAATGAATTGGCGATTGTGTACAGGTCAAAGTTTCATTCATACGGTTGTAAGGATTTTAATGACTATCAGAAAATTAAAGTTGATAGCCAATTTTGCTTATCAATCAAATTACCTGACTCTACATCCACGCTGTTACTAACTCATGGGAAGAACCAATAAATATTTAACTAAACGACTATTAATCCGTCTAGACACGTAATCGACTGTCTCGTGTACTCGCGTTCATTTACTTGGCAACCGTCAAAACACATCATGCTAGCCTCAAAACACAATATAAAAAACAAAAGAACATCAAAATACAAAAATAACATTATGGCAAAATAAAGTTTTAAAACTATAGCATTGCATCGTCAGCCGAACAGATACATCAGCACAAGCAGCTAAACTGCACAGATATCAACACAAACACAAAATAAAATAAAAACAAAGTTTATCGTAAACAAACTATAAATACCCGTTGAGGAATGCAGCGTTGAATAAAATAAAGTAGGAGGAAAGTGAAACTGAATAATATCGGTTCCCTAAATTCGCGGCATAATTCAAACTTATTCGAAACTCACTCACGAAGTTGTATTCAGCCAAATTCACGCACCGGGATGCCGATGCCGCATCTAGCGGCCACAACAGACTTCTCCATACTTTATTTTTAGTAATGGCGTAACCGCTCAAGGAATGTTAACTACTCAAACGATATTTATCGCAGAGCCTTAAACTAAACGGACATTTCAGGTTATTCTGAAAATCGACCGCCACTTATACGCAGGCGCGAACTCATTCCAATGCTGTCACCCGGCACGAAAACTTGAATTGTAAGGGATTACGCTCAGCTTGAGGAGTTCGCTGCTCAGCTTGATTCTCTGGTAACATTAGACCGCTCAGCCCTCACCTGTTGCCAGTAGTCTTCCAGAGACAGCTTAAACTCGAAGAAGCCGGTGTCAGTGATGTCCTGGAGCTCGCGGAAGAGGTTACCGCTCGGTAGCACGTCCATCGCACTTACATGAGATGCCGATCGGATGCAATAAAACGCGCGACGCGGGGTGCCCGACAATGGCTAGCGAACGACTGTGCACGACTACGAGTAGAGTCGCGCGAGCGATACAACTCTGCCCCGCGCGCCCGCCCCCGCAACTCACAGAGTGTGTATATCAGACAGAGAGGGCATCTGTTACCTTTCTCTTTTTTCGTCCTTTATCCTGGTCGTGATCAACCGGGATTTGTACGTATAAGACAAGACTCCAGCAAGATTTACAGTTATTATACGTCACTGTCCAATTTTTGTGTGACGGAAATAAGCCGTTGACTAAGTAGGAATCGATATTTTATAATTCTAAGATGAATCCATTTATCTCAGGAGCGTGTCGGGATGAGCCCTTAAATTATTGAGAAGTAGAAGAAAATACGTTTTTCAATAACAATAAATTTTTGAAAATTATTCTAATTAGTATCTTACATGCTTAATTTAATGCTACTTAGATCGCACAATAGCAAACATCTCATCACTCGAAAAACTCGAAATCAAAGACGAATGTAAACAGCTCTACCTACATAATAAATCTACTCTATGACCCGAACTTAAAACTTTACAAAAGTTTGAAAGAAAAAACTTCGATAAAGTTACAGAATGAACTGAAAGCAAAAAGGACATAAAATATGATGTAGGTGTATTTAAAATAAGTACGTCTTCACGAATGTAATCCTCCTACGACTAAGGAAGATATCCTATCAAACGACAACGGAAATCCGAAGAGAATATAATTATGCAACAGAAATTCTTTTCTAGAAAATCTTCTCACAGTAAATAAATATGTTACCTTCATTGTTGTGTATTTGATAAGCAATAATAGGTAGGAATATTCCAAGCGGAATATTATTTTTTTCATAGAATTTGGGAATCAGTACCTACTTTTAATTTCTTCTAGTAATGTTTATAATGAGGCACTCGTAATTGTGGGAATTTACTTCAAGGGGATTTTCTTGGGTAAAAATCGCTGTGTTATTATGGATATTCATATTATAGTTACATTAGATGTTACTTCTGAACCAAAAAAGTAACAAGCGTAAAACATTTCTAAAATTTGGAAATTGATAATAATATGTTGGACGGCCATCTTTATAATACGCGGGAAAAACTACTTAAGTGTTATATCAAAACAGTTTGCAGATCATCACCATCATCATCATTTTACTGTTGTAACTTACTGGGGCTGCCTCAAATTATGTATGACACAATGTTTAAGTGAAATAAATAATATATTTGTATTTTGTATTTTTTGTATTTGTATCATCATCATCACCATCTGCCTAGCCTTTTCCCAACTATGTTAGGGTTGGCTTCCAGTCTAACCGGATGAAGCTAAACTTTACTTGGAGCGACTGCCTATCTGACCTCGACAACCCAGTAGATCATAACATAGGTACCAATTTTTTCAAAGGTTATGAAGTTATAAAAATAATAAAGCACAAAAACAAAATCCACGAATTAAACCGGCTATTACAAGGCGGGTGAGTACCTAAGAAAACCCATGAGATCGCTGCGTACTCCGTCTGCATCGTTCCCACTGCTGACACTCAGGCTTCCTCTCTGTGAGAGGTAGCAGGTTGGCAGTTGTCATCTGTCTTCAAATTATTTTTGGTTCCAGGAAATGCCGGTTTCTCACGATTTTTTCCTTCACCGTGTTGAGAACCAGCGGTTATGAAATAAATAAATTACACAAGTGCCTACCTGGATTCGAACCCACGACATGTAAATCGCTGCACTTAGGTAAAAAATGCAATTTGACAGAGAAGACATAAGTACCTACTTACTAAATTATAACAAATTTGCCTGCCATCTAATCTCTTCACCACCCTTGTTTGACTAGTAGAGAATGCCTAAGGCATTAAATCCGCCTTTGTATAACTTTTTGTACAAAAAGTTTAAATAAAATATTTTTGCAAAAAAGTCCAGTCTTAAAATGGACAAAAAAGGTAAGCTTATCATTTATCCGGAGAAATCATTAAAAATTATTTTGTCTTTCTATAGTCTTCCAAATCTCCGAATGAGCCTCACTATTATGTCGTATTAGATATAAACTAAATATACTATAATGTACGTCGAACTAAATTAGACAAAGTCCGTTTTCTGAATGAGCTTTTTTCTCACGGTAATCGTACTGAGGCGTTCAGCCTAAAGTTTAGTATAAATAGCCCAAAATTATCGACTGAACTAATTTTATGTAAAGTTTTCCTTTGTTTTTCCCGGCTTGTCCAGGAGACGGGATAATACGGACGCGTAAGTGTGAAATCAAATAAAAAGTAAAAAAATACAAGTGGCTTCGAAGTGAAAAAGTTTTCGCGCACTTTTATCACAAATTATAAATGCAAGTTAACTAAGCTATGAAAATTTCAGCAAGAAATAATAAGAGTTTATTAGAAGATATTACGCTCTATCTCTAGGAGTGAGGTATTAGCATACCTTTGTTAGTCTGTGGACTGTTTCAAGAGTGGAAAAATAATTTTAAAATATTAATATTTTAAATTGCGTTCCAATGCGGGTACAATAGACGTAGGCAGGAAGACTGCCAAGCTCAAGTGGGATTGGGCGGGTCACATCAGCCGCATGCAGGATGACCGCTGGGCAAAAGTCTCTACACAATAGGTGCCTGAAGACGGAGTAATCTTCATAAAACTCATCGTCACCATTCTCCTGTCCTTATCTCAATTTATCTGGGGTCGGAGCAACGTGTCTTCTCATCCATACTTCTCTAAGTAGACGTCTGTCACCTCCCCCCCCCCCGTCTTGACATATCATCTATCACCAAATAATCGATGGAAGAACTGTGTGAATGTACATAAAAATAATCTGATCTATTTACCGTATTAAATGTGTATATCATTAAATAAAAACAAAAAAATTAGTTAGTTAGTAGTATTAAAAAGTTCCTACGTACCTATCGCTTTCAACTGGTAATGTGCCTAATTAACTTAATTCATTATCTGTAATAATCTATGTAATCAGATTGAAGAAATGAAGGACACGCAAGCACGCGTTGGCGAAAAAAAGAACATTAAGATATCGCTACGATACTTCCTTTCACCGTACATTCAGAATTGCTAGGAAGGTGGATTATTCCTACCTTAAATTTTTCGATATAAAGCTATCCATAAAACCCATCACAAAAGCTTTTTAGGCCGAAGCGTCTCAATTACAAAAATGTACTCTACATCAAAGTCCGATTCAGTAAACTGAGCCAATTCAATAACGTTCCGCAGGAAGTTCGATGTAATTGCTTTCCTCGGATATTGGACATCACTTCGCGGTCTCCCAAACTATTTAAGTACCAGGCAAGCATGAGTTAGGTGAATATGTTTCAACACAGAACTTATCACATCCGACACGCGTGTCACGGCGTTTAATCAACATTCCAGCACTTAAGAATTTCCTATTACAGGTATATCAATCAGTTTATATACAGACATATTTCATGAGCCATTATCTGTTAGCCACGGTAATAAAATTAAAGAATATACTTACAAAAACAAAAAAGTCAATATAATATTGCAATGCTTTGAACTCAAATAAATACCCCGAAGTAGGTGAAAAATAGATAATAAAAGTAGTACCCTATACAGGCTGGCAGGAACATCGACGCGCAGCCTGAAATCATGAATTCAGTACATGTTTCTGAAACCCCCAATATTTTGCCGGTTTAAAAAAAATATTGGTGATCCATATATTTTGACTAAAATCCTGAAGCGCTGGAATGTTGATTAAACATCCTGTCACTAGTGCCGCATGTGATAAATAGAATGAAAAATAGTGAAACTAAATAAAAAACGCGTGTATACACATGTGGATACGTCATGGTGGTCAAAGTTTCGCGGGATGCATTAATAAATTGATAAAATGCAGGACGGTCATTTTTACTCTGCGTGGGGAAAACTATTTTCTGCAACAGCAAAACAGTTGGTTAAGCCTCATACTCATAATCAGCCTAACATGTTCCCAGTGCTAGGACACTGTTCTCCTCTCTTCAAGAGGGAGTGGGCCGTAATCTACCACGCAGGCCCAGTGCGGGTTGGCAGATGTCATGCTGATTTCCTTCACCGTTTTGAGAGCAGTGGTGATGAAATAATTTACACAAAGTAAAGCGCCTGTCAGGGTTCGAACCCACGAACTTGTACCTGTCGGGGTCGGTGTTAAGCCTAGAGAGGCAAAAAAGTTATAAAAATTGGACTGTAAATACGCTAACGCTCTGGAAAACATCATGGAAAAGATTAAATCGCTTAATATTTCACGGAAAGTTTGAGTCCTTTTCCTACAAGAACCTGAAAGAATCACGGTTCGTCCATTTCTTTTATAAGAAAAGTAATCGTATTTTGATGGACGTGATGCGTCGGAAATTCATAGAATAGAAGACAACACTACGAGAAATTCTTTGAAAATTTTGATTTTGATATGAAAACGATTAACAAAGAACTAATAAGGAGCATCCTCGCCTCGGCTTCTCTGAATTCGAAACAAATTGAAAACCTTGAATGTATTTTTTATTTTATTTTATTTGTAAAAAAGTGTCAAAAGTTCCGGTAGATTTTTTTAATTCAGCCGTGCTCCACTGCTGCAAAATCACATGTATTTTGCTGCTCAGCTGTGCCGAATTATGTCTACCCGAACATGTGTAGGTAGTATAGCACGCTTCAGTGGTAGCTATTTGTAAAGTAACTAATATACCAACGAGAAAATTAATAGATCTAGCGATGAATAAATCAGAAACTATGGGACGTGCCTGCAGCATTCTATATACGAGTACACTTCTCATTTCGTCACGAACTTTATAATAGGTAATTACAAGCCGTATGCCAGATGGCATTGTTACGGCAAAAATAACGAACTTCCATACAGAGTAGTAGTTCGAAAGATTAGCGTTCAAAAAGACAAACAAAAAAATCTTTAGCTTTTTGACATAGAAATAGCGGACCCGGCAGACGTCGTCCTGCCCGCTTGAGTCATCATATACCGACAGCAGTGCCACCTACCGGATCCAATTGTGTTTTCAAACCATCCAAGAACCCATTGAAATATACACACAAAATTTAATCCAAATCGGTCCAGCCGTTTAGGTTGAGTTAGGTGACAAAAACACGTACAGAATCATTTCCCGTTAAATAAAAATTGCCAGTCCACAAGAGAGCAGTGCGGACACTACAATTAAGTTCATCCTCACGAGGAGGTTATTCCAATGCTTAAATAAAATAATGAAGTATTTTACCTGGAAACACGAATGGACACAAAGCGCATTTTCTATAAACTGCTAAGTAAATAAAAATAACAGTAGGAATGGACTCAATTTTTCTTTACCGGATATTTATTCCGTCCAATTCAATCCATTGTTGCCATGTTTGTTAACATTGAACGTTGTAACTTGAACTTCATGCTTATTTAATTAAGTACAATTCTATTTTCTATTTAATCAGAATCAGAACTTTATTTGCTTCGAATGTTGTTACAGTATCGCTCAAAACTCCAGTGGCATACTAAGGACTACATTGCTATGAACTGTGCGAGCACGATACTGCCAGTGCGTGTGCGTGGGCGTGTATCAGTGATGTCTCAACATTCCACAGATGACACACACTAATGAACTGACGTCGCAATAAGCGAAATAACATTAAATTTCTGTTGCATTTAGAATAAGCGTTATAGTGGTGTACCGTGGTGACCTTCTTACCATTGCATTGCTAAAATTCGGATTAATGTAACATGTGCTGGGCTGGGGGCATGTGTTTGGGGTAAGCAATGGATTCACGATCAACGAAGTCTGAGTTCGGATCTTAATTACAATGTGTGGCTGTTTTTTGTTTCTTTGAACTTGTTGACGACAATGTGTTTAACGTCTTGACGTTAAACTCATTGTCGTTTTGTCGTCGCTATTGCTTTGTGAGATTGCCTATGGACTTTTGGTCGACACTGTACAGGTATAAGATGTTATTAGTACATACTTTAATTAGATCAGCTACAATCTACCTTGCGTCGTGCAAATTATTACATAAATTAAAATATTAATAGAAACCAAAATAATGGCAAAAAACAAAACAGAATTGTCATTCCGTAACCCCTCTGTGTCGCCATAGACTTGGAAAGGAATTTTCTTTTCGTGATGAAATATTTCACTAAAAGCCTTTAACGACATTCTTATGATTAAAAACATATGAGACATAATACAAAGGTCGATATTTTCGTTTTCTTTTTGTGTATTTTGCATACCGATAAAGTGATATCACCACTGTGTTATACAATTATTAATTAATTAAATAACCTCCTGACCGATTTTTATCACGTGGCCAATCCCAACGGAGATTAGCCAGGTACGCAGGAGATATTATAGTGCACAAGTGTATGCGTAAACACAGGTGCACTCTTTGTTCCTTTACTTTCATATCCCGGTGGGACGGCAATCCGCCACGACCGCAGAGAGATCAGGGGCAGGACCAACGGCTTTACGTGCTTTCCGAGGCACGGGGGTATTAAACCACCAACTTCCAAACTCCGGACTGTTACTAAGAAATTCCGAATGGAAAACTCAATAAGCTTTGTCCGAACTGGAAATTGAACCCAGGACCCCACGCTCAGCAATCGCGCTTGCAACCACGAGACCATCGATCGAGGCAATTTACAATTATTACAAATACATGTAAAACCTCCGCATGTTGTTTACTAATATTTGCAAATAATTTTTTGATTCCTAAACGGGGTCATACCTAATAATTTCCTATGACTTGATACTCCGTAGCAAGAAAACCATAACATAGACAGTAATTTTAATTTTACCTAGATTTTCTTTTCTGAACGCTTCTACGTACTTTTACAATTTTCTAAAAGAACCAGCGAGTAAAAATAAATTTTGTCCTGATCGCCCCGCTATCTCCTATGGGGAATTTATTTATATATTTTGCTTAAACTACAATAAAAAAAACAGTTAGTTGGTAGCTTAGACCAGTAGGTCTAAGCTACCAACTAACTGTTACATTCATTACGGGAACAATTTTCAAAATACCTTGAAAAATACTTGAGTTCACAAATGTTTCTACAGCCCTGAAAAAAGTGCAGCCCTAGTTAATTCTGTCCTTCATTACAAACACAATAACTACACCCATCATAAACAAATGATATTTTATCCTGAATTTCAGGAATACATCAAAGGACAACTATTATTTCGAAGAAAATTCCGTCCAATGCAACCAATAATTTAACATAGCTCACGCCTGTAATTTGTATAGGACGAGCCCATTGTCATCGACCGGGCGCAAATCTAGGCTCCGGGCTACTAGTGAGAAATTCGTCATGGTAAAACCCAATTACACTTTGCCCGACCTGGGAACCGAACCCAGGACCAGGGGGTCTACTCCGAAGTAGTATCGGCCGAATGTTCGGCCGTTTCCTGCTACGACGTAACTATTTGGTTCGGTCGGTCCCGATCATACACTCCTACACTCTTTCGAATATTGACTATGGTACCGACCCAACTGAGCCGATCCGAACTTTTTTCGCAATTTCAATTATATTCGGTTCGGCCATGTGTTGAACCGATCCAAACATTCGCACTTTGCACTTCGGAGTAGACCCCCTGGTCAGCAGCAGCGCTTGCGACCACTAAACCAGTTAATAAACCAATCAATTAAAATTTATTGGAAGCAACATTGTTCATGTTTACACATGAACAATGTTGCTTCCAATAAATTTTGCAATTGGTAATACGTAATTAAGGAGTTTTAATTATTCATTTTAAACATTTTAATGTGCATATTTACGTTATGTACGCTTTGCTGGTTTACGATGAAAATTGAAACGATGATTTTATACTTATGCTTCGTTAAATTCATGATTGGATACAATAAATTACCACATTATACAGGGTGCAGTTGAAAACTTACGACAAATCGAAATAACAGGTGCAATAACTGAATAATGTACCCAGGATTTTGTAATAATATCTTGATTTAAAAGAGTGACCTTGAAGTTTCTTGCCCGTTCTTCTCCATAGAGATCTACGTTTTGGAATGGGCAACTAGCTTCAACTTTCTGAATAACTGACCGACTATTTAATTTTGACAATTCAAAAGTGCCTGTAAACGGTTTAATTGAAATAAATGATTTGAGTTTGAGTGTGAGTTACATTAATCATAAATTGTCATTTCTCAAATCTAAATTCTTGAAAAAAAATCGTGTAGTTATCGTCTTAGATAGTGTAAACTAAGTTATCGTCTTAGATAGTGTAAACTAAGTTATTGCCTTCACGTAGACTCGAATTATCGTCATTTCAGTTCTATTGTTTTTTTTTTTGAAAATTTTCTAAACAAATTCGGTGAAGGAGAACATTGTGAGGAAGCCGGCATGTCCTAGAACCAAAAATTCGAAGGCATGTGACATCTACCAACCCGCACTGCGGCCCGCGTGGTGGGTTACGGCCCCTCCTTCTCACCGAGAAGAGCCTATCAGCATATAATGTTCCCACTGCTGGGACACAGACCTCCTGTCTTAGGAGTGGGCTATAATCTACCACGCGGGCCCAATGCGGGTTGGTAGGTCACATGTCTTCAAATTTTTGGTTTTAGGACGCCGCCGCCGGTTTCCTCGCGCTGTTTTCCTTTACCGTTAAACACTTAAACAAAAACACACACACCACACACTTATTTCAAATTAATGAACCTCTAATATTTAGCGCTTCTGATAATCACACTTTTTAACTAATTCAGCCTCTTTTTATCTTTCTGGCCTTTTCTCACAGTTTGTCCCAAGTACACAAGTTCGCATCGCATTACTAGGCAGAAACTACAGAGCGCCACGTCCTGCTATGAGCCTCACATACTACTTTTAACTTCGTTTACGAATTATTAAATAAATCTATTAATAATAAACTACAGATTACATTTCTCGTATCATAAATTATCTTCCGCGTTTTTTAGGGTTCCGTACCCAAAAGGTTCAAACGGGACCTATATACTCCGCTGTCCGTCCGTCTGTCTGTCAGCGGCCAAAGTTCTGCCAAATTTTCTGTTTTAAAGAAAACTACTGTAGCTGTTAACGAACACAAAGAAATAAACCGGGGGGTAGTTGCGTAACACACTTACAATTGGAATGCATTTCATTTTGACAATTCAACAACATTCATTGCGTTATTTAGGTACTTGTCGAGCAGACGAAATAATAAATGGATTAGGGGTCTCTTTCAAAATACTTTGGACTGTGAAAGCAACCGTTAGAGTTACCAATTAGAGTGCTGTTTTCTGTAACAATAATACTCTCAAAGACGATTGATATTTGATTACCTACAATTCGAGTATAATACAACACACACACGCCACCGGCTATTAATGATTTCCCCTCTTAAATCTCACAAAAGGCGATTTGTCCCCTCTTAAATCTCACAAAGGGCTATTTGTCCCCTCTGAAATTTCACAAAAGGCTACTAAAACTTGTATCTACTCTAGCTACTGCCCGCTACTTCGTTCGCGTGGTAGTCTTAAGATACACAATGTCTATCTAAAATAACAGCCGCATTTACAAAACTCCTCGTCGCTATTACTTCGTTTTCGATGAGCGTTCTTTCTGTTTTTTTTTTGTTTTTTTGCTCGGCTCTTTATAGCCCTATCGTGACGTTATTTAATATCCTATAGCATTCCTCAAAAATTAGGCTATCAAATGCAAAAAGAGTTTTACAAATCTGACTGGTAGTTCCAGAGATTGGCGCGTTCAAACTCGCCACCGCCTAGCGTATAGATTAGTATAGATAGATAAAAAATATTGAGTATTTTAGCAGTGAAACCAAATCGAAACTATTTTATAGATTGTTCTATAGGTAAAATTGGTATTACTGTTTCAAACGTCGCCACATCAAAGAGGGGTGGTTTGATGTGAAAGGGTTCCCAAGGGTCAGTTGTAACGTAACATTGAAATCTAATTATTTTTCGCCCTTTATAAAGTCACGGGATATTACTATCAAAGGTTTGGATGAAAATTCAATTATGAGCTCGGCTCGTCTATGTTCGTTAAACAGGGCTTTTGGTAAAACATGAACAACCTCTCAAGACTATTAATACTAACATCGTAAACAACAACTTTTGTTATATGACTTTATACAAAACATAATACATTTACCACAAACAAACTGTTAAGATTTCGTTGTTCTATCTAAGCCCCGCTCCCCTCCGCGGAATTTTGTACTAGACACGGCAGTTTGTTTACCTAACTAGCGCTTTCTTTTGCATCCCGTAGATTTTGTAACAGTACATCAATTCTAGGTAGAAGCCTGTGAAAGTGTGGTGGAAAGATGGAATCACCCATCTTTCCATCACACTTTCACAGGCTTTGCGCTGCCCCCGCATGGCCGCCCCGGAGACCGAGTCACTTATGGGGCATTTCACGTGAAGCGGACAGGAAAAAAAATGTCAGGTTTTGGATTTTGTTCATAATTGGGTCAATTGTACTTCCTTTTTTTGCCTTGTTACGGATTTATGCGACTTCAAAGAATTTGCAAAATTTGAGGAACTGAATTTTCGATAGCTATTAATGAAGTTAACCAGATGGATTGAGCAATATGTAAACAGTGTTTATTTGAGAATATTAATTGTTTTTCTTAGAAAATGATTACAATTTGTTTTTTTTTTTCTTATAGTAAACCGGAAGTTAACATTAAAAGTCAGTTTTTTTTCAACTTCGCATTTTTTATATTTTTTATTTTTACCTGAAAACATACCTTGTAGTATAGAAATATCATGTGAAAAATTTCAGAATGGTATCTCGATTCGTTTAGAAGATAGATGAACTAAAGTACGAAGGTGCCGTATGTCGCGTACCTGGCCGATTCCTTCGTGTGATTCGCTTCGTACGGTTTATATCAAAACTGATGAAAGATGGTTATATAACCCTAATGAAAAAGAAAATTAAATAAATTTATTATTATGTAATTATCATTATTAAGTTATATTAATCAATCAAGTAAATTCAATTTAGTTTTGATTATTGCTCGGATGGGTAAAATAAAACATTGAAGTGCTGAAAAAATGTATTATTTATTTCATAATTTTAGCTATTTTACAGCTCGTGGTATAACTTGTACGTTTTACAATGATGCCCTCAGACGTTGGTACAAAGGCGTGGAACTTTTTAGTCCCTGGAATGGTGACAGCGTTCTCAAATCGCGGTTGCAAAATAGTGTTTGCAGTTGTATCTCTTCTTTGGAACAATAATAAACTGCAGTTTCCGTTAAAGCTGTTTTAACCCAATCACATAATCGAACAGGGCTAGTTATTGCTCTATTTGTAGGCAATTGAAGGCTTGCACGGGTCGCCAGTCTTTTGAGATTCCCGCCAAGACCATCACATGGCCCCTTGCCGTGTGAGGTCGCGTGAAAATGAATTTCAGCTTCAGTGCTAAAATCTTCTTTAGAATAATATAAATTAATAAAATTAAATCGATGTTTAAAATGTTGGGAGGCTCCATCTGTACTATATATCATTTTGGTTACTGCAACACCTTTATCTGAGAGATGTTTGTGTAATAATTTCTGAAAAGCGTAAAACGAAGCTGTATCATGTTTTAAATCATCCGATATCATGACTATGCTTCCATGCTTTAATTGAGTACCATCGTTGTAGTAAAAAACTGTCGTCAATAGCGTAGCTTGATTATTATTCCAATGGAAGGATTGTGCGGAATCTTGTACAACGAAACTATAATTTTCGGCAAAATCACATTGAACCAAGATTTCACCCTCAGCTAGTGTCTCTTTTAGCCTTTTAAAGTAAATTGCTTGTTGTTCAGCGATATAAGCATGCGGCTTTAAGATATCCAAAGCATTACAGAAGCTATCAACAAAATCATCTGCGGGAAGCACTTGGGTGATTATCAAAAAGCGATCTGTACCTACCCATTGCTCAAACCGCACGCTTGTGATTTGATTTTCATCAAAAACCATTTTTATATATTAATAACTAGCTGACCCGGCAAACGTTGTTTTGCCATATATAAATTATTTCTAGCTGCCCGGCGCTACTTCGTTCGCGGGGTGTCCTACCCCCTACCCTACTCCTACCCTACTCCTACCCTACTCCTACCCTACTCCTACACTACTCCTACCCTACTCCTACCCTACTCCTACCCTACTCCTACCCTACTCCTACCCTACTCCTACCCTACTCCTACCCTACTCCTACACTACTCCTACCCTACTCCTACCCTACTCCTACACTACTCCTACACTACTCCTACCCTACTCCTACCCTACTCCTACACTACTCCTACCCTAGGGTGGACATCCCTTATCACTTAAGGGTTTGAAAAAAAAAAAAAAAAAATAGATAGTAGCCGATTCTCAGACTTACTGAATATGCACAAAAAATTTCATCAAAATCGGTCAAGCCGTTTCGGAGGAGTATGCAGACTAACATTGTGACACGAGAATTTTATATATAAGATAATATCCCTGGACATTTCACACAGCACCATTTGTCCCAAGCTAAGCAACCTAATGCTTGTGTTATGGTAACAAGATGGCTGATAAACTACTTATAT
Source organism: Apamea crenata (assembly GCA_949629185.1). NCBI lineage: Eukaryota > Metazoa > Arthropoda > Insecta > Lepidoptera > Noctuidae > Apamea > Apamea crenata. Next base: position 1,957,036 of record OX451351.1, read on the forward strand.
ACATTTTTTTTTTTTTTGTAAATACATACATATTATAGATAGAAAAACACCCAGACTCGGAACAAATACATGTAGGTCATACAAATAAAATATCAAATATATGATCACGAATTGCATCCAATCTAGGACAAGAAACACAACATTCATTTTTGACGGCACGGTTGGCGCAGTGGTTACGCGATTGACTACTGCGCTGCGTGTCGCGGGTTCGATTCCCGCACGGAACTAATATTTGTATGACCTACATGTATTTGTTCCGAGTCTAGGTGTTTTTCTATCTATAATATATGTATGTATTTACAAAAAAAAAAAAATTGTATATAAGTAGTTTATCAGCCATCAGGTTACCATAACACAAGCATTAGGTTGCTTAGCTTGGGACAAATGGTGCTGTGTGAAATGTCCAGGGATATTATTATTATTATTATTCACTTGGAGATGATCTTGATGTCATCAAATAACAAATTGGTGTGGGATTGGGGCACATCATCATTCGCAAGCACTCTTTATAAGATGAAACTTGCATGTTGGTTTCTGCAGTAAGCGAATCAGTGTTTCCTCCTGCTAACATTAGTTTAACATTCTGGTGGTATGTACATACGCATACAAGGTGTGTGCCAGAATTCCCAGCAAGGACACATTGTTTAGGTCTCAATGTAAAAAACGTGGTTAAGCCTACTTTAATACTCTTTAATATTCAATTTTGAATTTCTGATACAACTCATCGATATTGCACATTAAAAGTTGTTTTTGTAAGTGCGTCCTCTTCTAATGTTTTCTCGAAGATAAAAAGCTCTCACCAAATTAATGTTCGGTTTCCACTGGTAACTTACGACCGCTACGAGGATTAGGTGACGACAAAATACCAAATTGTGCCGCAAGTTTCTTTGCTTTTTTCACTTGTCGTCGTGATGTTCGAAATTCTTCTGCGAGTTTATTTTCACTCCAAGACTGTGGTGCAACGGTAAGTATAAGAGTTTTCATAGAGCATGATGTAGACGGTTAATTAAACTTCTCCTTTAACTGGCGCAGAATTTCTTGATCTGATAGTGCGGTGTCCGTCTGTGTCGAAATAGTTTTATGTTTATCGTCATCGGGAACAAACGATTCATTCTGAGTGTTTTGCGAATATTCGATGTTTGGCTGCTCTGCGACTGCACAAGATCTAAATTGGTTTCTGGAGGTATTTCTTTCGACAGGCGTAACCTGCAGGACGTACACACGTAAACAAAAGAAGAAACTCCCCACTTCTCAGCTAAATTTGTTGAAATTTTTCTAACATTGGTAGACGTCGAATGAGATGGTAAGTTAAAAGGGTTATAACACCGATTACCGTAGTAATTCATAGTATTAAGATACAACACTGCAAACGCGTAGCGGCCAAACTGACGACGAAATAAATAACGGACAATCGAGTGACACTTGCAGACGTCGCGTCGCTATCTGTCTCTTTCTAACATTTAACGTCGATTGCGGGTGAAGGGTCAGAGATGTTTTTGGTAGACAAGAGATGGCGCTACAGGTCACAACAGGATACGATTCGATTTTTTAATGACATGAATCGTTTTCTTGCGTTGGCGAGTAAGACTTCCACACTAAGGAACCTCCCAATTTACGCGACTTACGGCACCTTCGTACTTTAGTTCATCTATCTTCTTAACAAATCGAGATACCATTCTGAAATTTTTCACATGATATTTCTATACTACAAGATATGTTTTCAGTTAAAAATAAAAAATATAAAAGAATGATTTTTAATGTTAACTTCCGGTTTACTATAAGAAAAAAAAAAGAAATTGTAATAAATTTCTAAGAAAAAAAAAAAAAATCTCTAATAAACACTGTTTACTTATTGCTCAATCCATCTGAACAACTTTATTAATAGCTATCGAAAAACCAGTTCCGCAAATTATGATAATTCTTTGAAGTCGCATAAATCCGTAACTAGGAAAAAAAAATACGTACTTACATTTATTCAGGTCCAATAGAAGTACAATTGACCCAATTATGAACAAAATCCAAAACATGACATTTTTTTTCCTGTCCGCTTCACGTGAAATGCCCCTTATTATATCTGATGCGTACCTTACTGTCGCGATATCATAATATGCAAATTCTACTGGCGGCATGTTTAACAGCTGTAAATCATTTACAGCAATCGGTAAAGATAAAGGTGAGTACTTACAAAGTTGATTTTTTTAACTTCTTCGTCCCTTTTTAAATATTGGATATATTCACTTTTTACAACTTTAAATGCGGGTGAATATCGCGAGCGTAAACTAATAAATTCGGGAAGAGTTTCACTAGTCGCTGCCGGCGAATAACTAACCCTTTGATATGGCAGCGCGTGCGACGGCTTTGTACCTTACAGAATTGCTTTGCTTCAGAATACGTGTGGACTGAGGGACCACAGTTTAGTCGTTGTATATTTTTTATCTTTGATTCTTTTGTGGTCTGTTATTCAGTAAATATCTTTACTAATTCTTTACTAAATACCTATAGTCACAATACCTTAATTTTTCAGATACTTTCCGAGATCTGGCTGATGGTGTGTGAGGACTGAGGGACCGCACTTTAAGGGCCTTAGTTTTTAATATATTTATTTACAAATTCCCAGATGTGTTCTACAATTGTTTTAAGTCTACTACTAAATCCTACGATTTTTATTTCCGAAATACCAGTTTGGTCCCTCAGTTCACACGCACATTTCTATTCAACTACATAGTTCATCATCTACCTAGCCTTTTCCCAACTATGTTGGGGTCAGCTTCCAGTCTAACCGGATGCAGCTGAATACCAGTATTTAATACGGAGCTACTGCCTATCTGACTTCCACAACCCAGTTACTGGGTAATACGATACCCCTTGCCTTGGTAAGACTGGTTGTCTGACTTTCGGGCTTCTGACGACCCGTAACGACTGTCAAAGATCCACAAATGACAGCTGGGACCAACGACATAACGTGTTCTCCGAGGCATGGAGGGGTCTTCGTATGTGAAGATGGTCACCCATCAATGGACCAACAGTGGCAACCCTAGCTTAACATAATGGATCGACATGTGCGGCTGTTATTACTAAGACACGTCTGCATAACTAACTACATTATGTAGTTATACATAACTAACTAGGTACATAGTTATTAGTTTAAAACTTACGTAATTAGTATAAAACAATGTTTTACGGAATTAATACATTGTATAACTGGATTAACACATAACACTTTTAATCCCGGTAGTACATTACGTGGGATACTTTCCGACGTCAACGCGGGCGAAGCCGCGGGCTACAGCTAGTAAAAAAATAAATTGGAAACGCTTTATTGAGTAAATCTATACTAGACCTTTGACATTTGCTACGATTCGCTGATTCCCGATTCACAAAAGCACATTATTAAAATTTTCACAATTTTATTAATGAACTTTAACGGTAACTGAACAACAATAACATTAACAGGCATTGTAACAAATTGCACTTGTTTTGCCAAAAAGTGGGTTTTGTGGTAAGTATTTCAATAACAAATTACGACTAAATGTTTGAGTGAATATTAATTTATGCATGCCACAAATTAAAATTCACTTTTCACTCAGCAACTTTTTCTATTCGACGTCCTTTTCCAATTCAATCAATGAATTAACTCAGCCTATCGGTGTCCACTGCTGGACATAGGCCTCTCCCAGACTGCATCACTACAGAAAAAGAATATTATGCATATGGGACCGGTGATATACAATAAAATACCTGATGATTTAAAAAATTGCACACTACAAATATTTAAAAGGAAATTAAATAAATTGCTACTTGAAAAATGTTATTATACAATTGATGAATTTTTGAATGACAAATCAATATGATTATAATACAATGATTTTCCTTGCGATTTTAATTTTCAAATTCTATTGCATTTTTGACTAATTATTAACTTATTATTGACGTTGTATTATTGACTAATTATTAACTTATTATTGACATTGTAATATTGACTAATTATTAACTTATTATTGACATTGTTTACCACTGAATGAACTTACAAATTGAATGATTTATATTTTTATTGACTATTTTATAATTTGATACTCGTTAAATATTTGATTTTTTAAGATTATTTCATCATTAATTCTACTATAAAAAAATTTTGCATGCCTCACGGTAGAATGTACTGGATCCTTCTCTTACTTAACACCATACTTTTGTACCTACATTCATAGCAAATAAATTATTTCATTTCATTTCATTTCATTACACTCTGTCCGTATCCAGTCTGTCCCAGCAATATTTTTAAGATCGTCAGTCCATCTACCTGAGGGGCGGCCTACACGACGCTTCCTGATACGCGATTTTCTAATTACAATCTAATAATTTAAAGTTACTATTTGTGTAATGAATTACGCGTTGTAGGAATTACCCAGTTTCAAAAGGCTCGATGTCAAAGTCAAAATCAAAGCTTTTTTATTTGTAAAACATAGGTAGTGTAAAAACAGGTGTTGTTATTAAAATATATAGGTACACTATGTTGTCAGGTAATCAGGTATTTTATTGTAAATACTCGTAACTGGTCCCACATGCATAATATTCTTTCTTAATAATGCTGTTTTGAAACTTCCTGTATGTAGTAGCCCTTTGTATTGGGATCTCTGTAATGCCGGTCTAGAAGAATGATTTATCATTATTTCGAAAAGATTTAGGTTCTTTTTAACAAATAATGCTACCTCCAGAATATAAAGTGCAGGAAAGGTTAATAATTTAAGGGATTTAAACATAGGAATACAGCTGTCTGTTGAATGAATGCCGGATCTAATGCAATATCGTTGGGCTCTGAATATCCTTTCCCGTTCACTGCAATTCCCCCAGAATACTACTCCATATCTCAAGACAGAGACAACCAGACCATGGTAAGCTATAATGATGGTGTCTATATTAACTTTATTCGACAAGTGATAGAGAATATATGTAGGTAAGCTCCTCTATTTAACTTTTTGCAGACTTCTTCTGCCTGCTGTTTCCAAGATAATTGGCTGTCAATTACTATGCCTAAGAATTTAGCAACATTTGTCTTGTCAATATTTTGTCCATTATATTCAATTTTTAAAGGATCTGGGTGCAAACGTTGAAAAAAATGCATTATTTATGTTTTTTTGTAAATTGATAACTAGATTATTAGTGTTTAGCCAATTAATTATTATAAGTTCCAATTTACGTCTAGAACATACTCTTGAGATTTCTGTATGTTCCTTACGATTACTAAGGTACGATTTTATAAGGCTCAACACATTCCCTATAATGCCGTAGGTGTCAAGTTTTTTTAGCAGAATTTATTATGATTAACGTAGTCAGAGGCTTTGGTCATGTCCGTAAATATAGCACAAACTGGAGTTTTTTTGTCAACATTCGTCATTATATTATGTAATAAGTCATTTAGCGCCATGTTTTATTTTTATTCTTTCTATATCCCTTTTTTTCATTGGTTATACTTATCTAAAAATGAAAAAATTGATTCATATATTATGAGTTTTTCGAAGATTTTGGAGAATACAGAGACAAGGGCAACTGCAGTGCGATTCTGTAATCCATATCACCGTGAAAACTGAGGTGAAGTGAGCGTGGAGTGAGCTGTCATTCCAACTAATGCTAGGGATTGACACTATTGGCAGCTCACTCTAAGCTCACTTCACTTAACTTTTCACGGTGAGTTTTTTACAGAATCGACCGGCTGGTCTATAGTTTGACATGTCTTCTTTGCTATCTTTTTTATGTAATGGTATTATAATGTAGGCTGTTTGGAAAAATGCCTGAGTTTATACAGAGATTAATTATCTGACACAAGGGAAGAGCTATAACATCAGAAACAAATTTCACAACAGAAATTGCTATTCCGTCTTACCCGAAACTTTTTTTGTTTCAATATTTTATTTGTTCTTATTATATGAGCCGGTATTATCGAAGACATAAATATTGAGTTTGGATTGTTTTAGATCCTAATGACTGATGTATTATTATTACATACAGAGTTTTGGAGTTGATCGACAAATAAATCATTGAATTAGTCTGTAATCTCCTTCGCATCCTTAATAGTAGAGTTGCATGATAGGATCTTTAGTCTGGTTACTACCGTTTATTATTTGCCAAGAGGTTTTAGACTTATTCGGTGCTTTTTTATAATGTGGTTATTTTGTGCTTTTTGAGTGAGTTTTACTATGTTTTTAAATCTTTGTGCAAAAGTTTGAAATTGTTTTTATTTTCTATTGAAGGTGATTTACTATATTTCCATAATAATTGTCTTTGTTTCTACCTAAAATCACTTTCTACTCAGAGCTCGCCCAAGGAAACGTGCATAGGGCGGGCAATACCTGAGCTACAAAGATGTTCTCAAAGGTCACCTTACGACCTGTGGCATTCCCGTTGATCGGTGGCAGGAGTTTGCTCGATACCGAGAGAGGTGGCGCACTTCAATCCACAAAGCACCTGAATGCTTTGAAACAAATCGTCTTGGAGACCTAGACAATAAGCGTCAAATACGCAAAAGCCGCCCAAAGCCTTCCTATGCATACACAACCAACGATGCTGATCAGCTCTTCTGTATACGGTGTGACCGGGTTTTCAAGACCAAATTTGGTTTTGCTAGTCATCAGAAAGCTCACGAAAGGAAAGAGAAGTAGTCGGGGTCGCTGTCACCAGATACGGTGAAGAGGACTATACGCAGGTCGGCGTTGGCTGTTGTTCTCGTTGGCCCGGATCGTCAACAGGCAGATTGGATGTTTGTGTAGCTTTATTGAGCGTCTCGCATTTTGTTTTATCATGAGAAGTATTACAAACCCTGACGTAAGTACTTGAGGTATTCGGGGTGATATTTTGTGACCTCTGGATATTATGTTTGTTTGAATGTCATTGGGGCAAGTGGTCGAATATTGTTACACTTTTCTAAGTCACGTATCACACTCAATTTGATTCTAACAATTCGATATCAGAATGCATGCCTCTCTCTTAGTCATATTTGTATTTTTAACCATTTTTGGTGGAGTAGTTTTATTTTGTGCGGTCTGTTTGTAACATTTTGTTTTTTGTGCCGAAGCGATTGATTGCTTTTTATGCGTCACAGGCGTTACTTTATTTTGTATACTTATTTATCCGTTTTCACCCCGAGGGAGGTGTCGCCTTTTTCATGTCAGCATTTACTTCTTTGTATGCATTTACTATTTTAATATATTTTTGTACGTCTGAAATTTTTTTCGGAAATTTTCTGTATTTAAATTTTCTATTTCCTGATGAGCGCTTTGTAAATCTGCAGATCAATTATGGTTTGACTTGTATTTATTTCAAAAAGAGCTGAATTTCCTATAATGAACTTGATCTGCATAATCTAATATTGCGGAAGGTAATGTTGTCATCCATATTTATTTTCGTCAGGTAGTTCGTTTACCTATTATTACCGAAATGCTATAAATATTGTGAAGTCAGAAGTAGAACGTTTTTAACTGAGTCTGATACTCAGCGCTAGATGGCATTAGTGTCGTGAATTATGTTTAGAAAACCGAAATTCACAGTGCTCGAACCTGGAACGCGCCCATCCGATTTGTGGTAGGTGGTGGGGCGTTGTTATTATTTTCAAATAATTTAAACGGTCACTTCTGATGTTTCGACACCGTTTTAAGCGTTTTTTAGTGCTATTTAATATGTTTTTAGTTCGTGATAGTGTTGCTTAATTAGAGTAATTGCGCTTTTAAAGCTTTTAACGCCACTTTTATCGTTTGCGGAGGTTTTGTTATGTTGTTTTTTTTTACCTACCACGGGTTAGTATTGCACAGCTGCGTTGCTGATGATTGGGGTAGCCATTTGCCTGGAAACTTAAGTAACATTATGAGTTTTCCGAGTGATATATTGCATTGTGGTGTGTACAATTGACTTTGGCCTGCAATTGATTGAAAGACTCATTCCTTCAACTGTATTTCGTCACTGGAATATTTAGTTAACACTTTCTCACAATGAATCACTTTTCTAAACCTATTAAACGGGTTTGCACAATAAATTTAGATCAAATATTGAAATCAAGTTGAGTGTTTACATTCCCAATGACATTGACATTCAGTGAACGTCAATTCTGACAGTTAGGGCAACATCTGGTAGTCGCCGATTTACAGTTGTAGTTTCGTCGATATTTTAACATATTGATTACAAACCATCGAAATAATATCGTATGGAGCAATCTCTAATAATTTTCAGGTTTCAGTAAAAAATCATAATAAACTAAATAACCGAATACGGAAGTGAAATTCTTTTTCTATATTATAGACTTCTTTCTAGAAACTTCGTTGTCAAGTAAAACCATTTTTTAATCTGTGCATTGTCTTTGACATAGTGTGGCCAGCTACATTCACAATTTACCCGAATGAATATTCTGGGATAGTTGCCCCAATCGGGACGAGTTTTGACATTGGAAATCACAACTAATTTGTTTGTTGGTCTGGATTGTGACGATTCTTATTTTTTCAGCATTTAAACGTCACGTTGGACAGTGGTTGGTGATTTTCAAGAATTAGGTGTCTTAAAGTTGTGATTATCCGCCTCCGTCTTTTTATCATTTTCCCTGAAGACGGGGAGGTTTTAGAAAATGCTCCGTCTAGTTCCGGTTTATGATCCCATGACAGGGTTGGGAACAAAGGTGGAGCAATTTGCCTTTGAACACGCTTGAGTGATACTACAAACCTTATTCCATGTTTTAAAAGGTTAGTATTTTGTGTAATGGTGTTAAGAAGTGATCTGTGAGCCCTTCCCTGGTTGTTAAAGGATATTGTCGTTATCCATGGATATTTATTAACAGGATTCCTTGCACTTATGCAGACAACTTTCCAGCCAGTCGAGGATCTTGCAGTAAACCAATTGAGAGGCACCTCAAGAGATTCGTCTCGCCGCCAGGATCTGGAAGAGCGTCTGGGGCCTGGACGCGAGACCCGTTCCTCGAGTCCGCTCTTGCGGAGACGACTGTGCGGCTGTCGGAGTCCGTCTCGCGTTAGCGCAGCCTTTTTTTTATTATCTCTTATAATATTTCTATTAATTTTAATACGGTTTCTGTGCGAACCCGTTGGTTACCTTAGTCCGGTTTTCAACATTGGAAACCCGTCTTCAACATAATTTGAATTGAGGATCTTGGGTTCGACCTTCTACGTTCATCCAGAAGTATATTGAACACCTTCGTCGGCTCCGGGATCCGGGACACTCAGAGTCCCTGGCGTCCATTTACTAATTAATAACCTACAAATAACTGGAAGGATATACCTTAAATTTGACATTAATATTATTTTATTTAATCGTTTAAAACGGACCAGTATTCGGATTATCTCAAACTCCCCACGACCTAGCTCTTTCTACTGAAAGTTTAGCTGGCTGGCAATATTAAGATATAGCTATAGACACCTACTTAATTTTGTTAATGATAAGGTAAATTAGAATATGTAAATTTATGCATTGCTGGGTTCTGTTCACATAGCTGTCACTTGAAGTCACAAATGATAATTGACGGCACGGTTGGCACAGTGGTTAAGCGATTGACTGCTGCGCTGCGTGTCGCGGGTTCGATTCCCGCACGGAACAAATATTTGTATGACCTACATGTATTTGTTCCGAGTCTGGGTGTTTTTCTATCTATAATATGTATGTATTTACAAACAAAAATTGTATATAAGTAGTTTATCAGCCATCTTGTTACCATAACACAAGCATTAGGTTGCTTAGCTTGGGACAAATGGTGCTGTGTGAAATGTCCAGGGATATTATATTATTATTATTATTATAAACTAGGACCATCGAAGTAAAATAAATAAATAAGTTAATACTTACTAATAACAGTACCTGTCACTAAGCTAATTCTGGAGAAACAACATAAACATTGTCTTGAGTTAACTTCAGGGCGACTAGCTATTCTTATCGTGTAAGTAGTCGTTGATGGAATAGTATGCCTTTGAGCAAAGGTTGGATTTTACTTGAGCTTTAAACGCATTAAAAGGCAAGTCTAGCAAAGAAGAGGGTATCTTGTTATAAAAGGTTATACCAAGCCCAACAAATGAGTTATGTGTATTATATGAACCTTATGAAGCCGGTGAATTTATTTCTATAATCCGACAAATTCGATAGTTCGACACTGCCCTGCAACACGTTTGTCGGATTACCGGGGGTCCACCTGTAGTGTTAAATGAATTTGTGTGGCGTAGGTACAACTAAAAAGTGAAAAATGTTTTATTTGGAAGTCAATTGTTTTTTTTTTTTTTTTGAAGGGCTTGGCGCTAGATAGACTAAACATTTTAGCAAACCCTACATCTGCGATTGCAAAGAGGTTGTATGGTGGCCTGATGAAGACCCCTTGTCAATAATTATTTTATTTCTATTGTAGGTATAGTATTTAGTTACCTCAGTTTAAGTTAAATATTTGATATGGTACGGTGGGCCAACCCCACCGTACCATATCAAATATTTCGAATAAAAACATTACTGCCCTCAAAACGGTGAAGGTCCACGGATGCATGCGGAAACATCCTAGAACCCAAATACGACGACAACTATGTGACATCCATCAACCTGCACTGGGCCCACGTGGTGGATTATGACCCCGTCTCTGTCACAGAGAGGCGGCTTGTGCCTGTTTGCGTGTGTGTGTGGCGTGTGCCTCTATGCTGTGTGAGGTTTAATTGTCCAAAAACCGAAATCTCAGCAATTCAGTTGTTTACAACATTAATAAGACAAGTCTTACTTGTTCTTTTGTGTTTTTGCTCTTTCCTTGCGTCATGTTTACCGTAAATAAAAGTATTTTCTTTCTAAGTCAAGAAAAGTTGAGCTTAACGTTACGTTTTCCTCTTAAACTCGAGACTTAGAATAAACTTTACGACCATCCACGATTTTCTCGCAAACTTTATTCTTCCATTTTCCGTCCTTCGAAGTATACTAGAATAGTTAAGTAATACTACCGCGTAGTAGTGCAAAAACAGGAAACAGGATACCTAAGTAGCCTCCTCAAGTTACATGTTCGAACTGATTTCATGGAAATTGAATTTTCAATTCAGAGTCTATGTTCACCACAACTATTTCCTACCTATTTCCATCTCGGTTGGTTTGTTTTGTTCGGAAAAACTAACGGTAGTAGCCCAGAGGGTTATTGAGCAAACATATGCAAGGTGAAAAGTTAATAGCCATGAGTAGGTAACGACGAGCTATCAACATTTGAAAAAATCGTAGTTACTCACAGTATAATCACAATTACTAAACAAGCGCCTTGTTTACGTCTCTTAATTTTCTATTCAAGGTTTTATTGTAACTCCGAACCTCTGCACTCCACGTCGTTACTGATATAGCCCCTAGCCATAGGTGAAAGTGTTCATTTTTAAGATCAGTTGAAATCAAATCAAGAAATTGATTAGTTAAGGTTTAGCAATATGATAAAAAAAATATTTTATATAATAGGTACTTATAATAGCTCAATAGCATTTATATGCTATTGGGCACAATAGCATATAAAGGCATAATTCGGGTCTCCCTTGTTTCATCGAAAAGAATTGCCAAATTATCACTTCCCAAAAAAAAATCCGCATAATTTCATTTGCCAAATTATTACTTAGCAAAAATCTCTTCACAAATAATCGTAACGCAAACCTAATATTTGGCAAGTGTACGTTTAAACAATGACTTGTTCACCAACTAGTACTTTTACCAATTTTTATGTAGTCAAATATTTCAGTTGGTCTAACTCATTTTACGCAAAATAAAATTTGCCAAATATTTAGTATCGTCAGTTTTCAATTTACCATTTCTAACTTTGAAGACTTTTTATTACGAGGGTGTTTTTTCCCATTGGGAGAAATTCTAAACAGGTAATAATAATATTAATATATATGTCGGAGTTATTCGTTTATTCGGAATGCCAGCGCCATCTCGTGGCGCTAGACAGAGTCTAGCCTGAGTTCGTGGGGGTGGATGGAGAGCTACAGCTACAAAAGCGGTGTGAGAAGAGCTCTCAGGATCACAGAGTACATTTTTATATAGGGTATAGAGTCGTCACTCGCGTCATTTTGCGGAATGTATAGCGTATGGCGCCATCTGGTGCTTTGTGCAAGGTACTACCGCACTAGGCTTCTATAGAGTAATTTCAATTTTTACTTTTTTTTTAGATATTGCAATTGGAAATCAAAATAAAACGAATTAGTTAATACAAAAATCTGTTTTTATTTTTTTAATCTCTTCGTACAGTACATTAGTGCAAATTTTTGAACTTTATCGTGTAATCTTTATTTTATTTGTATTTTTGCACCAGTTATACACAAATAAATTGAGTGTAATTTGCTCAATTTTTGAAATTACTTCTTTTTTGTGCTCATTACATTTTATAAAACTGTAGTCAATTACTATTGATAGTATAGTTTTCAAGTATTGCATTACATTTCTTATATCGGGTTTTTTTCTTAATATACCCATGACCACATCTTGAATATTAGAAAAACACTTTATCAATGCAAGTGATGGATATGTGACGCAAGTTTTATTTTTTAAATATTCCCTAACCTTTATTTATTTAATTTTTTAAATAGCACCGTCTAGTGATAAGTGCAACAAACTTTCTGAAGATTCTATGAGGTTGTTTGAAGTTATGAGACCATGCTCAGGATCATCTAGACATTGGACATCGTACGGACGACATGTGCCGGAAACTGTCTCGCCTTCCGTATCGTTGCGTGTGTACCTACAGTGCGTGATTTGCTAGTGTGACTAACTTGTTCGTAAATTATAATCCGATTTGAACTGCAAACCGTTTTCTATTGTGCTATAACCAAAACTACCCATAGTACGCCCACAGTACCTAATTAAAATATGCCTGATGTTAACGAGAGACAGACATACCTTCTCCGATATATATATTTATCAGAATGCAAAAATGTTGACAAGAGCAGCCGCACAAGCATCAGCATTAACGACATTAACAATACAATTAGTACTTTAATAAAGTGGCTTGACAATAAAAATTTAGTTATTAATCTCCAAAAAACTAAAATCATGCAGTTTTACCAACGAATATCGGCGGGATATATGGATATAAACTACAATGGTCAAACTATACTTTTAATATTTTATAATTACCCTCGATATTATTGTCATCAAAGGATCAAATAATACCCACTGTAGTGTCTGTATTCTTATAACCATACTCATAAATCACTGTTTTATTTAACAGTCAAATGTAAATTATCTGAAATTATGTGGAAGTGTGTGAGTGTTTGTGAACGAGGAAGACTGACCTGCCGTAATACAGTTTTCACTAGTACGGAGGTCAGTGTGAATTAAGCTCAAACAACCGCATAACGAACACAGGTATTTATAACTACATAGGTTTAAATCATTTATTCTCATAAAAGACAAAAATGCCACTGACATGAGAACAGACAAGATACATTCAGTAAACTTATTTTAGGTAACCGTCACCAAAGTAGGTATATGTATATTACTATAATTATATAATTATTCTATACTCATTCAGCAGTTCAAATGGTTGAGCCATTTAAGAACATTGGAGGACTTTAGTCAAGGTAGTTTTCAATAATGTGTTTGGATAGCCGAGATTTGAAACTGCTGAGAGAGCTAACATTTTTTATGTAAGTGGGTAGATTATTAAATAGTTGTGCTCCTTCATATGTAATATTCTTTCTAGCGTAATTAGTGCGTATTCTTGGCAAAACAAGTAGACTTGGTCGACGAAGACTACGTTTAGTAATTTGAGATTTTTTAGTAAAAGATAAGTTAGTGTGGATGGTTCTGTCTATAATTTTTCTAATCAGAACGCAAGTATTATATGTGTAGAGTTGTTTGATATTCATTAGTTTAGTTTCTTTAAAGATTTTACAGGTTGATGTTAGATGTGGATAGCGAAACAATATCTTTATGACCTTATTTTGTACTCTTTGTAATTCTTGCAACTTCGTTTTTCCGGCACTTCCCCAAATTTCTATGAGATATAACAGATGCGACTTAATAAGAGAATTATAAATAGTATAGCGTATCTTTTCAGGTACGCACTGGTTTATACTATGAAGTGATCCTGTAAGTGCTGATAGTTTATTTTTAATATGGTCTATTTGATTGTGCCATGTTAAGTAATGATCTATTCTCAAACCAAGATACTTTTCGCAGGTTTTTTGATCTAGTGGGATGATATCAATAGTTAGTGTGTCATACTGTGGATTTTTTTTATTTTTAGCTCTAAAGACAACGTAACAAGTTTTAGAAATATTTATGGTTAATAAATTATATTTGAACCACTCGAATAGGACATTGAGATCTTCTTGGGCTTGTGAAATAATGTCGTGCATGTTGGCTCCGAAATAAAATAAGCACGTATCGTCTGCATATAAAGTTATATGACCATGTAGATTTAATTCTGTGATGCTATTTATGTAAATCAAGAACAATAACGGCCCCAATATAGACCCTTGCGGGACTCTGTATGTGATCGGCCATGTACTACTCTCAAAACCATCTATTTTAACTATCTGAAATCTATTGGTCAGATAAGATTTTAGCATTTTAAATGCGTTGCTTTTGATACCTATGTTTTCTAGTTTTTTTAATAGTAATTGGTGACTTACGGTATCAAAGGCTTTTTTCAAATCAATGAAGACACCCAGCACATACTGTATTTTATCGATGTTTTCTTTTATGTTTGTTGTTAAATCAATAGTAGCTGCAGTTGTGTTGTTTTTAGCTCTAAAACCATACTGACGATCAGATATTAGGTTAAAGGAGTCAAGATATTTAAGAAGACGACTATGCAGTATTTTCTCTAAAATTTTTGACAATATGGGTAACACAGAGATCGGACGGTAGTTCCCTGGATCGGTTTTTGGTCCCGATTTGTAGATTGGTGTTACCTTTGCGATCTTTAGAGAGTCAGGAAACTCACCATCGATCATTAATTTATTAAAACATTTAGCCAAACTGTCTGAGATTAAATTTTGTAAACTTTTTATGACTTTTGTGCTTATTTTGTCTATACTACATACGTAATTAAATTTGTAATAGTAGACGCAAATCACAGGTTGTTAGGATTTGTATGCAAGGTTGTTCTTTATTTATTGTCAATAAACTTTTTTACTTTACTTTATAGAAAAAGTAAACAGTGCAAAATTTTTAGAAATCATAATTGACAGCCAGTTAACTTGGAAGCCGCAAGCAGAAGATTTATGTAAACGTTTAAGCACAGCCGCGTTTATGTTGCATAATCTATCAAAAAAAGTAAATATACCGACAATATTAGTGGCTTACCATGGTCTAGTAATTTCCATCTTACGATTTGGGGTAATATTTTGGGGTCTCTGTAGTGAACGAGAAAGCATTTTCAAAGCTCAAAAATGAGAGCTATATTTGGTCTTAAAGTAACAGACAGTTGTGTACCTATATTTATGTCTCATAAATTGTTAACTTTCCCGTGCCTTTAAATTCTTGAATTAGCAATATTTGTAATAACAAATCGATGTTTATTTGCAACTTTAATAGAAACTAGAAAAGAAAGAAAATACGTTTATTTGCGGTAAACATGACGCACAAAAGAACATAAGAACAAATAAAGAAAATACTCGTAAAGCAATAAGAAAACGAAATATAGCTATTATGCACGGGCGCATTTAAAACTAGCTTATTAAAAAGAAATGTGATTTGTATGGCTCCTCTAATCTTTGATAAAATACCTGACCAACTTAAAAACTTACCGTTGCAAAAATTTAAAAAGTATTTCACAGAATTACTTGTAGATAAATGTTATTATTCTGGTCAGGATTTCTTAAATGATATTTTTTGTAATATCTTTATTATCCACTAACTATGTATTACATTTGCATGCTATATTAAAGCAGAATGTACCTGGATCCTATTAGATAATTTAACAACTTATTTTTATATACCTACATTCTAAGCAAATACCTATTCTATTCTATTCTCAACTTGCATGCCCACCACCACCAGACTCTTCGCTCAACTCCGCCTCGCCGCCGCCGGTACACAGCCCTACTGTGAGTGCTGTGACGATGCCACCACCTGCTCGTCGACGAGGAGGACGCCGGCCGCCGGACGGCTTAGGACCTCGAGGCCCACCGGCCTCTGATAGGGTCCCAGCTCCCGGCGGAAGTGTGCAGCATATAAGATGGACACGAACCCATCAATGAAAATGGCATGCGCTCATACTATGGGGCTACAGAGGGGGGAAACAATCTGACCGCGTACCGTGTTCGGATGCTCTCTCTTTTTCAGGTGCTTGAGCTAGCTGTCAACGTTACGGCACAACGACTGTCGGATCAGGTGCGGGTCATCCAGTGTAATCACATGCTAGATGACACTGTACTTGATCGCCTGCGAAATAAAATGCAGAGTAGCCATGTCATCGCCCCCCAGTCGCAGACTGCTGTAGTGCTACCGCAGTCCAACACAAGTCATGCTGACGAGGGGAGTAATGACAGGGCTACAAACGTAAGTACCCAGTGCAATGAGGAATTGAGGACTGCTTTGGAAGGTGCGATTTAGAAATATCGGTTCATGTCGCCTGAACTTAGGCCACGCTTACCTCGTTTGCCTATGCATAACAATAAAAGGGTGCTGGTGGCGGTCCTGGATTCGCAGTTATCAAACTATTTGATACCTGCGAAAACCTGATTGATACTCATTCAATTTTGTATTGCGCGGCTGTAGCGGCATGTCGTGTAGCTCACGTCAAATTTGCCAATGACTCTAGAGCTACACGATCGAAACCAACCGTACCAGCTTGGCAGTGCAGTATTGAACGCCGTATTGGTGGGGCCAGGGCGCTCATCGGCATACTAATCTGCTTCAGGGAGGGCAATACTCGCCCTAGAGTTTTGCGTTTTGTGAGATGGGCGTCCTCAGGGACTGATACGAGTCCTCAAGACTATATTGTCTTGTGTCACAGAGCGCATCGACTTCCTGAAGCAGAAAGTGTATGCATGGGTGAACCGTATTCGTCGGTATAAGCGGCGAGTAGAGCGATACACTCAGAATCGCACCTTCCAGAGCGATGAAAGGTGGGTTTATAGGGGTTGGGAGCGACCGGACCAAGGTGTTGCTGACACGTGCCTGCCGGATGATGATGCCATGTACTCCTTCTGGCGTAGTATCTGGTCGGCGCCTCTCAGTTACACCGAAGGTCGGGAAGTCGAGCGAGCCTGTGATACAATACCAGAAATGGAGGCTACTACCATCTGCCCTCAAGATGTAGCTCGTGCAGTCCGTCCGTTAACTAATTGGAAGTCTCCAGGGTCGGACGGGCTGCACAACTTTTGGATTAAATGGTTTTCAAGGTCGCACGCTCGCTTGGCATCTCAGTTCCAGACTGCTTTGGAGTCTGGTTCACTACCCCATTCCTAACGACAGGAGTTACCCACCTGCTCCATAAATCAGGTAAGCTCCGCGGAACCCAAAAATTATAGGCCAATCACGTGTTTACCGACGGTCTATAAAGTTCTTACATCCATTTTGAGAGCTAAAATGAACAAACATATAGACACCACCTCCATTATAATAATAATAATAAAATTCTTTATTGAGAGTAACCATAAGACTCATAGAGCGTTAGTAACAATACAATAAACTTACAACTATGTTAGTGATACAATTTTAGCAACAATTACACAAAACACACAACAAAACAATTACTGCTTTCGCATTCCAGCTGAGATACTGGCGCAACGACTTACAATAGAGCAGTCCAGCCTGTCCGCCCTGTGCAACAAGGACGCACATCTTTTACGCATTAATGCATAAAATTAATCAACACGCCATTCCGCAAACATCCCTGATGCGCTACAGAAGCGAGGCAGCCCCATCAACACCCTGAAGGCATTATTATACTGTACGTGAAGGGCACTGTACGATCTCTGCGTAAAATGTACCCACAGGCCGCAAGTGTAAAATGAGGAGCAGAAGGCTCTAAAAAGTGTTAATTTTTACACTTTTTAGAGCCTTCTGCGCTTGTAACCAAACAGTGGTCAAGCCACCTCGACGACCCGTGAGCCTGACGTAATATAAACGTGTACGTATTTGATGCTACACCCAAACGCTCAGTGTCTATACACAACCAGTCCTGTTCACTACATAAAACCCATCAGCTCATCATAAAAACGCTCCGTTGGGTGAGCATTAACATCCCCCAATATATAAACGTACTCCTACTCAGCACTGTTAGAATCAATGATAGCACTCACCGCACTGAGGACGTCCGTGAATTCTGCCAGATTACATACCGCATCAATCGGCATATAAACGCTAAACACTAACATTGCTCTTTTCTGTATCACTATTTTAATTGCACTTAGACGTTTGTATATATGCTCCTCTTCCACAATAGCGCCACACCCCCATAAGGTCTTTCTCGCAGCATACCAGTAATGGAATCCACTGCCGACGTTCCAGTACAATTGAAATCATCACTAATCGAGTTAAGGTACGATGTTTCATGCGACAGCAGCCAAGTTTCCTGTAAGGCTATGACGTCTACGTACTCACACAAGTCACGTATGCTGTCAATCGAACGCTTAACGTTCTTACAATTAAATGATGCAAACTTGTACAATTTACTATCTATTAATTACCGTGGAAGAACCGCCTACAGAACCAGTATTCGATCTGTTCTCAAATTTTGGTCGAAAATTCACACGGCCTAAAAATAATTCCCAGCGGCCATACTTCATTGCTTAGGAACAAATGCACATTATGTTGAGGCACAAAGAACTTAAATGCGTTGTAATCACTTTGTTTCTTCAAACCTATCTTCTCTAGTGTTACATTTATGGCCGTTTTTCTAAGAATATAATTAATAATGTCCTCCTCTGCAGTGTCCTTGTGCACATTAGTTATGAAAATAGGTACTTTTCGATCTGCTGCCTTTCGTCAGTATTAACAACATTTTTACCCATTTTCCCCATAAAACGTTCCCTGAACCTTTGTTTACGATTCTTCACTAAGGTCCTCTCATTGTTTTGACTTGCCACCTCATTCTCGAAGTTTTCACCCCCAGACTGATTTTTGTTATGATCAGAACTGATTGCGTCGCTACTACTATCCCTCACCGACAGCACCGAACTATCAAGGTTTTCACAGCGCTCCACAGCCTGACCACTCATTGTTGGTGATAGCAACAAAGGCCCACTATTCCGGAGCGCTCCTCCCCTCATGTTGACGTTTTGGAGTGAAGCAGACACTGACATGGCCTTAAAATCCTTTTTGAGGTCTTCTTACTGGCTCACAGTGACATAGGATGACTTAATATCCTTGATCTCCGATTGTACCAGTAAGATATCTTTCAACCACTTAGAAACATCCAAGTGATCAAATGTTATGGGAGATAGTTTCTCTAAATCACGGGCATCACATCGGGCTCGGTCACTTTGAACACACTAACTATACAGGGTGTCAGGAGAACGCTTCCGAAGCCAGAACGTAGATTATATACAACCTTTATGCAAACGGATACCACTAACCTTTCGCCTGAAATTGATTATTTTCGCGCGTCACGTGGACTTGGGGTCGTCAGCCGCACAGCTGTCGGCGAGCGCGCGCGCACTTTGAACTTGAGGTCACGCGCAAGCGTCAGATGATATTTATTTACGAATACATTGCTTGTTAGAGTTGTAAAGAAAAAAAATGTGTTTAATAGCAAATAATGGTTTAATTTAACTGTTCTCACAGCATAGTGTACGAAAAATGCTAAAAAAAATAGGTAAAATTGTTCATTTTTTTTTCTCATTTTTTTATGGTATCGTATCGAGAATCAGTAGCCCTATCACCTGTCTTCGTTTTCGGAAGCGTTTCCCTGCCACCCTGTATAATTTAGCACTCGGTTATCCTTCCCTTGTCCTTTTCTTGCCGGTTTACGTTGATCCGACGGCAAAGATTCGATCAACAATGATTTAGATTTTTCAATCTGCACACTCGTGAATGTAGTCAAGCAAATTTTTACAAGACTATCTTCATCTATACTTGACAACTTGTTTTGCACATAATGACAACATCTCGTCGACGACAAGATTACAATTATTACACTTTAGTGTAGACGTCATTGCGGAAGAATGAATATCTCCAGCACAACCAAAATACACACGACGCGAATGGCTGCGCGCGCGCGACTGGATTATGACTGCCTCTCAAAACGGATGTAAGAATGGGTCCCGCGGTACTAAGGAGCTACTCCTCATTGATAATATGGCCATTAGCCAACAGGTTCGTCGTTCCCGAAAGGATCTGTCGACACGTTGGATAGATTAAAAGAACGCCTATGACTCGGTACCACATACATGGCTCATGAGGGTGCTGGCGTTGTATGAAGTACAACATGGAACTCTGCGTATCATCCTGATGTCGTGTATGGGGAAGAACTATTCGGGTAGTATATTTTTTTTAGGTGTACCATTTTTTTAAAATAATTAATCTCGTCTAACTAGTTCAGTTTCGGGTAGCCTGTTTTTTTCCATATTTTTTTTCTATATAATCTAGTCTCTTCGTAGGTCACAGTTTTAACCTAACCTTTTTTTTTGTCGCTGAGAAATGTACTAGGCATCCCCGTCTCGCGGGGGACGAGACAGGGTATGTGGGACTCCCTGTCAGAATGACAGTATACCCACTAAAACTCAGCGGTGTTCCCACATCACCGTGATGGGAGGGCCATGGGAAACCGGCTTAGCCTTTACTTCCACAACCCTCCCGGCGCATGCCCGCCTAGCGGGCAGTCTAATTCTAGCGATGTTTATTGTCTACGATCTGACTCAACGGACGTTGTCCTGTGTAAAAGATCATACAAAATGGATAAGTAATAGATGATATAACAACAAAATCTCTAATATTAACAACATATAACAACGGAACCTATAATTTTATTGATCTATTCCCATCCAATACCAAGAGCTAATACCATTTGGTATTAGTTTATTCCGAATTTATTTCTATTCCCAACGAGTACCACATTTCAAAACTAATACCAAAACAAGTTTGAAGAAATTAGGTACAGTCAGGTTCAGTAAAATTAAAATGCTTTGAGTGATTTTAAGTAATGTTTAATCAAGATTAGGGTTTGAATATAAATCACATATTGATTTTTTCTTTTATTTTGTCATTTTTAGTATAGGTATTACTCACACATTAAACTCTATCTTTGCTTCTTTTTAATTAGGTACCTACCTACTATGATAATACCTATTTAAAAAATAGGAACACACAAGACAAGTAAATAGCAATTATTTAATTACACTAAAATACTCACTTTATAAAAATATATCACTTTCACTGAGTATGCACTACCCGCCGCAGGCAGGGAAATGTACTGAACTGAGTTGTCTGTCTGAGAACAAGACTTATTTGGCACTCAACTCTGATTGGTTGCATCGAATTACAAAACAATAGACAAAAATAGACCCTTTTTCGCAGGTAAAGAGAAATGAGTCATTTGGACTAGGTACTTATTTGTTAGTTGGGAAAGTTTTAGACTTTTAGCATTCATTAACGATAGTATAGTATGTAAATGTTAGAAAATAAAATAAAACTTTGTGTAGCTGAGTGTACAAAAAGTCACGTTTTGGTATTCGTTAGTAATCGATTATTTATTTAAAAAAATGTGGTACTCGTTGGGAATAGAAAATAAATTCGGAAATAAACTAATACCAATGGTATTAGTTCTTGGTATTGGATGGGAATAGATAATTTTATTTAATATAGCGATTAATTAATATAATGAACGATTGATATAATTTTATAATAACTAATTTTTATAAGCATAACATACATTAAATATAACATCGTTTGACATACCACTCAAAAGATATAAAACTTATTTGGTCTATACGAGTATGATGAAAACGCCTACTTAAAAACACAAAGCAAAATTGCATAGACACGGGTTAATAGTAACCTAAGTACCCAACAACCAAGATAGGTCGACGGAGCCCCGCTTTGCGGGGCTCCTATTTCTGGGTGGTTTAAAAAAAAATAACCACGAAGGCTAAAGCGGGGGCTCCGCTCCGCTCCCGCCTTGGCCTTCTAACCTAACCTATCCGAGTCGGGGTAGTCTGAGTCGGGGTGTTAACCATAATGACGTTTTTTTATATATGTTTATTAAACGTTAGACCTAATTATTTTCGATTAAAAAACAATATACATATTAAACGTTAGACCAAATGATTTTCGATTACATAAACGTTATATCAAACAACGTTATACTAATTAGGTTTTAGAATAAATAAATGTTATATGTAAAGAAATTATATCAACAGTTGTTAAATCTCACGTTGATTATATCTTATGAACAATAATAAAATGAAATTAGACCAAATGAGTGTATACGTTATGAGAGTACCTACCCATACAAAAAGAAAAACAGTTTTTTTTTATTCTACATAAACAAGACGCACATTCCAAAATAAATAGAAAAAATTCACATACTAATACAAAAGAATCAAAAGCCCCGTATTCAAAACCTTGAAAGTTAAAAGTTTGATAATGTTGTCCAAAAGGACGTTTTTTTTTCCCCAACAACCCCAATACTATTTATATTTTTAATAGAAAAATGATTCGCTGAATGTGTTGCTAAGCGCAAGTCTCGAGAACAGCTGAACCGATTTCACTAATTCATGTTTTAGAATATTCCTTGAAATACGAGGTAGGTTCTTACGGATGTAAGAAAGTTGCTTCACGCGGACGAAGTCGCGGGCAAAGGCTAGTAATTATATAAAAATGAATCCCTATTTCCCTTGGTCACGTCATAACTTGAGAACGACTTTACCGATTTCATCCATATTTTTTATTTACGTTTTCTAATACTTTGTAGAAGGTTCTTACGCAAAAAAAAAATAAGAAACTTGCTTCACGCGGACGTTTACCCCAACATACTTAAAGTTGCGAAATTCAGTCCGATTTACAAATCTAGAAGTAGTACTGACCCCGGCAACTATCGTCCGGTGTTGGTCTTACCCATTATATCGAAAATATTTGAACGAGTGCCGTTTTGATTGAGAAAAAAATCAATCTGGGTTCCGCCCTAAATCAAGTACCTACTCTCACAGCCTCAGTAGATTTAATAGGTAACAAAAATAAAAACTCATATTTATCAAAAAAAAAACTTTGTTGTAGGTATTTTTACTTAATGACTGCACGTGCACAAACTAGTTACGGCAAAATACAATACTGGTTGAGGGAGGGAAACCCCCTGGGATTTTATTTTCTTTGTGGACGAGTCGACAACTCCAGAAATAAATGACTTTAACTTTTATCACTTTTGTGCGCTAGTGTCCTTTTTCTATACTTTATTACATAAAATGTGCCTAATACATATTTCTGGAGGTGCCGAATCGCCCACAAATAAAATAACTTCGTGCGAGTTGCGTTGGTATAGAGAAAAGAAAAATATTTAAAAGTTAAAATTCGCCCGTTTTGGGCGAGTGTCATGCGAATCGATAAGCCAAATGTTCAATGATTTACCGGAGGATTTAAAGAATTATGATAGTATAAACATATTTAAAACAAAACTTATGAAACATGTACAGACGCCAGCAGGCGAAGCTACCCGAAACTGTCCAATTTTCCCAATCAACCTTGAACCTTAAGGCTCTACCGATAAAGTTGAAAATCTATTAAAAAAATTGACAGATTGTAGTAGCTTGATGTGCTCTCATCTCATTTTAAGTGAACTGTTATTTAAATTACTTAAGAGGCCTGCGGAGGATGAATTCTCCATACAAACGTAGTTCTTAAATCATTTGCAATTCGAGCATATTTCCACTATATTCGGATTTACACAGTATTGATCTAGGTTCTTTTTTTTTTTCCAAAATACTTGCCCAAAATGAAATTTAAACGAATTTCATTTAGCACATATTGACAGCTTAAATGGCATGTTTTCTTCTTATTTTTTCTGTATTAAAAACAACAATATTTGTAATTTTGTTCGAGCGGAAACATAGCTAATATAAGCAAGCAATTAGCAAGTTACAAATTATAAGAAAAAAAAATAGAAAAATATTAAGTTTTCATTCAACATTTTTAGGATTACGGATTGAGTGCTATCGCGTCCAGTAATTATTGTGAATACGTGGGGTGGCACTGCTCACTCGTGATGCGCTAGCGTGTGTGCATATACACGCCGAAACGCGACACCCCGCGCGCGCGGTGGTTTCTTTCGGGACTTTGTTGTCACTTTTAGACGATTATTATACTGTGCTGTGCGTGCGTACTTATTTGTTTGCCAAATAATAATTGTATTGTAATATTTTTGACATTGGATGCAACTATTTAGTAACCTGTGCTTGGACACAGATTGCTACGTAACAGATACTTCACTGAGTAGAAAATTTCTAATACCTACTGCCTACTCCGTCGCGTCAGCAACCGCTGCATGCTGAAATGTGCCTAAATGCTCAAATGTACAGTTGTGATTGCTTCGCACCGCGCGATCCCACAGCACTGAATTTGGTCCGCAAACGGCCCGAGACCGCTCGACCGGGCCGTAGGTAATTACCTATAGCGCACAAGTACATGGAGTGACGGAGGCCTGGCTTGGATTTAGATTTTCCTTGTGATTTAGTATCGAGTAAGTAACCTACATTCTTACGACCTTTGTTTTGTTTACGGACTTGGATATACCTAATTATTTACGATTTGGTTTGGTTGCCGACATGGACTCCGAACGTTGGAATGTATCTCACAGTAAGTACCTACCTATTACAAAGATACTACAGTACAAGCAAAAAGGGACAGTAAAACGTTTAAATTATACACACGGCCGAAACGCTCCTCTTGCCCTTTACACATTATGCCGCTGTATTGGTTGCCCTTGGATTTGCATGAACTCTTGCACAAGGCAGCGCGGCGAGTTTTGATAGGTCTTATCAAAACTGGCCGCCGCGGCGCCGTTAGAACAACACAAATACATATTTACAATACAAAACATACAATACAAATTTTGGCTTAGCGGCAAGCGGCGCAGTTTTTTTTGTGTAGCGTTGACGCTGCGAGCGGTGCGTCGCCGTCGTGACATGGTTCATACATTTTGGTATACCTACCTATTTGTTTTTACCGCTCGCCGTCCCGCGCTAAGCTGTTGCTGATAGCGGCAAGGTCGTGGCCAGGCCGTAAACGGCCTTACTTATTACCTCCGCGCGAGTATTGCGCGTTTGCCTACTAAGCATTAGGAGCAGCTATTGAAATTTTTTTCCGACTTCAAAATTGGAGGAGGTTATGCATTCGCGCTTTTTTATGTGTGTACAGTCACGAGCACCAATATGTCAACATTTGGCTTTGGCAACTTTCAATTGCGATTTTTTCGTGAAATAACGAATGCAACTTTGAAATACGACACATTACATAAACCTATGGGTTCGAAAATGCCATGTTCGTAACAACATAAAATTTCTCGGAGTGTCGCTTAGCACTGATGTAGCGTGTGTGCTGCATGCTTTAATATGGTTTTGGGCACGAAGTCCTCTTCAAGAAGTGATAGACAGTGACGGTCATCCTCTTCGTTATTATTAGGGTTTTACTCAGCAGATTCATTGTGTAACTTATCTGATAAAATTTCATTGGAACATGATCAAGTGTTAATAATTCCCAATATTTGTGGGATCATTAGTAGTTAATCAAAAATAAACAACCTTTATTAATATTAATCCAGTTACTCCTGTTTACAAGTAGTCTTTTAATGTGTTAACGATGCACCATCTGACCTCACATATTTTTCTATAATATTGTGTTAAATGGGTTATAAGAAAATGTGATAAAAGAGAAAGATGTATATTGCTATACTGTATAGTTTAGCATGTTGGTTCTTCCTCTGTAATTCACAGGCACGAATGACAACATTTCATTTTTTTAACAAGGGTTTTTTCCCATAAGATCATACAGAGTATAAAAAATTATGTTTTCACAACTTTAAAAATATATAGCACGTTATTTTTCTCTATATACTTTTATTTACATTTTATCGAACTAACACAAATATATCCTAGTATATACAAGTATATAATACGAAAAAATATAGAAACAACTGAAACAACTTTAAATAAATAAATATTGTAGTTATGTTTCTAGAAATATCTATAAACGAACCGTTATACCTCACCCAGGGTATTTATTTTGTGTTTAGTTAATATTCTAAGTAAATAACCCCAATTTAACACAGATAGAAAACTGTATACTCAACCAGGAAGTGGATTCCATGAAGTCCTAGAAATGTATATAAAGAAATAAATGAATATTGTTTATGCAACATGCCTAGCTTTTCTTACAAACCTCATTCCTAATTTAACATTTGATTTCTTAAATAATAATTAACGAAAATCACATAGTAACCTAAAAAATAATAATAAATAAATAAATAAAGAACTTAAATTAGAAAAAATCAAACATCTCATTCGCGGATTTGAAATCGTGACCATCGTATTGCTAAGCCGCAGTCTTAACCACTAGACCAACGCGCCATTCACGCTATACTACAAAAAACTTAACCGGTTTGATGTCATTAACCAAGGGGGGTTCCGTTTCTCTGGAGCTTAGTGTACCTTGTGTATGACGTATCTACTACATTTTCTCTAAAAGCCCTAGATTTCGAGATATTTATTCTAATATGTTGAGATATTGGCATTGTAAAGAAATTTCCAAAAAACGCATTACTAGTCTGTACATTTACTAACGATTCCCCAAAGTAGTCAACAAAAATAAAGTAAACAATGAACATACATATTTATAATTACCTACCTACTAATAAATAGAAATGCTTTGCAGTGCCTTCGGGTCGTTATGAATGAATACACACACACACGGATGCGCACCGTGTCCCTCAGTCGCCTACTTTTGTGAATCAGTGATAGCAGTATTCCGGACGAATTTTGCTGTCGCTTCGAATTGCATTTGCGAGCGGCCTTCGCCGTAAATTCATAAAATGTAATCAGAAAATGTAAATAACATTTAAATATGGGTAATCCGACCATAACATCGTTTTGTTGGCATTAGGTAAATAGGTACTTAAACATCAGAAATAGGTATTTCCATCAGATTTTCTGAAAACCATAATTTTATTATCTCTTCGTTGCTAGTTAATATTGAGTAATTTAGTGGTTGGTATAGCGCTGGATCTACGATGCCCATTTTTTTTTTACTATCCTACGCTGTCCCACTCCTGGAGAAAGGCCTCCCTCCATTCCTTCCAGCTTTCGCGAGCCCGCTCCCTCCTTCCAGTTTTGACGGAACGAACGTGGTGACTGCCGCGACCCCGCCCGCCTTACTGTCTCAGGGCAATTCTTTGCTATTTGGGCCCAAAGTTTGTCGGGCATGCGGCAGACATGTCCTGCCCAGTCCCACTAAGTTAACCAGCCCAATATAAAAAAATATTATTTTTATTTGTACCACCAATGTCATACGTATGTACCTACACGGCGACACATTAAGCTATACATTTCCAGTTTTAGCTGACCTTACATTGTATAAGGTTTTCGTATAATGAGAAGTCAGCTTATTCTGGTTATGTATAGTCTGATGTATAGCTGCGCGAACATGTTATTGGCTGCCGCGGTGAGGCGGCCCGCCTGCCCAAAGTTGGTATAACAAAGAAAACCTCCCCCTATTATACAGGTTCAAATTTAATTAGACAGCGACCTATCGGACACGTAAACATGATAAAACTATTATATTTTAGGGTTCCGTACCCAAAGGGTGCAAACGATACATAAAGTTACGAATCACAAATGTAAATAAAATGCGCAAAAGCGCAGTGACTTTCATCACTCATAAATAACGAAAATAACTAATAAACATATTCCGGAAAACGTCTACATAATTTCCCGACAACAACTTTCCTTAGTAGGTCCATATTTACTAATTAGTAATCTGAGACGCGGATGTAGGGTGGTCGAAGCCCAGGGTCCCCACAGCAACCGTTGCTGTGCCCCGTTGCTGTGCGTCGCGTTCTAATCTAAGAAGCGCGCTAAAGAACGTCGTCTGCGCGTATTGATTTTCCGGCAATAGAAACTAATCTATAACTCGCTCCTTTAACTTCTTACGTTGGTAGTCGATTGTCCATTCATCATCAATCAAAAATCAAAAATCTAATAACACGATAAAAGCCTTACTTAGAAACAGCAGACTAAACACTCGCATCGGGCAACCGATATCGATTTTACTCCCGTTACTAATTATTATTATTCACCATTGCACCCTTACAACGATGGCGGAGCCTCCATACAGCAACGCATATCTACATGCACCATAGTGTATACATGTATCGATACCATAAACAAAGACCCCGAACGCACACCTGCATCGTCCGCCACACCTAAGCCACGCCCAAACGCGACGCATCTTGGCTGCAGGCGCCGATACTAAAATCCTGTCTTACAACTAACACATAATATATATAATAATAAGGAAAAAGCCTTAACTCGTATAGCAAAAAAATAAATCAAAAAAACTTACAGAGTACACCGAAATTTCCCGTCTACGCGGAGACGTTAATGCCGATTTGCAATCCCGGACCGACTGACGCTGAGGCGACAAGCGCCCCCTGGAACATCGAACACGAGACTTACCGTCACGTGTTCCACGTTACAGGGGCGCCACCGGTACGACAATTGATGCTAGGTTGTACAGTCACGAGCACCAACATTATGTCAACACTTGGCAACTTTCAATTGCGATTTTTTCGTGAAATAATGAATGCAACGTTGAAATACGACACATTACATAAACCTATGGGTTCGAAAATGCTAAGTTCGTAACAACATCAAATTTCATTAAAAATAAAAGAGCAAATCGCTTTTGAATAAAGCCGAGAGTATACATTTTTGCTCGTGACTGTACTGTAGTAGTACTTGTGCTTGGAGACAAATAAAAGTATGGCACGTGGCGTGGGTGGCGGAAATATTTTTCTTTATCGGTATTTTATTAATAGAAGGAATCAGTATAAGTAGGTAGTAGGTATCTAGGTGGGTTTTCACGTCTGTCTGAAAAACGCCCTTGCCTTGTTCGTGCCGACATGAGACAAGTAGTAAGAATAGGGCGGCCCTTGAAATCCATCGTAGTGCCGTCTGCCATGAACAAAGAAAACTCGTGGATACGTTGTGGAGGCATTCCGATAACCACGTGGGCGGGACATTTTATAGAACTTAGATACCCTTTTACTTACTCAATATTATTATTTAAATAGGTAGGTCTACACAAAATAATCGGGCGGGCGGGATCCAGACTGGGGTCCGCAGTTTGGTCATTCCGTGTCTGTCTAGACAGGGTAGGTATCGTGCGGGGTGAGACGGGGTGGGAAAACGTTCAGGCGCTATAAGCCCATGGCCACGTAGTGTATCGTTGGAGGTGGTTATTTACGTAGTCTTCAATATGGCGGTTGTAAATCTTTGCAAATTAAGCGTTATGGGTATCATTTCCATGTTTTTCGAGGGCGCTGATACAGAAAATCACAATTTGAAGCAGCGAATCTTATTTCGCTATAAATCTGTATCGTAAAAACACTCGAAAATTGCAATAATCACTATAAAACCCAATACTTTGTAAATCACCACAATTGAAAAAAGGGCTGGCGAACTTAACCAAAAACCAAAACAGGCAGCTATTTTAAATTTCGCTATAGTTACCATAAAACACGTAAATATCTACCGTAAAAACTCCCAGAGAATGAGCTGGCGATATTTCAGGGGTTCATATCGCCAGGTAGATTAAGATATAAGTAATCATCACACTTGTAAGAAGTCTGGTAATATATCTTAACTTTCAGTAAGACTGAAACTCCCTTAAAATGTATGGAAACGACACCCTCAATAAATAATTTACAATAGTTCGTAGCTGTCACCTTTGATAATGGCCTGATATTTATCACCAATTACAGCGAATATCACAATATGATAAAGCGAAGGTTAATATTGCAATAGTCTTCATAAAACCCAATATATTGTTAATCACCAAAATTGGCAAAAGAGCGGGTGATTACTCAAAACATGCATCTATGGTTAATTTATAAAACACCCAAGAAAATGTGCTGGTGATCGTAACAATGATATATCGAAGACTGATATTGCCAGAACCGCAATAACCAGATTTCTTTGTAACACACCTGCCAAGGAATCTGGTGATTATTAAAAGTTAAAGAAAAAGAGAAAGAAGAAAAGACAAATATTTTATTTGGGACACACGCAGGAAATACTAATAGTAAAAAAGGAGTATTTAATCCAACATAGTGTTGCGTGCCACAATTAATGCCTGATACATGGTGACATTAGCTACCACTAGCGCCATCTAGTATCAAGTGGAAAAACTAATAGTCACTAGCACCATCTATTATCAAGTAGCAGAACTAATTTACCACTAGCGCCATCTAGTATCGAATAGTAGAACAAATAGATCCTTCTAGAAATTTCGATTCTAGAACTATCGACAGAGGTCAGTCGGGGCCGGTATATACCCGAACATTCTAGATGTTTCTACAATAGAAGGTACTAGAACAATCTGCTGCACTATATAAGGCCGGGAATAACCGCGATTCGACACAGTGTGTTGGAAGCGATACATGCGAATACATCGAAAGCAATCTTCAAGTAAGTGTAATTGTGTTTTATAATTAGTGTGTTTGAGTTGTTATTGGTGTTGATTAATTAAAGTGTAATTTTTGGGAATTTTTATCGGCAGTTTTTATTGCCACGAACCCGAAGTTCGTAACAATAGTTACATTAAAAATAAAAAAATAAACCACAAAAGCTGTGCGAGGTCAAAAAAGCTTATTGCTGAGATATTAAAAAAAACCGCAACACTGGTATTCCAATAGGGCCCGCTGTGATGCCATGGACACACGTATGGATATCTATAATAAATAATAATAAATCCCACTATGGGATTAAAAAACAAAATACTTACAGCAAAAAAAAAAAACAAAAAAAAAAAAAATCCGTAATTATGTACAATGAATATTAGTATGATCGACCCATCCCCGACGGGTTCCCTCTATCTGGCAGAATCTTGATGCTCCGAAATTTATTTGGCATAACACACTTGGCATAATTTTCTTTAAACGAATATTTTTAAGGCATAAAAATTATTTAATATAATTATTGTTTAGCCGAATGTTTATATATTATGTCCAAATTTACAATGGCATACTTTTAAGATAGCAGAATTTTATTTGCTATAATTACCTTTGGCAAAGTTAGAATTTCGCATAATCTCGTTTAGCATAACGTTCACTTCGCATACTATGAAGATGGCATAATTTCGTTTGCAATAATTTTATTAGGCATGGTATTGCTATTTCTATAAAATAGTTTTTTAACCTTAAATTAAAATGTTGTCGTGAAAAGTCACTAATATGCTGTTTTACAAAAGTTAGTGACAGAAACGAATCGCTGCAAAACCGACTCCACGTAGTCTTGTCTGCCCTACCCCTAGAGTGTAATTTAAGCCCGCGTAGGCGCGGAGGGGCGAGGCGGCCCGCGAGCTGAGGAGCAGGTGGCTTAAGACCATCTGCGACGTTAAGCTCGCGTGAGACGGCCGGTGCCCCGTAGCGCCGGAGCCGTGACAGAAAGGATGCCTGCTGCATGTTGCATGCTTGCTTGAATGCTGCATGCCTGCTGCATGTTGCATGCTTGCTTGAATGCTGCATGCTTGCTTGCATGCTGCATGCTTGCTGCATGCACGGTGTATGCTTGTTTGCATGCTCGCTTACAGGCTGCATGGTTGCTTGCATGCTGCATGCATGGTGTATCCTTGTTTGCATGCTGCACGCTTGCTGCATGCACGGTGAATTAATGAATGAATGAATTTTCTGTAATTTGATAGATATGTCTTTCAATTATTATGGATATGAAATGTGTGCAAAAGATGATTCTATCTGTAAACTTTCTGATATGATAGTTCTGCCTTTTAATGACTATCGATATGAAATGAAAAGACGATTCTGACTGTGAACTTTCTGCGATATGATGGTTCTACTTTTTAATTACTATGGATATGAAATGTATGCCTAAAGATTATTCTGACTTACAAAATTATGAGTTTTGAATGTATAATAAATGAGTGTATGCCAAATAGAGCTTTCAAATACCGGATTTTTTCAATACCGGTATTTAATGCAAGTTAAATTACGACATTAATAAAACCATTAAAATACGTGTTTTTATTTTCAAATCAGTCTTGATTGTTCTTATTTATTATAAATATCTTATATACTTTTTTAGCTCTCTTATAGTACAGCGTGCCACGGAAAGGGTATATACATAGCAATACGTTGATACGTTTAAGTATCTTGGACAATTATTAACCTCTGACCTGAAAGACGATGCTGATATTGAAAGGGAACGTAGGGCGCTGTCTGTTCGTGCGAATATGATTGCCCGCAGATTTGCTCGGTGTTCGAGGGGCGTCAAAATAGCACTATTCAGGGCATTTTGTACGTCCTTTTATACTGGCAGTCTGTGGATGGATTTCACGCAGAAACAGTACAGTGCTCTACGCGTCCAATACAACAACGCGTTTAGGGTACTCTTGGGGCTGCCTCGCTTCTGTAGCGCGTCGGGGATGTTTGCCGAGGCGCGTATGGATTGTTTTCACACAATCATGTGCAAGCGGTGCACATCCCTGCTGCGTAGGGTGCGGAGCAGCGGCAACAATATCCTGAGCGCTTTTGCGGAACGTTTCGACTGTCAGTACGTGAACCACTGTTGTATGGTTCACGTACTGACTAATGTTAAGATATTATTTCGGTTTTAGATCTCACGAATAACATTGTGTCTCATCTAGATAATAAACAGTATGTTATTGGCGTCTTCCTAGATCTGGCAAAGGCCTTTGATACAATCTCAATTCCCGCTCTCATTGCTAAGCTTGAGAAGATTGGTATCAGGGGCGATCAGCTCTCACTCTTCGCGAGTTATCTTACAGGAAGACGCCAATATGTCAAAATAGGTGACTGGATGAGCGACGAACTCCCTACCTACGGTGTGACTCAGGGTAGTATCATTGGACCGACCTTGCTTCTCATCTATATTAATGACCTTTGTTGTCACGAACTTTCTAATGGATCCATCTTTACCTACGCAGATGATACTGCCTTAATATTCCACGGGTATTCCTGGGAGTCGACCTTTAAATACGCACAACTAGGACTCGACATTATTACTGACTGGTTGTCACACAACCTACTCACTCTAAATGTAGACAAATCGAAATATCTTACTTTTTCTCTGTCAAAAGTTGGAAAACATTCAACATCCAATTTTTCATTGATTGCACATTCTTGTAATGCATCACCTCAAACACCATGTAGCTGTCCTCTTCTGAGTCGCATAGATAGTGTAAGGTATTTGGGTGTTCAAAAAGATGACTCATTATCATTCTATAACCACATAGACTTACTTACCTCCCGACTACGCAAATTGATATTTATTTTTAAGAATCTCCGCCATGTGGCCGACACACAGGTGCTTAGACAAGTATATCTAGCTCTCTGCCAGTCAATTGCACAGTACTGTGTGGTTGTCTGGGGTGGGGCAGCAAAAACGCATTTGTTAAAAATGGAACGTGCCCAAAGAGCGATCCTTAAAGTAGGTTGGTCCCTTCCTTATCAATTTCCTACCACCGAACTTTATAAAACCTGTAAGGTCCTCTCTATCCGGAAATTGTTCATTCTAAATCTAATACTAACAGTCCACTCCCGCAATTTCTATAATCCTGAAAAGTTCGGAGCCTTGAGACGAAAGCATAGTGTGTCCGTCCATTGCTGTTCATTCAAAGCTAGCTCAACGATTCTTTTACTTCCTTGGTCCTTATGTATACAACAAAGTTAATACGATCTTACATATGTATTCAATGGTTAAATATAAATGCAAAACTACTGTAAGGAACTGGCTGCTGGATATGGACTATGAAAGTACAGAAAGTATCATCAAAACCATTAAATAATTTTGAACGTACTTCCCACTCATATTTACTAATAACCACCAATTTTTATACTGACCTTACATGCACATACACTTAACACCCTCAAACATTCACACTACTCACACAATCCTACAATAACATCACTTTACATAACACTTCACGAATATAACCACCTTTATTATAGACTTACCTCTCTAATCGAAACTGTTAACTAATAGTGATATGTATCAACTGAACCTAGATGCCGTTAAATATGATAAATGTTCAAAGGGGTGTGAGCCTGGAGATCTGTCATACAGGTCCCGAACCTAGTTCAGACTCCAGCTCTCACAAAGGTTCTAGCATATACAAACTACTGTAACAATATACCTTTATGAGAGAAATAAACTTTATTATTATTATTATTTTGATTGTTTTAAATATTTTTTGACTTTTTATGATTTTATTATTTGAATTTTATTTTGAGAGGTTTGAATGATTTTTGGTATTAACTAACATAATTTTAAGATCTTTGTAACTAACAACTATGTACAGTCAACAGCAAAAGTAGATGATCAAAATCAGAAATTTAATACTAATGAACGGAGTTTGCGTCAGAACTGTGTGGCGTCGAAGTGATTCAAAAGTATGTCAGACTCAGTGTCATACTTTTGAATCACTTCGACGCCACACAGTTCTGACGTACTGAGTACCTACTTAATACCGAGTAAACAGTAAAATCTTAAAGCTTTGCTTAATTTAGTAAATTGACTTACATTTTTAAAGTTGGGGTTCGATGTGTTGACCTTGGTATTGTATGCACAAGGCCGCTCGCTTGTTGATGGACACCTGAACATTGCGTAGCATGTCTGGTGTTATTGTCCGGAAAGCGGCCTCAATCCGCACTTTCATTTGGTCCATTGTATCACACTGCACTGCGTACACTACATTTTTTATGTACCCCCACAAAAAAAAGTAACGGGGTTAGGTCTGGGGATCGTGGAGGCCCAGCCACGCTTCTACTACCACGCCCAATCCACTGAGGAAAGCGCGCATTTAAATAATGGCGCACATCTCGAGCAAAGTGCGCCGGTACACCGTCTTGTTGAAAAATTAAATTATTCTCCATCACAAGATTTAACATAAGTTAACACTAGTTGTAGCACTGTAAGGACATCGTCTAACTCTAATTCATTCCTCAGGAAGCTTAAATAATTTTGGCCGTCCTACGACGACGTCTCCAATTATAATTATTCAGTCGCCATTGGTGTTGGAATGACGACTCTGTCGACGCATGCGGGTTCGTGTGAGACCAAACATGTTCGTTGTGGATGTTGCTTATTCCCGCTCTCGAGAAGGATGCCTCATCGGTCCATAGCACTCTTGAACCAAAATCTGGCGAAGCTTTCAACTGGTTTCGGTACCACTTGCACAAAGCCACGCGAGGCAAAAAATCTGCCGGTATCAGCTCCTGGGTGCGACGGAAGTGGTATGGGTGCTGACCGTCATTGCTCAGCACTCGCCATACCTGCATATGGTTAGAGGCACCCAGCACTAATGCAGCTCGACGTGTGCTAGTGCGTGGATTCAGTTCAAAATGCTCCAATACGGCTTGTGCAATGCTCCAATGGGCCAAACATACGACCAGTGGGTCCCGCATAATGGCAAACGACATCGTGGCAGGCCCAGACGGAGATGGCGGGATGAGCGGACTCCTTTCATAAATTCTGGGCCTTGGCCACTCTGGACAGAGAGAGGTGAAAAGAGAGTAGGGAGGTCTTTGTCCAGCAGTGGGACATTAACGGCTAATAAAAATAAAAATTCAAAGGTTGATATTGCCAGGTGCCACTATAGAAAAAAAAAAGAATCTGCACGTTTGGCGGTTACAGAAACCACTCCAGAAGCCATAACCGACCATGTAAAAAATGTATGTGGTCCACGATCCTAATTGCGTAACACACTATCAATCTTAATCTGATTCATTTCGAAGGATATTGCTAATCCATATTGCTTCATATATTCGAAAAATTTGTCTCCTCAACAACGTAAATAACGCAATGAATATTGTTGAACTGTCAAAATGAAAGTCATTGCTACTGATAAAGTGTTACGTAATTACCCCGCAGATATATAATTAGATAAAATCAAACACAATACGGAGCTTCTACGTCACTTATTGTAGAGATGCCTACACCCTAATTGCGTAACACGCAATCAATCTCGATCTGAATCATTTTGAAGGATATTGCTAATCCATTGCTTCATTCTTCTCACAGTTAAACTGCGTAAGCAGTTTTGTGGGGCAATGTATCTAGCGTTAAGAATTTTTTAAGTGAATAAATCATTAATTCAAAAAAAATTATATATAGGTACGAGTATGTTCAAAAAATGTGTACCTACCTAAGGGTAGGTATCCGCTCAACAACATAAATAACGCAATGAATGTTGTAGAACTGTCAAAATGAAACCGATTCCACGCAATTAATGACAATGTTTTGAGAAGTTGAATCAAGCAGAAATCTGGCTATGAACGCGGAACTTAACGAGTGAATTTAGTTTCGCAAATCAATCAAAAACACACCAAACTAATACCGTCGATATTTTCTACCAAAACGTCAGAGGTCTTCGAACGAAATTATTATTAATTGTCATCTGACATACGGCAGACATGTCCGGCCCAGACCCACTTAAAGTTAGCGGCTTTCTGGGTAATGTCCGTGATCTTGGTTTTGCCGCGCAGTGTTGTGTACCTTATACGGTCCGAAATTCGAACCCCCAGGATAGGTACTGCGCTCCATGGCTCACTGGCAAACCTCGAGCTTGGACCACTGCAGAAGTGTCAAAGACCAGCAGTGCGATTCTGTAACCACTAGGTGAAGTGAGCGTGGAGTGAGCTGTCATTCCAAATAATGCTAGGGATTGACACTACTGACAACTCACATCAAGCTCACTTCACTTGAGTTTTCACGGTGAGATTTTCTCAGAATCGACCGGCTATGTGAGAAAGGGAAGAATACACATGTGCATAATTCTCTGTTTGAGACATAGTGGTAGATCTCCTTATAAAATATCTTTCATTGACCAATAGCTCCTCCAGGCGTTCTCGGTGCATTGAGCAACTTCTTTGTCTTGTCGCGCCGAGGAGACTATTTTGACATGTTCATCACACATTACCCAATTTATTTATTTTTTACTGTTTGTAAGCGCAATAAAGAATATTTAAGTACATACGTATACCGAATGTACATTAATGTGTAAGTAGCACACACACTGGCGGACTAAGGGTAGTTCAGTAAGAAGCAGTTGGGGGCCCCATAGATATGCAACATTTAAATGCAGCATGCAAAAAATTTCGAGCTTAGCAAGCAAACATCTCTGCCGTCCTCTAACTAGAAAGCCGATAGCCCTCAAATGGACGATTTTTACTTTTTAATAGAAAGTGACAGAGTTCAAAATTCTCTATCTTTCTGTATAGGAAACATTTCTACAATATAAATAGTTCCAAAGATATGAAAATTTTGTAGGTTTATGATGATCACACCCACACTTCTTCGCTTAATTTCCTTAACTGCCCGATGTGATGATTATTTTCTAGCGTTCTCCTTACTACAAGTACGTTATCTGATAATTATTCTTGATTAAAGAGACGCCAAAGTACTCTAACTACAGCTACTTTATAGTTAAGCATTTAAAGAATAATTTCAGCATCAGCGCAATAATTTGCGCTGCGTTCACTCCGGGGGTGAGCGGGATGGGGGCACCCACATCCCCGACATCCTTAGTCGTCCATTGAGCCTGCATTACCCCCGACTTATTAGTCGTACATGATTAGTTCAGAAATATACCCAAAAACTATTTGTTGTGCAATTTCAACCAAAATGTTGGATTGTAAAAATAATCTAGGAACTGACTGTAAGGGGCGTCAACATTTTAACAGCCTATGCTTACTTGGATAGTGTGTAAATTCGCCACTGCCCGGGCCCCCGACTCATACAAGAAGTGGGGTTTTAGTCGGTAGGAGTCAGACATAACCCTCAGTTCTCCCCAGAGGAAGGATATCTATGAGGATTTCTCCACAGAAAAATAGGTACATACCTATTATAAGATCAAAATGAGAATTTTGCGTTGATCAACTTTTATAGTACAATTTTTCTTATAAAAGCCCAAGAGAACACCAGTCCGTAGGTCCAGTCAGTCTAACCGGAAGCAGCGGAATACAAGTATTTTCATGAAGCGACTGTCTACATGACCTCCACAAGTATAGCAACCAGTCTGACCTCCTATCGGGCATCTGCATACCTGTAACGACTGTTCAAGTTCTAAGAATAACAGCCGGGACCAACAGCTTAACGTGCTTTCAGAGGCACGGAGTGTCGGATCTCGGGTATGTCATGCATCCGCTGGAACTTCGTGGAGCATTTCCGACGTATAACTCCCAGACTGGAGCGGGCCGGGGCTGCCTTGAGGCGGCTCCTGCCCAAGCTAGGGGGCCCAAACGCCTCCTGCCGGAGGCTCTATGCGGGGGTCGTGCGGTCTATGGCCCTTTACGGGTCACCGGTGTGGGCGCGTCCCTTGAGGCGGCGACCAGCCCGCCGCCGGTTGAACGCGTCCCAAAGGGACATGGTCTCCGCTGGGCGAGCCTCCTTGCCGGATTGCCGCCACACCACCATGAGATCTGGAGAAAAAAGTCCTCGCCCACATATGGGAGTGGCGAGAGGAGGCAAAACGACGGGGCGTAACTCCGCTGCCGCGAGAAATCACGGTTCAGCGGACAGAGCTCGAGTGGAGGTCTGCCCGGCTTGGGCGGAGCACCGCCGCGTCCTCGTGGCGGCGATCTCTCGCATCCGGCCCTGGTCCAGGCCATGGTACGGAGCGAGAGTGCATGGGAAACCGTCAACTCTTTCTGCGAAGCAGTATCGCTCGCAAAGGAGGAGACGGAGCGCGTGAGGGAGAGGCAATCTCTGTGCCCTCACGCCCCTAATCGCCGCAGGAGATGCCCTGGACGTCGGGAGTCAACAGCTGACTCCCGGCCACCGTAGGCGCGGGCTTGCGGGCGGCGAGCAATGGGCAGCTCGCCGCCCGGTAAGGACCAGGCCCGGGTCGACGGCGCATTGTGTTCCAGGCGCGCCTCAAAGAGATGTCAGCACGAAGTGACGGGGTCCGCTAGGGCCGATGCCTGCCAGGGCCGAGGTTTGTTCGAAAGAGATACCGTGGCCCCTGGCACAGGCAACTGAAGGAACACGGGTGGGTTTTAGTCAGTAAGTCTGACACGCCCTCCCGCTCCGCCCAGAGCGGGAGAAGTCATATGATGATGATTACTCACCAAAAAAAAAATGGTTGCATTGCATCACACATCCACGACCGATCGGTCTAGCTGTAATTACTTAGCCTCGAGCCCCTCCACGAACACTAGTCCGGAGGTATAAAAATAAAAACATACACTAATAAAAAGGAAAATTCCATTTAATCCTTTATTTCATTTCACAAAAAAAAAACTTATACTTATGAGTATCCAATTGTAGGAATGTTCTTCCTAAGTCTAACTTAAATAACTAAATGTAAAAAGCTGCAAACTAGAAAGTAAAAGTATGAGATACCGAGAGATCTAAAAGTTTCAAATAAACAATAATAAAATTGACATAAATGTCTATGTAAAATGTTGTGTGCAAGCAGCAAAACATCGAAAACATGTTACATAAACAATCAAAAGAACAGACAATACACAGTTTTAAATTATTATATATATATATATTTATAACTTATTTATGTACGTCAGGCTGGCCCGGCCCCATGGAATTTAATAATGAGATTGTTATCAATCCAATGTACCCGGGTATACTAATATATGTAACACCTTCATTTTCAATGTAACTCTTTTTAAAAGAAATTACGTGCACTTCTTAGTGGCCGGGCCAGCCTGACGTTTTCAGCCCGGCCACCTTGTTTCCCACTAATCTACAAAAAATACTGGCAATATTGTGCTACAGATGAAATGTACCCTATAATTTATG
Source organism: Apamea crenata (assembly GCA_949629185.1). NCBI lineage: Eukaryota > Metazoa > Arthropoda > Insecta > Lepidoptera > Noctuidae > Apamea > Apamea crenata. Next base: position 1,996,962 of record OX451351.1, read on the forward strand.
CATATGTAACACAAAATCGAATCCTAAAATGCAATAGCATACGAAATATTAGCGGTTGCAGGTGGCCGGGCTGAAATTATTTCGTTAATATAAAACAGTAAAACTGCAACACCTACCAAAAACTAATACCAGTACATAATGAGATATAGAGATATAGAATACATGTAACGCTTTCATTTTAAATTATAATACATATTTAGAAAGATAATCACTTGAAATTATATTTCAGCCCGGCCACCTAAAAGCGGTAATATTCCCTAAAATCTTATGCCAATTTGTACAGTAAAACCTGATACAGCTATGAAATGAAAGTTACATTCGTTTCGTTTTAGTCGTATACCTTTAAGCCTTCTGTTTGACTAGATTATCAAAATCTGAGAAACTTGCCGAAGAGTGACTATCATTTATTAACTAATTTCAGGACATTTGGTTTGTTGAGTGAAACAAAATGCGTTACTATGATATTTTTATTAATAAACTAAGTAGTATAAATCACACATAATAATTGTTGGATACATAATACCTAAACCTATATATATTTTCTCCGTTTTTGGCTTCACAACATAACCATACAAAGATAATAGTTCACAGACGCTACCACCGATTTTTAGACGGCGCCTGTGTCGCGTCCCAACCTAAGTCGTAAGATATTTTCCCCGAGTAGACAGAATAGATGCGCAAGAGCCGTGTAGTTATCAACACTTCTGACATAATATTTTACGTTTTAATATTACTGTGAGTGTAAAATTTGATCAGTTGTTGCAGTGTAGTTGTTTGTGATGTGATGTTTTTAAGGTAAGTCATAGTTTTGATAAATTAAAATATATCGACAAACAATGTTAATGGGTAGCTAAGTAATTATTTAAAAAAATATACAGGTAAAGTAAAGTAAATCTAAACACTCATTTACTTAATAATAAAACTCCATACAATGCCATCAACTAAATATATTTTATCCTTTCGTTTATAGTCAATAGGTAATAATTTTGGTGATTTACTAACAGTAAGTGTTTAGTTTTTGTGAATCTTATTGTTGTGTACCTACCCTATGTATTTACTTATTATTATTGTGTACTTATTTATTTCGTGAAATCAATAATTAATCAGTTTCTTATTAATTACTGTAAGATTTATATATTGGATTTTAGTGAATTATTCATTGTAATCAGGCAACCGTCGACGTTGTTCGTCTGTACCCGCGCTACTTGTAACTCCCCCTTGTACGGCCTGCCACAGCGATCCACGTCCATCGCTCACCGCTAGTGATGGGATTCTACCCGGGTAAATTCCAAAAATGGGAATATTCCCGGGAATATTCCCATTGAATCCACCCAATGGGTATTTATTCGGGTATTTATATTTTTATGATCAATTTATACATATTTCGCATAAATCGATTTATGAAACTTAACGTTTACGCCGGCGGCGGTGCGTGGTGTTTTTTGATTGGTGCATTTCATTTACCTGGTAAAACAGTAGACTCCAATACCGTGGCCACGTTTAGTATTCACTTGAGTATCGGAATTTGCGGACGTGCCTAAGTGTTAATTTTGGTGTTTTGTGTTGAAACTTATTTGCTGTGTATTTGGAAATTTCTTAAATTCAACCTGACAATTTTGGCAACGAATAACGGATTTTGAGTGTACATTATTGTGGTATAGCTGTACAATTTAGTGAGGCGATCGTATCGAATTTACGTAAGTACTTACATTTATTCTTTAAATATATTTTATTGATTGTATTTCTATCTCATAATTATTATGATTCTCTTTTCCTCTGATAGAAAAACATGCCAAATTAGTATTTAATTAATAAATAAATTTAAAAAAATATTATAGGTAAATAAATTTTAATAAATATGTTTTCTAAATTACATTTTTAAATATTTCCTAAAAATTATTAAAAACATTTAAAAATATTAATATTGATTAACTTTATTGTTATAGATATCATCATGCCGAAACAGAAAAAGTCAAATTCTGAGCGCGTTATTCAAGCAGATAATTGTAGAAAAAGGTTCTGGCGAGCAACTAAAATTGCCCAGCAAGACGCGTTGGGGCAGTTACCTTCATGCTGTGCGTAGTTTGCAAAATAGCAAGGCGGCTCTGCAATGTTTGGCAGTACATGAAGATGCAAAAATGATCCCAGTTGATATTAAAGCAAATTTACTAGACGAAGAATTTTGGAAAATGATAGACGAATCTACTGCAATTTTAGAGCCAATAACAGATTACATATTTAAACTAGAAGGAAACGAAGCATACGTAAATGACTTGTACATGTCATTCAAAGATATAAAATCACGTCTGATCTTTCTGCTTCCTGGTTTTTCTTCTTTGGTTGATAATAATGTCAGGGAGAGGATTTTAAATGCAGTTGATAAACGCAGAGGGAACTGCATAAAGCCCATTCATCTAGCAGCCTATATGCTAGATCCAAAATCTCAAGGCATCGAACTCAACAAAGATGAAGAAATCATTGCCATGGATTTTATTCATGAGAAAGGAAGGCAGTTACACTTGGAAATAATGACAGATTTAGCTAATTATAGAGCAAGAGGATATGGGGAAAATCTTTTGTTTGGACCAGCCTCCAGAACATGAATCCCTTAACTTGGTGGAAAGGAATTTGCAAAAACAAACCTCTGAGCAAAGTTGCAGCTTGTCTTTTAACTGCTCCCTGAACCTCGGCTGCAACAAAGCGTACCTTCAGCGTTCATGGAAATATAAATAATAGCCTTAAACGGTATAGGTTAACAACAGAAAGAGCTGCAAAGCTAGCTTACATATCATGTAACTGGAATTTGTTACACAATCAAAAAGACGAAGAAGTAGATGAAGAAGATGAGGAACCCACTTCAAGTCCTTTTATGGTTAGCCCATTGAACATAAACAATATTGAACCTCAACCATCAACTTCTGGAAGAAATACAAGAGAAATAGAGTTTTGCGACATAACAAAAACATTCTCCGATGACAGTGATTTAGACAGTCATTAAATGAATCTCAATAACATTTTACCTACTTATTAGTATTAAACTTGAAGTGATTTTTGTCGCCCATAACCTGATATTTTTTATTTTTTGACTGATAATTTTCATATTTGAACCATCCTGTTGTTGATTAAATGATTTTGGAGTAAGGTGTTTTTGTTTTTATTCAGTACTTACAATTCAATCGTCATAGAAACTAATTTACCCACGATTTGGGAACGTACCCGGGTAAATACCCGTTTTGGGAATATTCCCAGGAATATTCCGGGTGGAATGATGGAAACTTTCCGAGTCGCCCATCACTACTCACCGCATTCTTTTCCTCGTCCCGCGACACGCGCCCCTCTCCCCATCTCTATTCTATCTTATATATTTCTAATGTCCCAAAAGTTATAAGTTTTGTGAAAGTAAATTTGATTCTTATGAACATTCTTTGCTTTCTTTCTTTCTTTCTTTCCTTAGGTGCTAAAATATTTTTTAATAGATTTATGTATATACTTGATAATGCATGCAAATGTTACTGCATACACTTATCTTTTTAGGGAATTTGTATTTAAATAAATATTAATGTAGTTATTTAGCCTACATGAATACCTATTACGAAACCATAGTTAAAATGAATATATTTTATTTCAGTTGAGCGTGCCTACACCATGGGAAAACGTAGTGCGTTAGATATTGTGGCTCAAAAACAAATATTTGAGAAACATAAACGCTTGATCACCACGACAAGATATAGTTCTATTATATACAATACCATAGCAAAAGATATAAACTATGTGATGTCACCAAAAGCACTATATCTCAGCTTTAGAAGAAACTTTTTAAACAACCAGAACTCACCTCGGGCAAAAGATGAGTGCTTCATTAAAAGAAATGAAGATAATACCAATAGTATTATAATTTCGTCAACATCATCATCAGGGTCTTCTCCAGTTATTCAACAAGCAAGCTTACTTCATCAAATTAGTTTTAAATTTCCAATTGATGTTCATGAATGGAAGAAAATTGAACCCTTAAGTTATACGTATAAACGACACGATAAAAATAAACCTAGTGCAAGATATCAGACGTACAGAGCTATTCCCAAATTTAAGTGGTCCGGTCTTTTAAGAAAAAAACTCTGGGAGTTTTATAAGTTACCTTGTACTGTTTCCCTTTTTTTACATTATTTATAATTAACAATTGTTATAGTACCTAATTAATATAAGTACAAATGTTGTCTAACTAATTTCAAAAATGATTATTAAAAAAATATGACAATTACCAATTTTGTTTCACTCAACAAACCAAATGTCCTGAAATTAGTTAATAAATGATAGTCACTCTTCGGCAAGTTTCTCAGATTTTGATAATCTAGTCAAACAGAAGGCTTAAAGGTATACGACTAAAACGAAACGAATGTAACTTTCATTTCATAGCTGTATCAGGTTTTACTGTACAAATTGGCATAAGATTTTAGGGAATATTACCGCTTTTAGGTGGCCGGGCTGAAATATAATTTCAAGTGATTATCTTTCTAAATATGTATTATAATTTAAAATGAAAGCGTTACATGTATTCTATATCTCTATATCTCATTATGTACTGGTATTAGTTTTTGGTAGGTGTTGCAGTTTTACTGTTTTATATTAACGAAATAATTTCAGCCCGGCCACCTGCAACCGCTAATATTTCGTATGCTATTGCATTTTAGGATTCGATTTTGTGTTACATATGCATAAATTATAGGGTACATTTCATCTGTAGCACAATATTGCCAGTATTTTTTGTAGATTAGTGGGAAACAAGGTGGCCGGGCTGAAAACGTCAGGCTGGCCCGGCCACTAAGAAGTGCACGTAATTTCTTTTAAAAAGAGTTACATTGAAAATGAAGGTGTTACATATATTAGTATACCCGGGTACATTGGATTGATAACAATCTCATTATTAAATTCCATGGGGCCGGGCCAGCCTGACGTACATACTTATTTCTATGACATATTTGAAAAGAGTTCAATTTTTATCGAGATACATCACATCATTATTTTTTTAAACGTTCGCAATTTCGCTGTCGCATATAAGTATTTAAAATACTTCTCAAATTAATCGCGAAGTAGTTATACATTACCAATACATGTTTTTAGTCAGGGAATACCCCATATTTTAAGAATAAATGAGTAAATTCGTAAAAATTGATTACTACAATCTAACATCGATATTTGAATGTAGGTACATACCACATTGGCTGAAAAACCGATATTGAATTATCGAGAGAGACTAAGGGCTGTTACATACTGCTCTAACAGTGATAGGCAAAAAACTAAGTGAAGCCTAGAGATAACTCCAGGTGTCTGTCAACTGGAAGTGCCAGGAAATTTGGCCACAGCCACAGACAGCAGCAGTGTACGCTATCTAGAAAAGTAGCAGTCTCCTATAAATACAGCGTCTTGTCGTATACTGCGTTGAGATTTTTAGCATGCATAGCTCTTTGAAACGCTTAAGCTCGCTTAATACGACGGCGGCAGCCGCCACATAACAACCGCACGAGAAAATGACGGCAGCAGGGCTTGCCTGTACGGTGTCAAAAAACTCTTTCTACGGAAACACATCAACTTACTTTCATAAATAATGTTTCAATGACGTTATTCGGCGGTAAATAATTGCGGACCCTGTGTGACGGCCACCGCATTCTTAAGAAACATTAGCTCTACTTAAAAAATATTTGGCAAAGCAGTTTATGCTGGAGCCAGATGTCAAAGTGACTTTCGATGGGAGACTCCAGCCTAACGGACAGAAACATAAATAATTAGGTACTGAAAAAGCCTTCCATTTGAACTTATATACCAGTGAACATATTACTTCCGCTGTGGTTCTGTATTTTGGCAATTTCTTCTTTAAACTTGGCTACGGTTTCCTTAGCAAGCTGTAGCCTCTCTTTAAGCTCACATATCTCACTGCGTATCTTCGGTTGGGCTGTTACTATCTTTTGTAGTGTTTTCTCCTTCTTTTCCTCGACTGTAACAAAAAATAAATAATTTGCCCATGATCGCAAAGCTTGTATAAGGACTTAGAACCAAGAAGAGACACCTATGTAAGAATATTCAGCCTATAATGTTCCCACTGTTGAAACACTGACCTCTCTTCGAGAGTGATTGGGCTATAATCTACCAAGCAGACCCAGATAGATGTCACATGTCTACGAATTTTTGGATCTAGGACATGCCGGTTTTCTCATGATGTTTTCCTTCACTGCTTTGAGAGCAGTGGTGATGAAATTATTTAAACAAAGTAAAGCGCCTACCTAGGTTTGCTAGGTGGCTACTGCTTTACACCTATGTAAACTACATAAAAATTCTCTCTCTCTCTCTCAGCTGTTTTCAATAACGTCATTTACCAAAGCATGATAGTCATCACCAGAATTGTCAATACTCCTCGAATCTTAACTAGCCATGGATGACTTACTTCACAATTTAACATCACAAGTAGACATTTTAAAGCAGTGTAATTATCAAAATTCATTGCAATGAAATATTAAAACTCGCACAGCAAACATACTGCATTGGCTAAGTAAAGATAAAATTGGGTAGCTTGACATTTATTATTTATTCAAAACGAGCAATTTTTGAGAATGATTATTTAAATTTTTGAAAGCAGCAGTAAGAGTGCGACAAAGCATGCAGCTACACATTTATATTTTCCCAATTTTCAGGCGCAGCACAATTTCGTTTTTGCAGCAAAAAGAATAGTCAGTCGCATTCCCCAGTTCAACTCAAAATTGCAGATTTTTTAGTTAAGTCCTGTCCCTTCATGCCAATGAGTGATATACCATATACCTATTATTCTTTCTTCTAAAGCATAGCACTGCACTATCAATCGTTTTTAAAATTTAATATAAAGGTAATAGAGGTAAACTTACAATTGGTGTTGTGGTTCCAGGGCCCGTTGGTAATAGGTTTGACGCTATTAATCAGATGCTGCATCAGCTGTGTAGGTTCGTGGAATACAATCTCATCATACGATTCACTGACAAGCGTCCGGCCTACTTGGGGCGCTCCACCCACTGTCAGTGGAGATTGGAATAGCTTCAGGATGTGGTACAGCGTCACCTGAAATTTAATATTTTGTTGTGTTGTATGAATGGGAAAAAGGTAAATAATGAGTTTAAAGTGATGAAATTATGGTAGCATTCTTCTCACAAACACAGGATTATTAACAAATTGTTTAAAATATACTTACAGGTCTCTCATTAGGATCGAGGAAATATATCTTGATGACAATCTCGAACTCGCCCCAGCCCGTCTCGGTGATCTCGTACGGCATCTTTGTGAGAATCCTGTTGGGGTTCGAGTAACTCTCGTGAAGCTTGAAGTGGACCTTCTTGACATATGCAGACATGTCCTCGTTGGCAAACGGCTTTAAATAGACCGTCCATTGATGTGTGTGGCCATCTTCTTCACGTTTCTTGCCAAAGTATCTGGCTATGTTCCCAAATACTACAGGTTTTACTACCTGTAGGCCCTGAAATGGTGTTTTACAAATCCTTAATATCGAACAGAAAGAGTAAAGTAGTGTAAGAGCGGTAGAAAAGCCGACAACCGATGGATAAATTGAATAATAACATAGTGATCGCAGTAGGCAATGCGGAATGAATTTGAATACTAGTATATTTTAGGCCTATAATCTTATAACAGTGGTAAACGGGATGGGCACCGGTAGTTTCTTCAATTAATTGACAAAACAACAAAGGATTTCTATAGCCGAAGCTCGTATCCTACAGTTCACTTACCTTCACTCTGCCCCCTGAATCGGGGCCAAAATCATGGCAGCTCATATCTCTATCTTTTCCTGTTTTAGCCATCTTGAATGCTTTATTTAGCCGTTTTAAAAATAAATACAAGTTTCCACCACAATATCGACCGGAACGAGAGCAAATTTCGCGAACTGTGCTGTTGACAGAATTGACATACAGATTTTTAGTTGGGTGCTTGGGCTTTAGTCTTTTAAGCCAGTCTGTTGAATCATGAAATATTCTGCGGTTATTTACACTTTCTTCGTCTATAGCTAAGGCCGGCCATAAACGATCAATTAAATTGCGCAAAATGACGAATTGTGCAATGTTTTTGACCATTTAGGGTTAGTATTGAAGATTGCGCAATGATTGAACAAAAATTTGAGCAAGTTTAATTTTTATTGCACCACCTTTTTTCATTGCCGTCTAGGGACAGTATTGCACAATATTTTTTATTTCTTTGTTTAGCCGCCACAAAGAAAGCACGCGTGCACGGAAAAAAATGGCAGATAGAAAAATTAAAGAACGGGAATTTCTTCTCGAATGTATACAGCTTTATAGAGAATTGCCGACTCTGTGGAATATTAAGTCCACCGAATATCACGACCGTGAGAAAGAAAATCATGCTGAAATATTGTTGTCCAAATACAGAGAGATGTTTCCAGAGGCGACAAAAGATGATATAACACTACAGGGAAACACAAAAAATGACGACAGCGGCAGACGCATCAAAGTTATTGTGCAAATATATTGCGTGATAAGTACCAAGTCCCCTCCGTGCCTCGGAAAGCACGTAAAGCCGTTGGTCCCGGCTGTCATTCGTGGATCTTTGACAGTCGTTACGGGTCGTCAGTACCCCGAAAGTCTGACAACCAGTCTTACCAAGGGGTATCGTATTACCCAGTAACTGGGTTGTGGAGGTCAGATAGGCAGTCGCTTCATGTAAAATACTGGTATTCAGCTGCATCCGGTTAGACTGGAAGCCGACCCCAACATAGTTGGGAAAAGGCTAGGCAGATGATGATGATATTGCGTGATAATATTGATCGTTTGATCGCAAGGGGTAGTTCAATTATATTGCGCCATAAAAATATTGTGCACAGTTATTGTAGGTCTAGGGCCCACTGAACGTTCGTTTGTTTGCCTAATAATAGTAATAAACCATTCGATTTCTGATGAGGTAGGTAACCAATTGATGCTTAAAACATTGGAAAAAGGAAAATGAGAAAATATGGAGAAGATAAATTCCTTATTGAAAACCCCAGTAACACTTGGCCCTACCTGGGGATCCAACCTAGGACCATAAGCTTAGCAGTAGCGCATGCGACCACTAGACCAATAAAGCTGCAATATTTTTAATACAGATTAAAGAATAAAAAAGTTTCATAGCAAACTTCCAATGTTTTCGTTGCACAGGTAAGGTGACCGCTAAGCAGCTGTAAGGCCTCTGCCTCGAATCTTGCGGGCAGCGGGGCGGAGGCGGCGGCGGCGCGGGACCGGAGCGGGCAACGCAGACCGTTCTCGAAACCAGCGGGCAGATCGCGCGGCACTATAGCGGCTTAGTGTTGTGTTCGTGGTTGTGTCGTCGAGATATTTGTTTTTATTCGCGAATTGAAGGTCTGAACAACGGCGACAACATCTTTTGATTGAAATTTATTCCTAACGCTCGATTTATTGTGGGCAAAAGACTGCAATGCAGACGCGCGGGCGGCCACCGCTTGACTAGTGCACTGCTCGTTGCCCGCCCCCGCGACGCTGCCGCGCCGCTGTTTTCCAGGGCCGGTCCATTTGATTTTACACATTAGATCCTGCCGCTCCCGCGCCGCTGCCGCCACCGCCCCGCTGCCCGCAAGATTCGAGGCAGAGGCCTCACTAGTAAGAGCATAGTGTATATTTGTTAAATGTTTACTTCATATTAATATCTGTGTAGAAAATTATACTGTGCCCAGAGTTGTGTACAGTTTTTTTGGTTACTTTGTGTTTCGGACACAAAAGCTGGCTTAAAGTTGATACTTTTTTGTCGTACTTTAAAAAAATTGCTATGTGAAACTGTACCTACTGAATACAAAAGACGCTGGCGTTAGAATAGAATAGAATATTCATTTGCTTAGAATATAGGTATTCACAATAAGGTAACCTTACAATAATATTACAGAATCCTTGTACAATTCTACCATTTTGGCATGCAAACATTTTAGTTGTGTATCAATGTTTGATGATGAAGTGCATCATATCATCAAACATTGATACACAACTAAAATGTTTATGCTAGAAATTCCGATACGGAGTATTTACTAACATTTATTTAATAGAAGTAGTAGTAGTTCCAATTTTAACCGCGCGAATTAAGATTCTTGTACAGTTTTACTACGTTTCGCTTTTTGAAGGAAGCCGATGTATTATGTGTCCTATGTCTAATGTATTCTATATCACCTTAGGTACCTGTCCCACCACTGACGAGGAAGCGAGTAGCCATCAACGGTTTTCCCGCTGATGAAACGTACAAAAGATTGTAGGTCCCGTGTACTTTATAGCATAAGTCCCGACACCCGTCCTTCCGTCCACGCCGTCGAAGCCCGTTGCGACGCCCCATACCATGTCCACCCTGACCCTTGCTCGAGCCAGCCCGCACCGCTGAGCTTTTAAGCTTAGCGTGTAGTCGCTTAGTTTTTATTTTATTTTTAAGCCCTGGCTGGAAGCCTTAATTTATTAAGTCATCCACAGGCAAGCCCGGTTAAGCAAACGACAACCTCATAGGTTGAACTGCGAGATGCCATATCGAAAAAAAAAATAATTTAAAGCTCTAACTGTCCACATAGCTGGCGAGTACTCGTTTATCGCAGCGACAAGAGCTATCAAAGAGAGTACACGCTCAGTGACCCTCGCTTGGCGAGCAGGACACTCGCTGAGAGACTCACGCTAGGTAAATACGCATACCAGCGAGTCGCTCGCCCACCCACTAGCCCTACTCGCTTCTATTTAATTGCCGGCGTTGGGCCAGACGCCTCAAGATACAAATATCTCTGATTTGGTTGCCATGGTGACGTCGTCGCCCGCAGCGTCTCCGTGGCTACCTTTCGCATGAGCGAAGATAACGATCAACAGCCTAGAGATAATAATTCCATCAATAACTCTATAGAAAAATACTCCATGATTAAAGAAAAATTGAGTATAGATTTGTTAGGATTTTGGAAGCGTTTCTTAATGTTTGGTTAGTTAGGTTCTTCATCAAATAATTGTGCAACACCATCACTCTCTCACTGACTGAACACCCATAAAGCTGTTATATCAATGGAATTTGCTGCGTTGGAAGAAGTAAATAATTTAATGTCTTTGGTTGGAAGCCAGCCCAGCCGGCAATAGAAATTTTTAAACACTCTTTGAAAATTTCAACTGTGTGCCTATTATAATGGATGTCCCGCCATTGCTTAAATGATTAGGAATTCAGAACCCAGTTTGAAAATTTCCATACAAATTAGTTGACACAATCGGCCTGAGTGAATTTCGTTCCGCATCCCTCGTGGATGGGTGGGATACTCAACTTCAAAAACCAAAACATCAACAATCACAATATCAACACCATATAATCAATAGTTTAATGTTGTTGTTTGTTGTTTAATGAAGTTGAGTATCCCACCCCTCGTGGATTCACTTCAGAGCTAAGTCTAATGAAAATTATCATCTTTGGCAACCGTTGTCAAGGGAGAAAAGTGAAGTATGGGTTACAAGTTATAACAACTTGAAGTAGACCAATGAAGTATAACAACTTGAAGTAGACCAATGAAGTATAACAACTTGAAGTAGACCAATGAAGTATAACAACTTGAACTAGACCAATGAGGGTTGTGGCATCCTTTTTATCGGAGACTCTTGATTTTCTTTTGAAATTGTTACCGATGTTGACTTGATAAACAGAAGATCAGAATAATATTCCCATAATTAAATTCGTTCGAAATTCTGGTCACAATTTTATCTCAGTGACAAAACCTTGTCAATAACGTTGGAACATTAGAGGATTTTTAACCGATTAAGGGCCGCATCCTAATTGCGTAACACACGATCAATCGGAATCGGTTCCATTTTGACACTTCAACAACACTCATTGCGTTATTTACGTGTTGAGCAGACAAATTTTTCGAACTTATGATGTAATGGATTAGCAATTTGCTTCAAAATTATTCAGATTCCGATTGATTGTAGGTTACCTACGCAATTTTTCCATCGCCAGTTAACTTTTATTCGAGGAATAGAATTGACGTTTGACAGTTTTTGTATGAAATAGTGGTCAAAATTACAAAAATATTCCTCGATAAAGTTATCAGACATTATAATTATAAGCTAACATTTAAAATAATGGTATGTATTTGGAGGTATGAGGAACAGGTGTAAAGTTCACTCATCCTCCATAGAAAATGGAAGATCCTCCGACCAGACGGGTGTTGTGTCTGGCGGGTAATTGCCCAACGGTTAATGTCGGGAAGTTTGTATGTATGCTAATTGCGTGGTAAACTCTGCTTGTGAGATGCAGGATTTGCGTGACGTCAGTATGACGCATTGTTTGCTTGTGGCGTTGTAGATACGCTAGATAAAAAATAAGCAATATAATCATGAAAAAATAAGCAAAATAATCATAGGACATCAAAAAATTCGTCCGCATCAGATCAGTGCAGTTATCAGATGATTGAAAAATCGGCCCTTAGAATGATGTCGGACTGTGAACGTTCTTAAAATTACGGGAATTGCCCCTCAGATGAATAGTAAAACCACGGATATCGAGTAAAACATAATATTCTAAAACTCATCTTTATGCAGTTGAGTCATCATCATCATTTCAGCCGAAAGACGTCCACTGGACATAGGCTTCCCCCAAGCACCTCCACTTTGACCGCTTCTCGCATCCTTAGTTGAGTGTCACCGCTCAATAATCAAAACCAAAAATCGTTTATTGAAGTAGGCATAGAAGAAGTACTTAACAACTAAAGAAAAACTTAAAACCCATTATCAGAATCAGAATCAGAATCAGAATCAGATGCTAGTCTACCACCGTTTGCCTATTACCGGACGTAATCTCAATGCAGGCCACACTTCGCCGTTTTAATTAATAAAGTGAATTAAATATGGTTGGCTTTGTGGCTATAGCTAGCTTGAATATAAGCAGAAGACAGACACGGATAGCACAGGAAAGTTTAGGAGATTCACTGCCGTAACGACAAGCTTATTAACTATTAAAAGAAGAATCGAAAAGAGAACTCAATAATCTCCTGCCCTCATCTCAATTTATTTGGAGTCTTCTTTTTCCATGTCAAGTCATTGTCCAAATTAACTCATCCTAGCCTTTTTCCCAACTGTGTTGGAGTCGGCTTCCAGTCTAACTGGATGCAGCTGAATACCAGTATTTTATATGGAGCGACTGCCTATCTGACCTCCACAGCCCAGTTACTGGGTAATACGATTCCCCTTGGTAAGACTAGTTGTCAGACTTTCGAGTTTCTGACGACCCGTAACGACTATCAAATATCCACGAATGCCAGCCGGGACAAACGGCATAACGTGCTTTCCGAGGAGTAATAGTAGATTATTAACCAAGGGGATAAAGCAGTGTCTTCTGTCGCGGGTGACGTGTATGTGTAAATCGCGAGTGTAGCGAGGGCTTTTGAATTGTCAAAAATTAAATAGTCGGTCAGTTAGTCAGAAAGTTGAAGCTAGTCGCCCATTTCAAAAACGTAGATCTCTATGGAGAAAAACGGGCAAGAAACTCCACGGGCACTCTTTTAAATCAAGATATTATTACAAAATCCTGGGTACATTATTCTTATTGCTTCTATTATGTGAGAACAATGTAAAAAAGAAACAATTTAAAGTATAACATTAAAAATAAGCCCTGGCAGTTAAGAGATGACCATTCTCAACCAACGGCGTCCGTTCACGTACATGACGCGTGGATCAGCACCACCCAGCTCAAACATTTTGTAGGGAACCGAATGATCCAACACACGCGCCACCATCAGTGAGACATTTAAGTGAGCATGACATAAATTCTCAACTGCCATGCTCTTTCAAGTCAACATCAAAATAAAAATATCATAAAAAACGGATCCATGGTTCTTACATTTACAAAATTTAAAAAATGCTTCTAAATTATACAAAACTATAGTTTGCAATTTTCTTTAGAGATAAAAAAAAATATATAAAATGTTACTACCAATCAGGAAGAGGTATTTAATATTGAAGTGTTCAAAATTAATCTTGATTGAATAAAATAAACACTAAGTTCGTAATGTCAGAAACACTAAAAAAACAAAAATAAAAAGGGGAAGCATCTCTTCCAAAATATAGAAATTGTGATCAACTAGTGAGCCCAAGTGCCTGTGGAGCAGGACCAGCATTAAGCCAAGCATTTTTATCTAGTATATACTCATCCAACTTATATTAAGCTTGTCTACATAGTGTGCGTTTAATGCATGTGTTCAGACCGTTCCCTATATCCCTATGTGATGAGGGCAAGGATGTCTTCAATAAATTGTTTTATTATTTGCTTGATATAAAATTGTATATTTCTTTAAGTTTTACAATAATGGTTTTTGAGAGACACGCAAAGCTAACGATATTTCGTGGAGAGTGAAGTTGGCTGCGCCGGTGCCGCCACGCACCGCAGGAAGGGAAGATGGCGCACGAAGTTCACGCCGCAGTTTGGTTTTTTCCGTTCGCCGCTAGATGGCGTTGTATGTATATTGAACATGCCGGCCCCTTTGGAAGTACCAGGATGTAGCCTTCCAACACGAAGTACTCATTGCTGTAGCTTCTTGGTTATGGTGACTGTAACGGGCAGATCTTTGAGAACGATCGCCGTATGGTGCCGTGCGTTGTACGGATTTCAGCTACACGGGATATTCCATCAGCTCCGGGGAATACTTGCGTTATTCGACCCAGTTTCCATTTGAGTGGAGGAACGTTCTCTTCTTTGATTAGAACTAGGCTGTTTGGTGTGACGTCCTCACTGTTTACCTTCCATCTTGTTCGTTGTTGGAGTTCCGAAACATACTCTTTCGACCATCGTTGCCAAAAATGTTGTCTAAGTTGCTCCACACGGTCGTAGCGTCCCAGTCTCGTAGGCTCGATCGTCGTCAGGTTCTCGCAGATGGGCGCAGTCAGCGGTCGGCCGATCAGGAAATGTGCTGCAGTAAGTGGAAGGAAATCGTTCGGGTCTGAGGACAGAGGGGAAAAAGGGCGTGAGTTGAGAACGGCTTCAATTTGCGTTAATACCGTTTCAAACTCCTCACGTGTTAGCTTGGCATTGCCCAGTACCCGTCGTAAGTGATGCTTGCAGGACTTGACTCCCGCCTCCCACAACCCACCAAAATGAGGACTATAAGGAGGTATAAACGTTAAACGAATTTGATTATTATTAAGAAAATCTAAAATATCATCAGTGTTATCAAAAATTATTGACAACTCTTTTTCAGCCCCAACGAAATTCTTTCCGTTGTCTGAAAAGATTTGATATGGCTTTCCACGACGTGCTATGAAGCGTTTTAGTGCTAAAATGTAATCTTGTGTACTTAAGCTGCCTACCAATTCTAAGTGTATGGCTCTGGTCGTAAAACATACAAATAAACAAATATATGCTTTAATAAGCTTAGCACCTCTGCCTTTGCGGTCCAATATTGACAATGGTCCCGCATAGTCTACACCGCATTGCATGAAAGGAAAACTAGGCTCTAACCTTTCAGACGGTAAGTTACCCATCAGAGGAGTCAATGTCTTCCCTTTCATGCGTTTGCATATGACACAATTATGTACTACCTGTCTGGCTAAGTTGCGAGCTCCTAAGATCCACCACCTTTCACGCATAGAATAAACTAAAAGTTGAGGTCCAGCATGAAGTAGTCTTTTGTGTTCATATTCACACAACAACCTGGAGAAACGATGTTTATCACTTAACAATACAGGATGTTTTTTGTCATAATTAAATTTAACCGCGTTAGATAGCCTACCACCTATACGAATTATATAAGACTTATCTAAGAATATATTTAAACCCGATATTTTATTATACAATAACTTATTTGTGGTAATATTATCAGTATTTAACGGTATATTATTTTTTAGTTTGTGATATTGCTCACTAAACGATTCTTGTTGAACAAAACGCGTCAACGTATCAAGCGATCGCTGCAGCTCTTCTACAGATAACGGACCGGTTTTACGCACACATATGCCGCCGCGCGTCGCCGCTCGTACATTATCTATAAATCGCAATAGATATGCACAAACTCTTTGCAAATGAATAAATGATGAAAAGCGTTTAAAATCAAACAATGGAGTTAATTGAATGGAGTGTAAATTAATAGTGTCAGATTTAGTTTCAGGTAAATCAACGGATGACGATACTTTATTATTAGTCTTTGGCCACATGAGATTAGATTCTCGTAAAAACGTAGGGCCACACCACCAAGTATTATTCTTATCGTACTTTAAAGTGTCTAACGTAGCACCTCGCGTTATAATGTCCGCAGGGTTCTCGGTACCCTTGACATGTCGCCAAATGGTGTCACATGTTAATTCATTTATTTGTACCACGCGATTTTGTACAAAAGTTTTGAGTAGATGCGGTGACATACGCAACCACCCTTGCACAATCGTCGAGTCAGTCCAAAAATAAACTTTATCGAAATTTAAACGTAAGGACTTTTTTATTTTATTATATAATTTTGCACCTACTAGAGCTCCGCATAGCTCAAGCCTAGGAATGCTAACTGCCTTTATCGGCGCCAATTTACTTTTAGCACATAATAAACGCACTGAAACAGGTATGGTACTATTACAATTATTAAGACACGATCTAACGTACGCGCACGCTCCGTAGGCATTTTGAGACGCGTCGACAAATATATGAAGTTCTTTATAATTTTCGCTAAATATGTAACGAGGTATTTTAATATCGCGTAAATGTTGTAAATCAGCAAGAAACTTATGCCATGTAGTCGCAATGCTTTTAGGAACTTCGTCATCCCAATCTAATTTATTTAACCATAATTTTTGTAACAATGACTTAGCTATAATTACTGCAGGTGCCAACAAACCCAAAGGATCATACACTTGTGCAGTGGTTGATAACATTATACGTTTCGTAACTACTGTGTCACTATGTGAAAATTTTGTTGTAAAATAAAACTCATCACTTTCCGTATACCAACCTAACCCTAACGTTTTAGACAAGTGACTTTCACCGATGTTTAGGTCTTTACAATTCTCAGGAGACACGTCATGACTAAACGTCCACTTATGTAACGGAAAACAACCCCCTTTTAATAACGCGGAGATTTTATTACATAACTGCATTAACGAATCAAGGTCATCGCTCCCCGTAATAAGGTCGTCGACGTAAAAGTCCTCGTTAATCGTCCTAGCAACTAAATCATCATTAGCTTCTAATGCCAATTGTTTTAAGCATCGCATGCTAAGGAAAGGAGCCGACGCAGTGCCATACGTCACTGTGTTTAAAATAAACAATTGTAAAGG
Organism: Apamea crenata; assembly: GCA_949629185.1. NCBI lineage: Eukaryota > Metazoa > Arthropoda > Insecta > Lepidoptera > Noctuidae > Apamea > Apamea crenata. The sequence continues at coordinate 2,014,247 of OX451351.1, forward strand.
TAAGTCTTGACTCACGCGCCATAGTATCAATTGTAAGTTACGTTGGTCCGATTGAATTAAAATCTGTCGGTACATTTTTTGAATGTCCGCGCAAGCCACGTATTTATACTGTCTGAACCTGAGTAAAATGGAAAAAATATCATTTTGTAATGGCGGCCCTATATACTGTATATCATTTAACGATTTGTTGTTCGACGTGTTCGCGCTCGCGTCGAACACAACTCGTAGTTTTGTAGTGACACTGTCCTCCCGGTAAACACCGTGATGAGGTAAGATGTAATGCGGTTTACTTAATATATCATCAATATCCTTTGATGGAACTAGGGTCATGTGACCAAGTGCCTCATATTCGCGAATAAATTCACTATAAAGTTTTTTATAGTTAGGTAAACGAGCTAACTTTCTTTCGAGAGACAAAAAACGATTCTTAGCCATGTTGTATGAATCACCTAACGACTCGGGCGACTCCTTTAAAGGAATGCGAACAGAGAACCTACCGTGTTCATCACGTTTTGTAGTCTCTGTAAATATTTTTTCACAATAACGCTCATCTTTTGACATGGCATTAGGTAAGTCAGACAATTCTTCTAACTCCCAGAATTTTTGTAATTGAGTATCAATCTGAACGAAATTACATTGAACTCTTTCAGGTTTAAACGAATGATTATTACAAAGACGGCCAGAGATGATCCATCCTATTTTGGAATCGTACAGATATGGACCACTACTAAGCTTTATTTTATCATTATTTAATAGATCCCAAAATATATCCGCTCCTAAGAGTACATCGATGTCCGACGGAACGCTAAACGTAGGGTCCGCGAGCGAAATATGTTTAGGTATATCTATAAATTGATATTGAATGTCTGATGAGGGTATCTTTGATGTAATACGAGGAAGAACCCAACAATGAATATTTGTATTATAATCATTAACTTTAGAACGAATGTTTACTTTGCAGGTGTGAGAACTTTTTGATACACTTTGTCCTACACCCGAAATATGAATTGTGGACTGTATAATAGGTAATTGTAATCGATTACATAACGATTCTGTGATAAAACAATTCTGACTTCCGTTGTCAAGAAGTGCTTTAACTGTGTGATAATTATTCCTTGAATCAGGAACATCTATGAGTGCCGTGGATAACAAAACCGGTTGTACCGCGGCACTGCACGTGAGTACATTACGCTCGGTATGTACTTGCGTATCAGCTGATTGGTTTACGCTCGGCAACGGATGCGAAATAGACGTGGATACGGCCATACCTATTCTTTCGCTAGAGGTATTATTCTTATGAAGTAACGTATTATGATTATTTTTGCAAAATTTACATGGACCGTATGAACATTCGCTTGGCAAGTGACTATCAGTCCGAATACAATTTTGACAAAGCCCTTTATTTTTCACAATTACACATCTATCTTGCACGGACAAATTTAAGAATTTCGGACATGAATACAAATAATGATCACCACCGCAGTCAACACAAACACGTCTTTGTTTATTATTATCCGAATTATTTTTATTTTGAGTTGAATTATTAACGTATGAATGTGTGACAGGTTGCGAGTTTATGTTGTTTGATTTATTAGCGTATCTTTTGTTTTGATTGGAGTTCGACATAACGGAGTCATTTTTATTGTGCTTAGACGAAGAAACACCTTTATTATTATTTGACTTTATCATTTCCAACACATCCGCACGGTTTCTTAGAAATTCTAATAAATCATCCAATTTAATGTTATTTGAATCATTTTTAGACACAAGGGAACCTTTATGTGTTTCCCACTCGCGTTCCGTGGACTGATCGAGCTTAGAAACAATAAGATAAACGATTAACGTGTCCCAAGCATCGGTTGGTTCATTTAATGATTTCAGTGCTCGCAAATTACGTAATGTTGAATCTATTAGTTTCCTAATTTGATCATACGATTCGCTTGGAAGTGACTGAACAGCAAATAACGCCTTTACATGATTTTGTACTAATAAACGGTTGTTGTGAAACCTATTTTCTAGTAAATCCCATGCGTGTAAGTAGTTTGGAGCAGTGAATTCTAACGCACTAATTACATGAGAGGCAGAACCAATAAGAGATGACTTTAAATAATGAAACTTCTGTATGTCGTTAAGATCTTCACGATTGTGTATCATAGTGAGATACGAGTTCCTATACTCTAACCATTGATCATATGACCCATCAAAGGCAGGTAACTTTATTACTGGCAACTTAATAGACACAGGATTACAAACTTGATGAGAAATAGATTGGGTTTGTTCACTATTGTTAGGATTCATTATGCACTTCGCGTCAGCCATGATGGAAAAGTACTGATGTTCAAATGATTCGCGGTATTCTAATTGAGTAGATAAATCGTAATCATCAATTAATTGCTCAATTTCACCTTGGATATCATTAAAACTTTGAAAAATAGTGCAAGTTGACTGTATTCGCAAATCTAATTCCATTTTGCTATTAGAATTTAATGTTAATTTGTTAAATTTTGCAATAAATTTCTCAAATAACGTAAGTCTGCCTTTTAGCATACCCCGCTGCTTTTTCAAATCAGCGACACGTTTATCTGTCATAGTGCTAACACCTAAACGGGGAGATTTAGACCTTTCTCTTATTTTAACGGGATCCTGAACCGAGGCAACTTGCAAACACTCATCGTCACTCATTTTGGAAGGCTATAGAAAGCGCGAGTACTTACAGTTTCCCGCTCAGCATCACCCCGGCGCAGCGCCGCACAACACAACGAACAACTAAAACGTAAAATAACGATATTAACGCAAAATTGTTGGACACGGAGTAGGAGGATGGGTTTTGTGACCTGACCGGATGCTGCTTACTGACAATCCTGGACAATCCTCTTCTCCAATGCTTTTTGATGTGACGCTCCACGTGGCCGCGTGGTTCTTCGTATATCCGACTCGTCAAGGACCAAATGTTCAGACCGTTCCCTATATCCCTATGTGATGAGGGCAAGGATGTCTTCAATAAATTGTTTTATTATTTGCTTGATATAAAATTGTATATTTCTTTAAGTTTTACAATAATGGTTTTTGAGAGACACGCAAAGCTAACGATATTTCGTGGAGAGTGAAGTTGGCTGCGCCGGTGCCGCCACGCACCGCAGGAAGGGAAGATGGCGCACGAAGTTCACGCCGCAGTTTGGTTTTTTCCGTTCGCCGCTAGATGGCGTTGTATGTATATTGAACAGCATGTTTTAAATTTCTTCTCATTTAATTGAAGAATATCGAGTGGTATTTTATTATAACATTTTACACAGTACCCCATAAAAGAAGTTTTTACTTTAGACAATCTGAAGCGCGGTTGATCTAGTTTGTTCCTATTCCTAGTGTTAAAATTATGCCTGTCACTTATCTTACTTAACTTACTTTTTATAATGTGATATAATGTGTTTATAATGTGTTCTGATATGTTATGATTTAAGTGAAGTAGAATGTTTAGGTATTCAAGTGGTTTTCAAAAAAACTACTCGAAGAAACATGAACCTCCATTTATAAACAATTCAAACTAAAAATGTCATTGTGGTTGTAATTTGCTAATCCTTTCCATCATAAATTCGGAAATCGTGTCTGTTAACAACGTGAATAACGCAATGAATGTTGTTGAATTATCAAAATGAAAGCCTTTGCTAATGAAAGTACCTACATATGATACGCAACTAACTCGCAGGAGCACAAACGCAGATTTCCCAATCCATTTCATGAAACCCCCGAATCCTCTGTCTATTGCAGCCATAGGAATAGCTCTCTATGGTCCAGCGATGTATCTGGATGCTCAAACATGAATGTCAAAGGAATTCGGAGCGGTCTCCAAGGATTGGCTCCAATACGTCATCACATTGCATCCTTTGAGGATCCCAATCGGGTTTCGAGATAATTCGAGCGGTTGCTCACCTCTGTCAAAGGGATTTCAACGCTGTCCCTGGGACATTAGTAGATATTCTACGTAGCTTGGAGGTAAACCGTTTATTTTACGGTTGTTTTGTTTATTTTTGAACGTTTTTATGCGATTATGTTACCGTAAAAGTCAAATTTTGAGGTATTTTTTTCATTTTTGATTCGATTAAGAAGTTTGTTCTTGCACTACAAAAATCGCTCTTGCTGCTACGACATAAAGACGCTGTTAATGTCAAATTGTTACTACTGATGTACAATTGGCTGGGCTCTGCTGTCATTTTCTACCGGATGGTAGGGACGCGTAAACTGAAACCATGAGTTCAGCACATGATTCCAGACCCCACAAGCGTAAAAAAAATTAGTCGGGTAGGGACTTAATAAAATCTGCTGTTTCTTGGAAAAGTACAATACCGACGCGGTCAAAATGTATGGAACAGCTATTTTTTTTTTAAATAACCAACGAAAAATTTCATCAGATTCATGTAGGTACTACTTAACTGATACATGGTACCAGGTTGCACGGCGATGTCCCGTCACACTGTATAAAATACTATTTCATTATGGCTCGATCGGCTTCCAGTACCTCTAACTGGATGCAGCTGAATATAATTATTTTCAAGGAGCGACTGCCTATCTGACCTCCAAAACCCGGTAACCACAAGTAAAGCGCGCGTCGCTTCGTGCGATAAAAATACTTGTATGTTGAAATGTACTAAACCTTCTTCCTCCATTTTGTGGTGACAGTGGGAATGAATGGAAAGCAATCAGTTCGTGCGTACAACTAAAACAATGGCTCTGATTCCGCAGACTATTCACGAAACCACGGTATTCTGTATACTTCATTATACTGTGGGGAGACGTGGCCCGCTTTGTAAGCCACCACCATTTTATCTTTATTTTCTGACGTGTGTTTAATTAATATTTTTTACTGTGTCATAATCTGCATAATAGGTACATTGGATTGGAGTTGCACCCCGGTGTCCCATATCACACCTACGCAGGGGCCGCGGGAACGTACGTTCCTTCCGCAACCCCCGACTGGTGCTGGTGGTGTCAAAGAAGGGCGGGCGTGGAACACTACGCGCCACCGGGGTCCTGACGTGTGGGGAGAGACGGATATCTCGAGTCCGTCGCCCCTGGACCCATTTGGGGGGGCTGGAAGAGAGCGTTATCCGCCCACCACCGACGCCCGGTGCGCCTGCTGCGGGCCGGGAGAGTGGACGAGATCTCCCTCTTCCTTTCCGCAGCCTCCTTTTGCGAAACGGTCGTCTCGCAGAAGGAGGCTGCGGACAGGCAGAGGGAAACCACCGCGTCCCAGGACTCTTCTAAACAAATAAATGATATTTTGAAAGGCAATCAAAATATTCCAGAATTTTTGACTAAAGGAATCACATATATGATCCCAAAATCAAGTAGAACCCATAATCCTTCACAGTATAGACCAGTCACTTGCCTGCCAACCTTATATAAAATCATAACGTCATGTATCACTAACAAAATTATTAAACACACTGAACAATACAATATCTTGAAAAACAGAAAGGATGTAGGCGCGGTCATATGGGGTGTAAAGAGCAATTAATTATCGATTCCACTATTTTAAAATACGTTCAGAGATCTAGAAAGAACTTATAAGTCTACTGTGCCGAACTCCGAACAATGATAGCAAAACTAGCAGTGAAACAGCCCCGACTCATGAATCGATCTTCACCATTATTACTCCATGATAACGCGAGACCTCATACAGCACGAGAAACCGTTTTAACTCTACAGGAACTGCAATTAGAAACCATTCGTCACCCTCCGTATTCGCCAGACCTTGCTCCAACGGACTACCATTGTTTTCGGAATTTGGACAATAATTTTCTACGTGATAAAAAGTTTTCTTCTCAGGAGGCAGTACAAAATGCTTTCACACAATTTGTCGAATCTAGATCACAAGAGTTCTATCGCAAAGGCATAAATGACCTTCCTATTAGATGGCATCAATGTATAAAAAAAAACAATGGTAATAATTTTGATTAAATAAATATGTTAAATTAAAAAAAAAACGAATTTCAATTTTTCAGAACAAATCGGCAATTTCATACTTTAACCCCTAATGCATAGCATACATAGATTACAAGAAGGCATTCGACAGCGTTCCTCACTCATGGTTGATCGAAGTATTAAATATTTATAAAATCAATCCATTAATTATAAATTTTCTTAAGAATACAATGGGATCCTGGAGAACTACTCTAAAATTACATAGTAAAACAACAAACTTATCCGTAGACGAAATAGCAATTAAAAAGGGTATTTTCCAAGGGGAATCATTAAGCCCTCTATGGTTTTGTCTAGCCCTGAATCCACTCTCCCGAGCATTAATCGAATCCAAATTAGACTTTGATATTAAGAACGGTAGGTCAATATTACACCAAATTACACATTTACTATACTATGGATGACTTAAAACTATATGCTAATAAAAATACAGATTTACACGATTTATTAAACATAACAACAACATTTTCGAAAGATGGATTGAATGGATTTTGGACTACATAAATGCCGGAAACTAAATTTAGTGAAAGGTAAGATTATAGAAGGAAACTACTCAACAGACACCGAAGAAGTAATGGAAGCGATGAAAGACGAAGAACTATATAAATATTTAGGTTACAATCAAGCACGATTGTTAGAACATAAGATTATTAAGGATAAACTTAAAAAAAAATATAATAGCAGAATACATTCGTACATGCAAAATGCACCTATCTTAGAAAGTCCAGAAAAGAAGGTGGCAGGGGACTAATCGAAATATCACATCTTCATAAAAGACAACTCATAAATTTAAAATAATTTTTCTGGCGGGAGAAAATCAACAGTCAATACAATTATAGTAGAGATAGACAAACAATATACACCATTGAACCTTAGCGATGATAGCAATATTGAGACAGTAGATAAAGCGAGCTATACAATATGTAACCGAATTAATGCACATTATGAAAGTAGTTTGTTCAGAATCGTTTACTGAATCGATTTCTGTAATTTTTAATATAGGTAATATTGTATCCCAAAAATAATTAAAACTACGTAAATGACTGTCACACTTCCGCTGTACAGTCGAAACAAAACAAAATGGATGAAATTCCCGCTAAGCTAGACCCTTATACGAGTTCGACTGTGTGCATGCGTAGATTTGTAATTTGACCATAATTTTTCCCACAGTCAGTATAACTAATTGGTTAAAAAAACAATGTTTTTTACGTAATAATAAAAATTCAGTGTATGTATTATAACATAATATTCTAATTGGGATGCCTGGTGGTGTGCGTTAATTCCGGGACATGTTGTATAGAAGAGATACACAGAAAGTGAAGGCAAAAAGAACTACATGGAAAACATCCCAATGATTTATACCAAACATACATAGATAAAGAGGCTCCTAACAAATGGCTAGAATTAAGTGAACTGTTCCCTGAAATAGAAGGGTTTATGTTAGCCATTTAAGACCAAGTCATTAATACGAGTAATTATAGGAAATACATAATAAAAGATAGTACAGTAAGAAATGATTTATGCAGAAAATGTCACAGCAAACCTGAAACAATACAACACACTAATCCAAAACGACTATACGAATAGATATAATCAACATGCTAATATCATACACCAAAAACTCGCAACGAAACTTAAACTCAAACTCATGCAGGATCCCTACACACCATATTACAAATTACAAGTACACGCTTAGAGCTGTATTAGAAAACCAATTCTACAAAATATATTATGACCGCACCATAATTTATTTAACAACAGACCTGATATAATACTAGTTGATAAAGTAAGCAAACACGAATAGATATAGCAGTCCCAATTAATTAATAACAACATTCAAAAAACTATTACAGAAAAAATCAGGAAGTATACAGAATTTACAAGAGGAAATTACCAGAGTTTGGAAAATGAATAGAGTCACTATAGTCCTAGTAATATCAACAACAGGTGTTATCCCGAAACAAATATTCAATAGTTTTAATGCACTAAATCTATCAAAATACACGTACATACCACTAGAAAAAGCTGCCATATTAAACACTTGCCGCATAGTAAGAAAATTTTTACAAGTAGACTTGGATAATAATTTCAGGATATTATGACTTGCTTGCACAACCATCCATCCACCCCGCATTAAAACGTTTTACTAAAATTTTCGAAGGCGCTTACGTCAACAAATAGGTACTACTACTATGCAATACAATATACAACGGTATAATATTGAATGATCTAACACATCGGTGCTAGAGTTTGAACTCGAAATTCGTTATTTTGACAAAAGTCAAAGACAGATACAGAGTCAAGGCCGACCACTAATGTATTTAGCATTTAACTTTTACAAATAAAGCTCACTATTCAATGCGCGATTCGCGAAATAATTCACCATTTACTCTAGGAGTCGAAGAGAATTTAATTTTCCTTTGTTTTTAGATTCTTCAGTTGGAATGTTATTGTACCTACATACATTTTTATGACCACAGAACAGAAAAAAACACTGTTATTTTTCTGTTCTGTGATTATAACTATAGGTGCTGATTTGTCCACAAATGTTGGTCTCGATTTTATAAACGGCAGAAATTACATTATCTTTTAGAACAAGAAGACGTTGAAAGTCACACAGACGAATACGATAGCATGGAAGGAATGCCAACGATCACGTAACGCGATTCCTCTTAAAACTTTGTAATTCTGACAATCTACAAAGATCTCAAATCCAAATAATTTATCATACATTTGCAAAAGACTAAGATAAAAACTCTCAAGGTCACGGGGTCTTTAACACATTGCATAACTTTTTCCCATAGAACCAGTTTTTGATGGATGCCCAATTAATATATTATGTAGGTACGTAACTTCTATATTTATTCACATTTCAACAGCGTTCAAGGTTACTATTTTTAGCCAGGGATATCCAGGGATATTATAATTTTATCAAATGGGTAGGTACGTAGGTACTATTAAATTGCCGATTTTTGATACTGGCTATTGTAGTGAAGAGCGATATATTTTTCATTCTATTTAGAATTCCAAATTTAAATTAATTTTATAATAAGTATAGCATTAAATTTTGTTTTTCAAAATCAGTTGTTCATTTCTTTTCCTGACGTCCGATTTTTTGGCTCTTTAGGGCAGCTTGCGCAACATTTGGTCTAAACAGAATTTACTTAAATGCGTTTATCTTGCTAAATATGTTTAGCCTAAATACAATTAAGAAGGTCTTGCTCACGTCCGTTTGGATGGTAATTTAACTAATCGTAGTTAGGGAGTCTAGGGAATAATATTCTCACATGAGTGCAATCTAACGCACCAATTACTCTAGGGAACTTTGCAATTCTATAGAAATCATACGCTGTTTTATTTTGCTCTTCTGTTGTGCTTGGAAATTTTATATACCTACATCTTAAACAATAATGCAATGGCATGAGTAACACGATGCACTATTCTACAAGCTGTGCTTTCATGTACACCAATCATGTCACCACAAGTTATTAGCTGACTTCCTGTCGCATAAAATCTCAGCGTACATAAAAGTTGGTTCATAGGAGTGACTGATTTGATCCTGGAAAACAAACAAAAATAGCTAATTAGCTACCTATCTATTTATTGAATATTCATTAATAATGAGTACATTTTCTTACTTGTTGCTGGTTTTTAAATGTGGGGCTATTTGCTGTAACAAAATTATAGTGGTTTCTTTCGATAGACGAAACCTTCTGAAGAATTTGTCGTCCGAATACATTCCACATAAGTCTGCTCTCTCAAACGATTCCCTCGGTCTGTTGATATACCTATTCTATAATCTCCTCATCGTCGTCAGAATACAATTCCCACAAATCCATCTTACAAACTTCCTACCGAACTTTTTACAATCTTTTATTAAATAATAGTAAAATTTCTATAACCTCAAAATGATGACGCGCGATTGCTACTAAACGTATTTAGCGACGCTAAATAGCCATCTTTGGGTATTTAACTTTGACAGTTCGTTAAACGTGATTAGTGCCTAAATTTTTGTTGTGCAAGACGCTAATTATAATTAGCAGACTAAATGCGTTTACGTCGCTCTTAAACTGTATTTAACGACGATGCGCAAGCCGCCCTTAGTCTACTGAGGCCGCTCGTCACCCTAGTACCTAATACTATCAGAATTCATTTTCATTCTAGATATGTCATCATCGTCATCCCAGACATGCAAATCCATGGGCACGCCACAATTGCGGCGATAAGTCCCCTCTTTGAAGAGTGGCTAGAGAGGCGCCACGGCACCCTCACCTTCCGCCTGACGCAGGTCCTCACCGGACACGGTTGTTTCGGGAGGTTCCTGTTCAGGATAAAATGGGAGGAAACGCCAGTGTGTCACCACTGCGTGGATCGCCCGCAGGAGACGGTGGAGCATACGGTGGAGGTCTGCCCGGCTTGGGCGGACGACCTAAAGAAGGTGGCTGGGGTAGACTGCATGCGGAAGGCGGAGGACAGGGTGTTGTGGCGCAGTCTGGGAGAGGCCTATGTCCAGTAATGGACTGCAATAGGCTGAGTTGATGATGTGCGTTTACTGGCAGTTATGACAAGTTATGAATGTGTGAGTCAAGTCAAGTCAAATCGTACCTACATAATAATATCAATGAGACCTTTAAAATGCACTATTCAACGTCACAAATAAAAATATAATAAAAATTGATACTAGTTGCCCCTTCCAAAAGGTTCTTATGGAAAAGAAAGGAGAAGAAACTCTTTCCAAATGAATTAGATATATTATACACGCTTCTGCCCGCGGCTTCGCCCGCGTGGATGTCGTAAATTATTCTACGAGAAAGGGCTACCAGGAGAAAAAGTAGCCTATGTCCTTCCCCAGGATGCCATGGTTCGAGGTTTGCTGACCAACCATTACATATCAAGACCCTAGAGGTCATTGCTGTCATTAAACTTGTAGATCTTTGACAGACGTTACAGAAGCACGGAAATCTGTCTTACGATAAGTACCACTTAGTATTGTAACTGGGGGTCTACTCCGAAGTAGTATCGGCCGAATGTTCGCCCGTTTCCTGCTACGAACTTACTATTTTGTAACACCAATCCACATGCCAGCCTTGTAATCGCCCGCCATGCCAAAGCCAGCGGAAGCAGCCATGTCGCCGGAAGCAGCCAAGCACTGCCAAAATAAATAATTATGATTATGGAAGCTTTATTGACCCGGCGCCGCGATCACACCATGGTGCCACTATTTGCGGTGGCATTGCGCCCCACCAATCGGGGGAGGGCGATGCCTTTATATAACCCGGGAGCTCGTTTTTGTGATCCATTCTATATCATACACGAAGTTAGGACGAAACTCTGTACAAATTAGTAGGTATCTAATAAATAAATTTGATTGGAGACTCGAGACAGTGTTTCTATTCCCTTCCGTTTAAATTTGGTTCGGTCGGTTCCGATCCTACACTCCTACACTCTTTCGAATATTGACTATGGTCCCGACCCAACTGAGCCGATCCGAACGTTTTTTCGCATTTTTTGGGTCTACTCCGAAGTGCAAAGTGCGATTTAATATCTAAATATATCGTGATTGTTTTAAAGCTGTCATGTTTTTAAGAGGTTTTTTGGATAGCGTTTCCTCGCGTGTGTTGTTGACATAAGCACCGGATTTAAGAATGAGAACATATCCTTATTTTCGTGCAAACAATCTGTTGGTATGTGGTATAGACATTTATTTTGCAAATATGGGTAATACATAAAAGGTACCTTTGGTTGTTTCCTACATTCCTGGTAAAAGCATTAGCTAGTCAGCAGGTGGTTGTGTAGGTACCTACATTTTCTCTTTTTAGCCTACTTTACCAGAAAAGGTGAAGAAACATTTGGTAAGAGTAGAACAAACTGACATTGTTGGAAACAAAGTTAAAGTCAAAGTTTTTTATTCGTTAAACATAGGTGTAAAATATGTGTTAAAAATAGAATAGGTACTTAGGGATCTCTATGTTTTGCCGTTTTTGTAGTCATGCCAAAGTACCATATACCTACAACTAAATTAATGGAAGAGCTGTTTAAACAGTTTTAGGTATTTTGAATTAATTAAAAACACACTCCAAAAGTTCATTAAAATAATTTAGGTTTACCTATTCATTTACGAGTATGTACAAAGTATGAAGTTATTGATGTATTTACTTAATTAAAAACATGCATTTACTTACAATTATTAGGTACAGTTACGAGCACTAATATGTTAACACTTGGCTACTTTCAATAGCGATTTTTGCGTGAAATAACGCAAACAACAATGAAAGCACATTGCAAAAACTTATGGGTTCGAAAATACTATGTTCGTAGCAACATAAAATATAATTCAAAAATAAAAGAGTAAATCGCTTTTGAATAAAACCAAGTGCATACATAACGGGTGATTTTTTAAGAGGTAAGTATAGGATTTGATTTTCAAAAAAAACACAAAAAATTTGAAAAATTTGATTTAATCTTTATTGGAATCGATAGAACGATCAATATAATTTAATGTTTGAAGATGATTTCATGCAGATGCTGGCCGCGGCTCCGGTTTAGATGGCCCATTCGCAAGGCCCAATTTCGGCACACTCTCTCCAACATATCAGCCGGAATAAATGCTTCAATATTGGCTCCCAGTGCGTCAATCGTTGCTGGTTTATCCCAGTAGACATGAGCCTTAACATGGCCCCACAAGAAATAGTCCAAAGGCGTTAGATCACACGATCTAGGCGGCCAATTGACGGGCCCAAAACGTGAGATAAACTGTTCACCGAAGGCGGCTGATTTTTTTTTGCCCAAAATGGAAGAATTGGACATGCCTGACATGTGGTTTCAACAAGACGGTGCCACTTGCCACACGGCACGCGAAACAATGGCCCAATTGAGAGCCGCCTTCGGTGAACAGTTTATCTCACGTTTTGGGCCCGTCAATTGGCCGCCTAGATCGTGTGATCTAACGCCTTTGGACTATTTCTTGTGGGGCCATGTTAAGGCTCATGTCTACAGGGATAAACCAGCAACGATTGACGCACTGGGAGCCAATATTGAAGCATTTATTCGTGATATACCGGCTGATATGTTGGAGATAGTGTGCCGAAATTGGGCCTTGCGAATGGGCCATCTAAGCCGGAGCCGCGGCCAGCATTTGCATGAAATCATCTTCAAACATTAAATTATATTGATCGTTCTATCGATTCCAATAAAGATTTCAGTACATAAGTAATGTGAATAAAAACTAACTACTAATTATTTCAGTTATTGAAAACTCAGGTAGGTAATTGGATTAAACAGTCAGCAGTCAGGGACATGAATTAAGCAGATTGACACCCTACGTTAATTTGCTGTATTAAAGTAATTTGATACAACTGTAAAAGTCAAACCATTCTGATTGCATTAGGCTTTACTGTAGCGAATGTTTTTATCTTATCAGAAAACATGTTAACTAGGTACATAATTACTTACTGATAAATGTTTATAGGGCCAGGGAAAGGGGGTCAGAGAACCATATAGTTTTATTTGCTTTCCATATCGATTTTTCCCAATTAGTCACGATAGATTAGCAAAATGTGAAAGAAGACGTGGGGTAATTGCACGAAATACATACTTAGGTACCTATATACATAAACTCGGGCCTTCCTTCCATGGGGCTAGGCAAAAACTACAGACCGTTTACGTTCGTACATCTCCATCCTAATGCGCAACACACTTTCAATATGTGCATTTGGATTGAGTGATTTTTTTTTATTTCGTGACCATAGGTATATGATTGTACATTTATTCAAAAATAGTCAAAACTCATAGCCCAAATATGTAAATTATTTTTTTGTAAAACTTTAGTCATAAAGCTGTACAAAAATTAATCGTAGTTTGTGTAAATCAATACGAAACAGGGAAGTATTCTTATGGATCACTCAGTTCAGCAAATTTAAAAACATGAGTTGAGTACTCATAATTTTTTAACCAAGGGTTTTTTGTTATGATATTTATTGTGCTATTTGCACAATAAATATCATAACAAAAAACCCTATTCGGAACATGTACATTTTAGGATAAACAATAGATCTATAGAAAAAGTCAAAGTCATCCGAAACCTTATTACAAGGATCTCTCAGACAAAATGATGTCCGTACTGAGCACGGTACTGAGTGATCCAATGATACTGTCCAAAGATACTTGGAAGAAGCTTTAAATGCCTTGATGGGTTTAAAAAATGTTGTGAAATTTTTTTAACAAATTTTTGAGATATAAATTTAGTCAGTAGAGTAAGTTTTTGTTGAGATTTAGCTCATAGCCGTTTTTGCAAAATGTCTGAATTGAGTGATCCACATTTTCGGCAATAACTGAAGACCCTTGAAAGTGACAATTTTTTTACTTTGGGCTATGAGTTTTGACTAAATGTACAATCATATTTTGTCACGAAATAAAAAAGACCACTCAATCCAAATACTTATAATCACAACTACTTTCAATCACAATCAGAATCATTTTGAAGGAAATTGCTAATCCATGGCTTCATATATATATACATATATAAATATATGAAGCCGATATGTTCGAAAAATTATTCTGCTCAACAACGTTAATAACGCAATAAATGTGGTTAAACCGTCAAAATGAAAGCCATTGCTTCTGTTAGTGTGTTACGCAACTACCCCACTGGTTCCATTCCCAGGTCGGGCAAGAAGTTATTGGTTTGGTTTTGCCTTCAGGAATCAGCAAATCATCAGGAAAGCAGTCTGGAGTTTGGATTTGTGCCCCGTTGCTGGCAATGGGCTCGCCCCCTATTACATAGGACTTAAACAGAACTGGCGAAATGTGGATGTACAGTGTACAAGAATTATATTAGTTTTATATCAAAATATAAGATAATAGACTAGTAACGCCATCTGTTGTTTGTTTGTAACACTAAATAAATAATTCCTTTGTTCAGAAACTAAAGTGAATTCTTAAATTTACTTTAGTCAGAAAAAGATCATCTTTTTCTTTCTATTTCATTAAGAAAAGGACAGAAAATAAATATTAGTTTAGTCCTGTCCTGCACCTCTGCCTAAGCCCTCTCAGATTGCCTACATCCATACATTCGTGTTGTTATGTCTAGATCAATGGTCGAGCCAAGACACGGTATGCCAATGGTCGCAAATTGTATCTCGTTTGCGTTAATTCAGTTTATAAATATCTTAATTATATCTATATCTTTATCTCTAACAAACGTTAACCAATGTTACAGCTTTTCCCCAAACTAGGCAAGCCCAAGATACAGGCTTGCCTAGTTTGGGGCCAAAATGTAAAAACTCTGTAATTTTTTGAGCAATAAAGTTTTATTATTATTATTATATTATTATTATTTAAAGGTAGTGTTATTTATTAAACCAAATCATGGTAAGGTACTTAGGTTCTATGATAATTATGTACACAATGTCCCGAGTTGGCTGATCTTTGACGATATTTTACGTTACCATACATACTCGTACCTAATAAATATATAGTTACATCGGAGCCGTAATGAGTGTAATAAAATATATTATATAGTAAGTCTAATACCTACAGTACTCACACCACCCTTTAGGAACTTACCTAGCACAAAACAGCATGTATCAAGACTCGCAGCGCCATCTAGTATCGTTTCACTAAACCACAGTATCAACCACGGTATAATAAAGTAAGCAGTAATATTTCTCGGCAGTGTCCGTGAAATAATTAAATACGGCCACTCGGTAGATAATCACTCCTAGGGTTGCCCACTGACTGGGTCTCTTGGGTTACGTATTTGATAATGCTTTAACCACTGTGCACCCGTGTGTAAGCCGTGGCAGGAGTACCTCCTACCATGGCTTACAGTCATCTCTAATCCTTACCTACCTAGAGTAGGTAGGTCAACAACATCAATTAAGTATTCTATTGTCATAATTATTATCATTTCACTGTTTCTCTATATATTTTTTTTGTGGCCTTAAATAAGAATATAATAAAATATCAAAAAATAAAAACTTAAAATAAATCTGCATTCGATATTGATTAATTTATTGAACCATCCATCTAACCAGTTTCGGCCGTTGTGTATGAAGACGTAATACTGCTTATTTTATTATATTGTGACTAAACCGTATGCAACGTTGTATTGTAAAATGTGGTAAGAAACACGTTGGACAAATAAATTGCTATTACCACGCTTGGTTGGAGGATTCGCCAGAGTTATTATTATAGCAGTATATATAGCAGGAATTAGACAAATTGTGGCCCGTCAAGCCACGCAGGTTCGCTCGCATCTGTTTGTTTTTTTTATTTTACTACTCATCTGGCTGCCCTCATAACCTGTATTGTACAGACGCCAGCACATCAAGCTACTACAATCTGTCAAATTTCTTTAATAGATTTTCAACTCTATCGCCAAAGCATTATAAGGTTCAAGGTTAATTGGGATAATTTGACAGTTTCAGGTAGCTTGACCTGCTGGCGTCTGTACATCTGCAGGGCAAAGGCCTGCTCTCTCGTTTCCACCAATTATGTCTTTTGATATTACCTTACCTAGGTAAGGTAATATCAAAAGACAGCAGGTCTTTTAGCTCATTTTGATAGGTAAATTATGATAGCCGCACGGAAGGTTGAGCTACTCTTGTCGCGCATTTCGCCAGTTATATTTAAGTCCTATGTAATGGGGGCGAGTCCATTGTCATCAATCTGGCACAAGACTCTGGGCCGCTACTGAGAAATTCCTGATGGAAAAACTCAGTAACACTTTGCCCGATCTGGGAATCGAACCCAGGACCTCATCCTCAGCTGCCGCTGAGGATGTGCTGGGGTCTTAGTGGTCGCAAGCGCTACTGCGCTTGCGACCACTAAGACCCACGAGGCAGTCAGTGCAATCAAAATCTTGCCATCTAGCACAGAACCACACCTTAATTGCGTAACACAATCTATCACAATTTGAATCATTCGTCATATGTTTCGAAAAAATTGTCTGCTCACTAATATAATAACGCAATTAAAGTTGTTTAATTGTCAAAATGAAAGTCATTCCTACTGTTAGCGTGTTACGCAACTACCCCGCTGCGCCGGCGCATTGGCGCTGCTTGGACGCCAATATCCAGCAGCGGACGTCTTTCGGCTGAAATGATGATGATAAATGTCAAAGACCTCCCCCCCCATTTTCTACAAGTCATGCCATAGTACAAGTTGTATAGTTACTATACTCTTTGGTACAAGTGACTGCCAACCACGTATGTTAAGTCTTTAGAACGATAAATGTAATATTTTGTTATTATTGCACAGTTGCGTGTTACGGTGAAGTAATCACAGTTGCAGGATGTAATATATCGGTAACATGACACTTTTCAACTTTGTCTCCGGGTAAACACAACGCTTGGCTAAGTCTACCGTTTCCTAGACGAGGGTTGCCGCCACATATCGGCCGCAGGCGTCATAAAAATCTTTGACTTTTTGACTTGCAGGGTTTGACTTTGCGATGCCAAAAACAGTCTCCACGAAAACACCAACTTACTTTGATAACGTTTCAGTGACGTCATTGGTCAGTAAAACTGCAGCTTGTTTATTCTGCATAAACAAAACGCACATTACAAATAATAAAAAAGACATAAAATACACACACAACTTAGTCAAAAGCCTCGTACTCAAACATATAAAATGTTGACAATTTTGATTTGAGTTGGTTTAACTTCCGTGGTGTCATGGTTTCATGCAAACTATTGCACTGACATGACACCGTTGACCGTATCTACATAATTATCTTTTAAAGTAATAATAAAGCTGATGAGTTTGTTTGTTTGAACGCACTGAAACCTGAAACTACCAGTCAGATAAAAAAGTATCTTTTTGTTTTGATGCAATTCTTGAAGACATCACGCTATGACTCTCAGATGCCGAGCAAAAAGAAAGAAAAACGAACGCTTAACGAAAGCGAAGTAAAAGCGCGGGTGTAGATGTGGTAACGGCGCGACTTACGAGATGTAGGTTCGAACCTAGAGAGGCGTTTTACATACTTAGTGTAAATTATTTCAGATTGTCTATAGGGGTAGGTTCACTCAAGGATGCATCTCGGTACCCCCCCCCCCATTTATGCAAAGCAGGGCATCGCAGTCACTCGCCGTCTATTAGTAGTGACCAGTTTGAAAGTGAAATTTTGCTATCGTCCGCTTTTTTTTGTGACGTCTACAGATTTATTGTGAACTAGCTTTTGCGCGCGGCTTCGTCCACGTGGATTCCGGTAAATATCCTAAGGATAGGAACGTATTCTATTACCGGGATTAAAAGTACCCTATGTGTTAATCCAGGCTATAGTTATTTTTATTATACACGTAAATAAGCACAAGAAAAATATAGACCAGTAAGTGATAAGTTAGTAAACCTGCCCCGGTCTCCCCCACTGGGCTGACTGGGCTGCGTTTACACCGACATGTCCAAAACTCTGTGCGAACTGCGCTCACTGACAGTCATAATGATGATGAACAACATCATGATCAACAACTGCACAGGTGCTAGGGCATGCGGCGCAGGAGGGAGAGTGGGTCATTGTCTGTGGGGATACGCTGTATACACACAGCATGAGGACTGCCGACAGAAGTGTAATGGTTCAATCAATTCAATCCATACAAAATGGCGCAACAGTATGTCCTATACTGGTGCGCCATTTTGTTTATTTTTTTCAAAATCGCGGCCACGCATGTTACCTAAATAAATCGATAGCGGACATAAATGCAAACAGAAAATATTATGAGACCAAACCCCGTTAAGTGTCACTTTTCCGAGATATTAACGTTCAAAAAAAATAACGTCACGTGATCAATAAATCACGTGACGTTATTTTTTTTTTAACTTGCTTAGGTACATCATTTTGCAAATATGTTTGATGACTTTACATATTCAGAGTGATTCGTTCAATCATCTGAGCCACAAGATGTATGCAAAATTACTACCGCGGTGCATGGCTGCTAAACGCCGTTTGTTCCCGTTTCAAGCGAACGATTGTAGAAAATTGCCTTTGTCTTGCTTGAAATCTGGCCCAGATATAACACATTCCTAATAATTACTACGCGTCGGTGTAACTGCGCCCACTGCACAGCTGCAATTGGCGGGGTGCGCTTATACCGTATGCAGTCCCGGACACGCTACAGTGAAAGCTTGCGCACCGACCGACGCACAAGGTAAATAACTTTTACGTAACACTTTAGTGCAACGCGAAATGCATATACCGAGTTTTGTTTTAAGAAAGTCGTTTGTTTTTATTGCTAGGGAGCTGTGGCAAAGCGTTTGTTGTTCTGTGTTTTCCTGCTGTTGTGCATGCGTTTGATATCATTTTTTTGTTATTGTAAGTACAGTGTGACCTGGAGGTGTACTCCCTCAGCCGAAATCCGTAGCTTCGTCCGTAATTTATACGGGCGATACCTAATCCGTATCACCTATGAACATAAGATTTGTTTGGTCCCGACCCAAGAGTCTATTTTAGTCTATTCTCAAAGTGTTTTTACCCTGTGAAAAAGATAATTAATCGGGTGTAGGGATAACATCGTCAAGCTTTGAACTCCGTTCGCACGGGCCCATATCTTCTTTGACCGACTAAGAGAGTAGGTCGACTGGTCCAGTGGACCCTGGATATGTGAGAAACCTCTACTGCTAATAATTACAATGAGGTCCCGACACTTTTGCATTGAAATACCTCAATTACTGGGAATAATTTAACCGTTAAGCATTTCAAGATTTTTCTCTCTGTAATTGGGACTTTCTAGTTCAATAGCCTATTAGTAAGACAACTATGTACAAATAAAAGATCACAAAAATAAACTAATAAAAATCTCTAATTAACATTTTCAACTCTATACATGAAAAACGTCTGTGCCGGGGCCTCTGTAAATAAGAAAATTGTCATTTTAAACCTATTTGGAAAACTGGGTAAGCGAAAAGCCTCTAAGTGATCATTATTAATCCTGGGTTCCTTGAAATCCCACTTCTCCAGGTTACACTGTTCTTACTGTAATGTTCCCACTGCTGAGAGGCTTAGACAAAGACCTCCTCTCGGTGAGAGGGAGTGGGCCGTAATCCACCACGTGGGCCCAGTGCGGGTTGGTAGATGTCACATGTTTTCAACCTTTTGGTTCCTTGACATATACCGGTATTCTCACGATGTTTTCCTTCACGATTTTGAGAGCAGTGGTGATGAAATTATTTACACATAGTAAAGTGCCTGTCTGGGTTCGAACTTACGACGTATACTTGGCTACAGATCAAGCTATACACTTCCAGTTTGAGCTTACCTCACATTGTATAGGTTTTTCGTGCAATCAGAAGGCAGCTTATACTGGTTATGTATAGCTTGATGTATATTTAATTTTCTATCTATAATATGTATGTATTTACAAAAAAAAAAAAATTGTATATAAGTAGTTTATCAGCCATCTTGTTACCATAACACAAGTATTAGGTTGCTTAGCTTCGGACAAATGGTGCTGTGTGAAATGTCCAGGGATATTATTATTATTATTATATTAGCCGTGCGTACAAGTCGTAGGTCGCGGCCATTACCACTGGGCCACTATTGCTCGTTGCTGTTGCCTGGCTTCATTGTGCTTACTGTTTAGCCTTAATCATTTGTGTTCTTTTTCATTTGTTTCATACTTCAAATCCGTGTCGCTCTTTGAATTAGCCGTAAATCAAAGTTTACTTTTGCATCGGCGAATACCGCACTCACAAGTAAATAAATTTACATAATTAGCAATTGGTAGTGTTTATTTTATTGTAAGTGCTCCAATACCTCAGCGTAATCAATAAACATCATAATAATAAATCAAGATATCTACACAATTGTACAATTAGCCGGGGGTTGTCCTAGGGTGCACTTGCATAGTGCGAACTGGGATAATCGTCGGTTTGTTCCTCATTTAATTGAAAACGTCTAACGGGCCTCTGCGAGTTCGCTTCGGCCCCTTGTACGCCTTCCAAAGTTCCGGGACCCCAGGGTCCCGAGATATGGCTAAGACGAATAACAATCAAGCTATAATTATTTTGTTATGTCGATCAAACAATCACTTTAGCTAACATTAGGTTTGACAGAACAAAATATAAATTCAACATTACTCATGTATCAATTTTTTGCAACAATATAATTTTACAGTATTTTTATCTCATGAAGCGACTTGCGCTTTACTTGTGTTAACCAAGTGTACAAACACGCTGTGAATGTGTGCGGGAAGACGAGTAGCGTCAACACATAACACTCACACGCACACGCTCCCGACTTTCTGCCATTATCTCGGACGGTACCGAGAGCTCCTGCGATTATACCCACATTCACAGCGTGTTTGTACACTTGTTAACCACAAGTAAAGCGCGTGTCACTTCGCGAGATAAATATACTAAAAAGTGTCAGTTTCTTGCCCGTGCAAGCCCGGTTAAGCAGAGGACAACCTCCATGGTAGACATACGAGAAGCCTGCACGTTCTTCTCCATAGGTACTCGTTGGGATGGGCTACTTCAGCTTCATATGTCTGATTGGCCGACTCCTTGACAGTTCGAAAGTGCCTGTAAATGGTTTAATTGAAATAAATGCTTTCCCCTTTTCTTTCGATCAGGTTTAAACCACCCGGTTATTGAATTATGAACCCGACTGATAGAGAAATGCAGTTCTTTATACAAAAATTACAGCTTAGTTCGGTGCTAAGTTGTCATTTTAGTATTAAGAACTTTGCCTAAATCGACATAAAGTTCGAAATACAAGTACTGGCTCAATAGTTTAGGCTAGAACTAAAGTTAGGTTTCGTTTTGTAATAAGACGGTTTGACAATGATTAGGTACTTTTATTTATGAGGCTTTCTAAAAGTAAATAAGTAACAAATCTGTCTTGTCTTATCAATTATCATACAAACGGGTTGCTTTCACGACGGGAAAGTTTTGCCCATCTAAGCTTTTATTTTTTAGAAACGATTTATTTTTTTGTATGTTGTTAGTAACGCTTTCACGCTAAAACAGCTGAACGGATTTGGATGAAATTTGGCGCATGTGTAGACCATTACCAGCGGGGTAATTGTGTATCACACTTACAATAGGAATGGGTTTCATTTTACCAGTTCAGCAACTTTCATTGCGTTATTTACGGTATTGAGCGGGCAAATTTTTCGAATATATGAAGCAATGGATTAACTCTTCAAAATGATTCAGATGTGATTGATAGTTTGTTATGCATTAAAGGTGCTGGATTAGGACAAAAGATACTTTTTATCCTGTTTTAAAATATGTTTCAAAGTATTGGTAACATCATTCACGTGAAAATGATGCAGAACGTTAAAAACATCCGTAATAAAAAGATTAAAAAAAAAGGGAAAATTAATATTAAATTAAATTAAAATAAGCCGTGGCAGCTAAGAGATGACTCAGGTCTCCGGCGCCCGTTCACGAACATAACGTATCGACGCAATAATTATACAACATTGTTGAATAGTATAACTTAGCTGTAACCAAATGCCTTGTTCGGATCACCTAATTAATGCCTCCGCTACGAATCGTCATGATTCAAGACAAGAACTGATTTTAGTAAGGATTGTTGTTTTAGTAACTACATACATGTAGGATGTTAATTCGGAACGCATCATAATTTTAATAATAATAACTATAAGAATGAATGCAGCGATGAGTGAATGAGAAAGTATGTGTGCGAGGCAGAGCGAAAAAGGAAAATGAAGATGGCGAGCGAGCTATGAGAGGATTATTATGACGAAGTTTTTTTAAATAATAAAGAAGTTTTCAAGATGTGAAGTTACCTTATTTCAGTCGTCCACATGAACCCTACTTGCATATTTATTATGTATATGTCAAGTTGTGATCGACCAGTCTATGTACGAGGTTGTGGATTCACACCCGGCCAAATACCAATGTGGCTTTTTCGTTTTGGACATTACTGACATCAGTGAAGGAAACCTGCAGTGCGATTCTGTAACCATCTCACCGTGAAAACTTAGGTGAAGTGAGCGTGGAGTGAGCTGTCATTCCAAATAATGCTAGGGATTGACACTACTGACAACTCACATCAAGCTCACTTCACTTGAGTTTTCACGGTGAGATTTTCACAGAATCGACCGGCAGGACTTACAAATTGTTAACTAGCTTCAGCCCGCGGCTTCGCCCGCATCGATTTCGAAAATTATCCCACGGGGACATGCTGCATGCACCGGGCCCAAAAGTAGCCTATTTACTTCCCCAGTATGCAATCTATCTCTTTGCCAAATTTTACCGTTCATTCATTTCGTCCATTCAGTGGTTTAGGGGTCAAAAGGTAAAATTCAGACAGAGTTAGGTACTTTTGTATTTATAATATTACTTGCTGCGTCCCGCGGTTTCACCCGCTGAAGTTTCGATCCCATGAGAATTTCGGGATAAAAAGTATCGTTTAAGTTAATTCTGGTTATAAACCATCTGTGTGCCAAATTTCATCAAAATACGTTTAGTAGTTTTTGCGTGAAAGAGTAACAAACATCCATCCATCCATACAAACTTTCACGTTTATAATATTAGTAGAATACTAGCTGCGCCCCGCAGTTTCACCCGCATATGTTTCGATTCCGTGGGAATATCGGGATAAAAAGTATCATAAATGTGTTAATACTTGTTATAAACTATCTGTGTGTCCAATTTCATCAAAATTTCTCCAGCCGTTTGAGCGTGAAAAAGTAACAAACATACAAACACACACACACAAACTTTCGCCTTTATAATATTAGTGTGAAGTGTGATTATAAGTAGGATAAGTAGTAGGTATGGATACAGGTAAGTCTGTAATCGGCTACCCGTGTTGAGACAGCGTGGTGGTTAATGTCCAGGCCTTCTCAGTGTGAGAAGAGGCCTTTGCTCTGCAGCCGAACAACTATAGTCTGGTATTGTAAAGTCCCTGGCTGGGCTCGAGCTTACGATCTACAACTCGTAAGTCGCAGCGGTTTCCCCTGGGCGACAGCTGCTCCAATCACTGCTTCGTGTAAAGTATTTCCAACCCAGAAAAGATCGAAATCACGATCCTTCTCGCTTACTCGTAAATTAGAAAAGCCATTGTGTCTCGCGCGGATTCACGTTCGATACGAAGGGTTTTAAATCCTAGCCACTGCGCTAAACAAGCCTGTAAGTACAAGTCAAAGGTGCCTGAAGATAACTTAACGTTTCTAACAACTTGTTGGCTAGCCTTGTGTGTAGTTAATCATGACCTTTAACCGAAGTTATGTACAAGTTAACTACCTACTTACATAATATAATAGTATTAGGTGCAGTAAGATAAGTCTTTCACAATAAAACCTGTCGTAAGAATCTAAGAACAGAAAACCTTCACCCATCAACTGCCTAGCCTTTCCCAACTATGATCGGCTTCCAGTCTACTCGGATGCAGCTGAATACCAGTATTTTATATGGAGCGACGGCTATCTGACCTCCATAGCTCAGTTACTGGATAATACGACCCCTTAGTAAGACTGGTTGTCAAACTTTCGGGCTTCTGATTACCCGTAACGACGATCAAAGATCCACGAATGACAGCCGGGTCCAAGCAACGGCTTAAAGTGCATTCCGAGGCTCGGAGGGTTCTCGGTATGTAAAGATGGTCACCCGAAACCCATTTACGGACCAACCGCGGTAAGCTGATCGATTAACCCGTGCGGCTGTTATTACTTAGTTAGTTACAGTAAACAATACAATAAACAATAAATATTGTTTATTGTTTGTTTACTTACCCACGAGCCCCTCAGAAATCCTTACCTAAATTGATGAAAAAACAATGCATTGTCTTTAAAAAATGCAGGTTCTATACTCACTACCACACTCCGTATTTTATATAGGTACATTTATTATGTATTTGTAAAGTACTGATGTGTCTATATAAAAAGTAAAACGACCACATAATAATGTGTTTTTTTTTTTAATATTTATGTTGTCTCTTATATGTGGAGACTTGTAAGTATTTAAACTTCATTTTCTAACTGAACAGACAGCTGTAGGTACCTACTGCTGAGGAGTTTGTTGCGCCACTTCTTCTTCCCAGCGATAGCACTAGGAAGTGCTGAAGGGCGGGCGTTTTTGCAGGGCTGCCTTTTGTAATTTTGACGTTCGAAAAGTGCTGATTCTCAGCCTAATTTAAATAAAAGACTTTTGATTTGATTTTCATAAATCACTTGCTACAGCCAGCGCCATCTATTCGTTTGTAGCGTAAACTGGAAGTTGTCCGGGCCAGGAAAACATGACGATTTCTCTAGAATCAGCGCGTGGTTTTTAGAATGTAGATCTTATAAGAATAATATTTAGTTTGTAATAACTGTAAACACTAACAAACTTTACATCGTATTTTTAGACATATAAATTAGGAAAAAGATTCAAAAACAAAAAATACTTATCAAAAATATTTTATTAGTAATTTACAACATTTGCATGCATTGTTTTTTTAGCTTTCCGTACCCAAAGGGTACCCTAAGACTCCACTGTCTGTCTGTCTATCTGTCACCAGGCTGTATCTCATGAACTTTGATATCTAGACAGTTGAAATTTTCACAGATGTGTATGTATTTCTGTTGCCACTATAACAACAAATAACTAAAAAAGAATAAAATAAATATTTAAGTGGGGCTCCCATACAAGAAACGTGATTTTTTTGCCGTTTTTTGCTCGATATTAATAACGGCAACAGGTAGACGCTTGAAATATTCACAGAATATTTAGTTGTATATTCACTTTAAAAATAAATAATTAAAATAAATATTTAAGGGGGGCTCCCAACAGACGTTATTTTTATAGATAATGATACGGAACCCTTCCGACTTGCACTTGGCCGGTTGTTTTCTTATATCTACCTGGACCTCAGGACGTAGGTATAGTTTATTTATGTCAAGGCTTTTGTCAAAATGCAAATTAGAGGTATTTTTTGACAGATTGAGGCTGAGATCAGACTGTGATTGTTCTTAAAATTACGAGAATTACGCCCTGATCTCAGTCTCAATCTGTCAAAAATACCTCTAATTTCCCTACATTTTGACAAGTTTTTGACATTTGTTTGTCGCCGAGATGAGACTGCGCCTAGATTTTGACCGTTTTAAATTACGAGAATTGGCCTTCTGGTCGCAAATCCTTCATCTCTTATTCTGACATGAGCCTGTCTTTCACTACATGTCTTTACTTGGATATCGGTGAAGAGAATAACATATTAGCGTCGACACAAAGATCAATCATAACATCTTCCTCTTCTCTCTTTTGTCCTTTAAAATAGATACATGGTTCTATTAAAGTGAAGATTATTTATGAAAACTCATATTATGTCCGTGTGTCCTTTGACCAAGGCTTCCTCCAAGCCCTTCCTATTCTCCCTGTCCCTTGCCTGTCCAGTCCATGTGTCATCCTAGACAACAGGATGTAGGATGACTAATGATGTTTTCTTTCCATTTTTATTATTTTTAATGTAACATTGTTAATTTTAAATGCTCCTTTTTACTATTTGTGTTTCCTGTGTCTTCCAAATAAGATATTTTTCCTTTTCTTTCCCCTGACAGTTTGACAGGCCCATCTCCATTATAATTTTCCCAGTTTTAGTCCTACATCTCGTGTTTTTGTTACTTTCCTGGTTACTGGTCTGTTGTAGAAGCCTTCATGTGATGTTTATTTGATGCACTCTCCACGTGTTCAGTCCCGAACAGCGACCGTAGTAGGCCCAATCATCTGCACAAGCCTTTATCCTCGTAAGCATTTTGCAATCTTGTCAGTGCTTCTAAAGCCGATTTTACGTTACGCACATGCGAAAAAGCATTGGAGAGCAGGGAGAGGCATATTACTCAAGCGCGCGCTGTTCTTTGTTCATGTCTTTGCTTCCTGGTAGACTTGATTCAAAGTCAAATCAAATTTAATTAAAATAGGCACAAAAAAGGCACTTCTGAACGTCATTTAAAAGTCGGCGTCCTTGGGTTCGCATTTTCGATGTTTGCCACCGACTTCCGAAATTAAAGTTATTTTCACTTTGTTGTGTCTTTTTTGGAAGCCGGTTGTTTTTTTTTTGCAGAAAAAAAGTTTTTATTTTTCACTTGTAGGTAAGTTGTAATTTTTACCAGTAATTTTGATTTAAAAACCAAACTACTGAACCGTTTTTGATGAAATTTCTATGGGAACAATCTGAAAGTATATCCTTACAAATAAAGTATAAAGGTATCGGCCCAGACACGAGTCGAAGGCCAGCTAGGTAATTAACTTTGTGTAAGTATTTAATTGCATCATCACTGTTCTCAAAACTGTAAAAGTTGGAGGGTTGGGCAGTAAATATTTTAGCAACCTGCTTTATATTTTAAAGAGCTCCTCTTTTTCTCAAATATCCTCTCGAATTTTACTGCTTTCTGATCATTAGGTAGATCAACAAGGCTCCAGACCTTATTAGTAAAGAACAATCTAAACTCGTCTTTCATGGCTTCCTTCCATTCTTCAGCCTTATTACCAACGAGTTCCTGCTTAACAGTCTCCGGGTCTCCAAATCTGTACTTCAGCTAACAACTGTGCACATATATTTTCGTTTGTAACACCAGCGGCGTCCATTGTTGTCTTCACGTGAACTTCCTGGAACACAAGTGTCATCCAATGAGTTATCTGCCTCAGACAAACAACCGTCATTGATACTGTGTTCCTATTCCAATTCGTTATGTAGTTTCTGCCCACCCCCATGGCAAGATGGCGTAATTCTGTGTATGTCTTCATTCAAAGAAACAATGTTCTAAAAACTATACTGTATACTTTGATACAATGCTGAAAGTTCTCCAGATCAATGAGTCTTCCCCCCAGTCCCTTTGCATCGCAGTAACCCACAAATTCCTTTGCCTTCGAATCCAGTTTCTGAAGATTTGAAGTTAAAGCATAAGTCAAGCAACCAAATGTACGAAAAAGAATTATGTTTATCTTTGACTTTCCATTTTTCTGGTGGTGCCATAGCCATGACAGCTTTTGAGGGTGACGGGTTTTTCAAATGTACTGATTGTTGACGGCCTCGGCCCAAAAACGTTTGTCTAGGCGTTTGTCTGGCGTTTGTCGTTTGTCTATCTTCTAGCATGCAGCGCTTCTCTGCCACATCATCCTGCTGACTGCAATGCAGGACAGTGATTTGGTGACAGAATCAATGTTGTTGCAGGAAATCCTGAAACGTTTTTATTAATTATTCACCACCATTTAAACGTCTTTCTTCAAGTAATCAATACAATTTAAAGAAAATAAAATAACGAGCACGAGTATTGTATCAAGCCTAAAATCTTCTCAAGACATAACATGAGGCACTTATGGAAAAGGAAATTTTGCTAGTTTCCTTGATGATGGTGTGACTGTTCCTAAATTACCCTAGGCTGATAAAATTTTCGTTTTTCCTAATTATGTGGAATTGTCAGTTAAGAACGGCTTTCCCTGCGGGAAAGGAAGCACGCCCCATTCCACCGCGTGCTTCTGTAGGGATTCGACACCAGACTTGGGCACCCTCCCACCGTTGTAAGAAATGAATCCCCATGAACTAATGTGCCACATCCCGACTTAGAAAGCTAGGGGATGTGGATGGGACAGTGAAGTTAATAATGGGGATTCACAGTTAGTAAACATAAGTATTACAATTATCAATATTATATGAAGCTAAGAAGACAAGAGGGTATGCAAAAATATATAATATAATATATTAGGATTTAGTATTATAAATGTTGCTCGCAGGTTGTCACGGACATCTGTAATAATCTTTATGATTAGACGGGGTAAATAAAGGGATCGTTACGCTTGCGCTTCAATTAATCATTTATAACTACGTTAATTTATCTATTTACAATGTACCCACTACAGTGAGGCTGGGAACCGTTTTTAAACGTATGCCTCATTGTACGTGTTCTGTTAGACCTAACGCATAGAACCTCTGAGGACACTAACACGACTCTAACAGAACACGCTCCCTAAGCACTAAATAAATGTCTTACTCAACCCTAGGACAGAGTACTGCGAAGTCCAACTGTTATTGAGTAAGACAAGTTTTGAATAGTTCTTACCGCGTATTAATATGAAACCCTTACGGCAACCTATCCCTCCTCTAAGGTACATAAACTAGCACAAGCGCACCGTAGACTCAGCCTCTAGCAAAACTCATTGCGATCGTACTTGGTGCACACCGAAGTGGAATTTCGTCACTTCACATTTCCTTACTCTTCCCCATTTAGAAGGACGCGGTGCGTCCTATAGTCAGCGTGTTTCGATAAATAGTGACGATTTAGTAATAGTCCTACAGAACGGACGGGGTGATTTATCGAGACACGGTCCCTAGCGTTTTTAAACGCCTATCAATCATAGTTTGTGATGCTCAGTGAAGCCTAACCCTCTCCCGGAAATGTGCATACAACAAGCCTCACGCATGTGTTCTGTGGCGAGACCTTTTTGGACGCAGAAATCATCAATAACGTTTGGTTAATCATTTAATTATAGATTGGCTTTATAGCCTGGTTTGATTTAAAGGAACTGCGAGTTTTACGGTTCTGCCTTCCATATGAGGTCGTTAACAGTCGTCAAAAGTCAGGAGCATGAAAGCTCAAAGTCAGGTAAAGCGGAAGGCCTTCTTCGTATTCCCTAAAACCAACCGGAATTGAAAGATATCTGTCAAGGTATGGATTAGGAGATGGTTACTTAATATAAGAGAAAATAACATGAATGATTAAAACGATCACCTAGATGATCTATTTACCAGATAAATCATCATTAATAGCTTCCCAGCTATATCGCCTTCACTACTTGCTAGTGTTTAGCTGGAGAGAAGAACAGGCGCAGTAAACTCACCAGCAACACGTATCTGTCTATTTCTTTAGAGGAACTTTAATACCGTTATCAGCCTAGGATAATTATTATAATTAAAGACTCACCCAGTCACACCAACAAACACACGCACACCACTTTAAATACTAGATTAACCTAATCTAGGCTCCAACCCAACTATATTTAACTTAATAACTCATGTTCGCTATTTCGCGACAGCCCACTCGGACATAGCCTCCTGATGTTCTTTAAATCTCCTAACTTAACTAGCCTGGACTAGGAAGTCCGTCTCCTGTAGCGGTTCGACACCGACTGCCCTGAGTTATCCCATCAGTCTCCTCACAATTCCTCCAAAATACCACGCTTAGTCCAGCCTCCGTCTGTCCCTTTTTTGTCCGATTTCTCAATTGTTTCGAGGGTTCATTCCCACAGCCTACGATCCCTACTAATGGGAAACAGATGTGGGACTCGTATTGTCCATTGCATGTTAGCGTCTCGGCATTCTTAGAATTCGTACAAAATATTGCATCTTAAGTGACGTAGAACATCGCTTTCTATTGATGAGTGGCTATAATTGCCGGTCTGTTTCCCATAAAATATAAATGGAATGGTTTTCTAAGAGTTTCAATATTGTTTTACTATTTTAAAGAAAAAGGATATTTTGTTATTTATTAGGGTAACATGTCGAACTGTCAGACCATAAAATTGAGATTTAATGCGCCTCTAAGCGGGCTGATATCGTGGGCCAATGTTAAAATAAGAATTTAGCATAAGATATTTTGTTATTAAATTAGGAGTAAGTGACAGACAGTCACATTCCCCCCTCTGAAAATCAGATGCGTGACGCAGTACAGCGTATGAGCTTTCACAATAGAATGAACTCTGCTTTTCCTTGAAAGTGTCTCAGAATATAGACCTATACTTATCTGATGTATTTATTTCATTAAATACCTACTAGAATACCGAAGTATTCTAGTATCAATCCAACAAGATCCCAATAAGATGCAATGTCTGCTATAATGTAATAATGTATCGCAGAAGCATCTTAGATCGATATATTTATGATTTCTCTTTAATATTTTAACTATTAATGTTCTTGCAACTTTCTATGATACTTTAAATAACCTAACCGCGCCTCAGTCAAGTTCAGTAAGCCTGTGCATGCTTATAATTTAGTTTTACATACCAGGGACTCTCTTAAGAGTATTTATGCTATTTAGCCACGCTACCTATGGCGCTCCCTCGTTCTAAACTCGGCCTGTCGCAGTTGCCGCTGGACAGAGGCCTTTCCTTATGCACCTCAACGCCAAGCCAGCTTAATCAGCTGCCCGCAGTTGTATCCAAGAGTAGCTGAAATAGTCCGCACATAAACATATTAGATTTGATTCCACTTAGACGCCCCCCTCTGATTCTAAGAGGTTAGAACAGTTTTGAGTTCTATTAAGATTTGGGAATTTATACAGCTTTTAGAAAATTAGGAATCCTAGACTGTGCAACCAATTTTTGGCTTACTAGCACATAATGTTGTTAACTATTCCTTCAGATTATGAAGATGTTGACAAGGACATTCTATGGTATATTTGAACTGATAACTATTAGTACTATTGCCCTAAACCATAAATCTATAATATCTCATGAGATAACAAAAATCATACCACGTAACTACGGGTAACTGAAGTGTGTAATAAAAGTGAAACTTAGCTTCGCAACAGGAGCCAAGCCACAGCTACTGCTATTGGAGTCAGCCGCTGTCAGCTGATTTTGAAGGAACTTCAAACCAAGCGCAACTCACAAACCAAAGGTTCAGACATAGCGTAGTGGCAGCCAAGTGAAGACTTAAATATCCTTTTATGACGATAGTTAATGTACCCTCTTGGTAAATTAATTGTTATTTTATAAGCTTCACGCTCCGTAGGTCTTACTCACTAATAATATTAGATGTACCCGTAATAAGGGCGTATCTTATACCTACAACCTAAACTCATTCCACATACGCACATATAAATCGCGAACGCACAAACACATTTTCATATTCACATACCATCAGTTACTAAACTCGCATGTGCAGGGAGTCGAACCCATTAATACAGATATTGACATACTGTCATAAACTCTCGTTTGCAGAGAGTCGAACCTATTACTACAGTAACACAGGCATTCAAGCAACAATCGTACCATTACCTACAGTAACGTTGGAACCAAAGCCCTACAATTGATGCGCCGTGACACAGGAATTCCAAAAATCATAAAACCAATACATCTTACGGGAATCGAACCCAATATCCATGGTAATGGAAATCAAACGCTTATAAACAAAGAACATCAGGTGGCAATCGAGCCCACTACGAGTACTTACAGGATTCAATCATCATTATCAAACCGTGACTTAAATAAACATAAATTATTGTATCAACCAATAACATCAGGCGGGAATCGAACCCAAGATCCATGACAATGGAATCTAAGCATATCAGCAATTAAATCATGCGGGGATTGAACCCGCTACCAGTAGTTGAAGAATTCAACCACCATTATCATACCGTAACTTACAAACAGGTGTTGTAACCGTTGTAACGCTTGCCGTCGCTAACAATTAATAGAACCATAAAATTACGTTGTGTTATTTTCGTGTACATACGTTGTGTTATTTTTGTAGTAACCCATATTTCGTTCTTTCTCGTTGCACTGAAGTGAATCAGTACATTTAATGACGAGAATCCTGGTCACGGCACCACATGTGACTGTTCCTAAATTACCCTAGGCTGATAAAATTTTCGTTTTTCCTAATTATGTGGAATTGTCAGTTAAGAACGGCTTTCCCTGCGGGAAAGGAAGCACGCCCCATTCCACCGCGTGCTTCTGTAGGGATTCGACACCAGACTTGGGCACCCTCCCACCGTTGTAAGAAATGAATCCCCATGAACTAATGTGCCACATCCCGACTTAGAAAGCTAGGGGATGTGGATGGGACAGTGAAGTTAATAATGGGGATTCACAGTTAGTAAACATAAGTATTACAATTATCAATATTATATGAAGCTAAGAAGACAAGAGGGTATGCAAAAATATATAATATAATATATTAGGATTTAGTATTATAAATGTTGCTCGCAGGTTGTCACGGACATCTGTAATAATCTTTATGATTAGACGGGGTAAATAAAGGGATCGTTACGCTTGCGCTTCAATTAATCATTTATAACTACGTTAATTTATCTATTTACAATGTACCCACTACAGTGAGGCTGGGAACCGTTTTTAAACGTATGCCTCATTGTACGTGTTCTGTTAGACCTAACGCATAGAACCTCTGAGGACACTAACACGACTCTAACAGAACACGCTCCCTAAGCACTAAATAAATGTCTTACTCAACCCTAGGACAGAGTACTGCGAAGTCCAACTGTTATTGAGTAAGACAAGTTTTGAATAGTTCTTACCGCGTATTAATATGAAACCCTTACGGCAACCTATCCCTCCTCTAAGGTACATAAACTAGCACAAGCGCACCGTAGACTCAGCCTCTAGCAAAACTCATTGCGATCGTACTTGGTGCACACCGAAGTGGAATTTCGTCACTTCACATTTCCTTACTCTTCCCCATTTAGAAGGACGCGGTGCGTCCTATAGTCAGCGTGTTTCGATAAATAGTGACGATTTAGTAATAGTCCTACAGAACGGACGGGGTGATTTATCGAGACACGGTCCCTAGCGTTTTTAAACGCCTATCAATCATAGTTTGTGATGCTCAGTGAAGCCTAACCCTCTCCCGGAAATGTGCATACAACAAGCCTCACGCATGTGTTCTGTGGCGAGACCTTTTTGGACGCAGAAATCATCAATAACGTTTGGTTAATCATTTAATTATAGATTGGCTTTATAGCCTGGTTTGATTTAAAGGAACTGCGAGTTTTACGGTTCTGCCTTCCATATGAGGTCGTTAACAGTCGTCAAAAGTCAGGAGCATGAAAGCTCAAAGTCAGGTAAAGCGGAAGGCCTTCTTCGTATTCCCTAAAACCAACCGGAATTGAAAGATATCTGTCAAGGTATGGATTAGGAGATGGTTACTTAATATAAGAGAAAATAACATGAATGATTAAAACGATCACCTAGATGATCTATTTACCAGATAAATCATCATTAATAGCTTCCCAGCTATATCGCCTTCACTACTTGCTAGTGTTTAGCTGGAGAGAAGAACAGGCGCAGTAAACTCACCAGCAACACGTATCTGTCTATTTCTTTAGAGGAACTTTAATACCGTTATCAGCCTAGGATAATTATTATAATTAAAGACTCACCCAGTCACACCAACAAACACACGCACACCACTTTAAATACTAGATTAACCTAATCTAGGCTCCAACCCAACTATATTTAACTTAATAACTCATGTTCGCTATTTCGCGACAGCCCACTCGGACATAGCCTCCTGATGTTCTTTAAATCTCCTAACTTAACTAGCCTGGACTAGGAAGTCCGTCTCCTGTAGCGGTTCGACACCGACTGCCCTGAGTTATCCCATCAGTCTCCTCACAATTCCTCCAAAATACCACGCTTAGTCCAGCCTCCGTCTGTCCCTTTTTTGTCCGATTTCTCAATTGTTTCGAGGGTTCATTCCCACAGCCTACGATCCCTACTAATGGGAAACAGATGTGGGACTCGTATTGTCCATTGCATGTTAGCGTCTCGGCATTCTTAGAATTCGTACAAAATATTGCATCTTAAGTGACGTAGAACATCGCTTTCTATTGATGAGTGGCTATAATTGCCGGTCTGTTTCCCATAAAATATAAATGGAATGGTTTTCTAAGAGTTTCAATATTGTTTTACTATTTTAAAGAAAAAGGATATTTTGTTATTTATTAGGGTAACATGTCGAACTGTCAGACCATAAAATTGAGATTTAATGCGCCTCTAAGCGGGCTGATATCGTGGGCCAATGTTAAAATAAGAATTTAGCATAAGATATTTTGTTATTAAATTAGGAGTAAGTGACAGACAGTCACATTCCCCCCTCTGAAAATCAGATGCGTGACGCAGTACAGCGTATGAGCTTTCACAATAGAATGAACTCTGCTTTTCCTTGAAAGTGTCTCAGAATATAGACCTATACTTATCTGATGTATTTATTTCATTAAATACCTACTAGAATACCGAAGTATTCTAGTATCAATCCAACAAGATCCCAATAAGATGCAATGTCTGCTATAATGTAATAATGTATCGCAGAAGCATCTTAGATCGATATATTTATGATTTCTCTTTAATATTTTAACTATTAATGTTCTTGCAACTTTCTATGATACTTTAAATAACCTAACCGCGCCTCAGTCAAGTTCAGTAAGCCTGTGCATGCTTATAATTTAGTTTTACATACCAGGGACTCTCTTAAGAGTATTTATGCTATTTAGCCACGCTACCTATGGCGCTCCCTCGTTCTAAACTCGGCCTGTCGCAGTTGCCGCTGGACAGAGGCCTTTCCTTATGCACCTCAACGCCAAGCCAGCTTAATCAGCTGCCCGCAGTTGTATCCAAGAGTAGCTGAAATAGTCCGCACATAAACATATTAGATTTGATTCCACTTAGACGCCCCCCTCTGATTCTAAGAGGTTAGAACAGTTTTGAGTTCTATTAAGATTTGGGAATTTATACAGCTTTTAGAAAATTAGGAATCCTAGACTGTGCAACCAATTTTTGGCTTACTAGCACATAATGTTGTTAACTATTCCTTCAGATTATGAAGATGTTGACAAGGACATTCTATGGTATATTTGAACTGATAACTATTAGTACTATTGCCCTAAACCATAAATCTATAATATCTCATGAGATAACAAAAATCATACCACGTAACTACGGGTAACTGAAGTGTGTAATAAAAGTGAAACTTAGCTTCGCAACAGGAGCCAAGCCACAGCTACTGCTATTGGAGTCAGCCGCTGTCAGCTGATTTTGAAGGAACTTCAAACCAAGCGCAACTCACAAACCAAAGGTTCAGACATAGCGTAGTGGCAGCCAAGTGAAGACTTAAATATCCTTTTATGACGATAGTTAATGTACCCTCTTGGTAAATTAATTGTTATTTTATAAGCTTCACGCTCCGTAGGTCTTACTCACTAATAATATTAGATGTACCCGTAATAAGGGCGTATCTTATACCTACAACCTAAACTCATTCCACATACGCACATATAAATCGCGAACGCACAAACACATTTTCATATTCACATACCATCAGTTACTAAACTCGCATGTGCAGGGAGTCGAACCCATTAATACAGATATTGACATACTGTCATAAACTCTCGTTTGCAGAGAGTCGAACCTATTACTACAGTAACACAGGCATTCAAGCAACAATCGTACCATTACCTACAGTAACGTTGGAACCAAAGCCCTACAATTGATGCGCCGTGACACAGGAATTCCAAAAATCATAAAACCAATACATCTTACGGGAATCGAACCCAATATCCATGGTAATGGAAATCAAACGCTTATAAACAAAGAACATCAGGTGGCAATCGAGCCCACTACGAGTACTTACAGGATTCAATCATCATTATCAAACCGTGACTTAAATAAACATAAATTATTGTATCAACCAATAACATCAGGCGGGAATCGAACCCAAGATCCATGACAATGGAATCTAAGCATATCAGCAATTAAATCATGCGGGGATTGAACCCGCTACCAGTAGTTGAAGAATTCAACCACCATTATCATACCGTAACTTACAAACAGGTGTTGTAACCGTTGTAACGCTTGCCGTCGCTAACAATTAATAGAACCATAAAATTACGTTGTGTTATTTTCGTGTACATACGTTGTGTTATTTTTGTAGTAACCCATATTTCGTTCTTTCTCGTTGCACTGAAGTGAATCAGTACATTTAATGACGAGAATCCTGGTCACGGCACCACATGTGACTGTTCCTAAATTACCCTAGGCTGATAAAATTTTCGTTTTTCCTAATTATGTGGAATTGTCAGTTAAGAACGGCTTTCCCTGCGGGAAAGGAAGCACGCCCCATTCCACCGCGTGCTTCTGTAGGGATTCGACACCAGACTTGGGCACCCTCCCACCGTTGTAAGAAATGAATCCCCATGAACTAATGTGCCACATCCCGACTTAGAAAGCTAGGGGATGTGGATGGGACAGTGAAGTTAATAATGGGGATTCACAGTTAGTAAACATAAGTATTACAATTATCAATATTATATGAAGCTAAGAAGACAAGAGGGTATGCAAAAATATATAATATAATATATTAGGATTTAGTATTATAAATGTTGCTCGCAGGTTGTCACGGACATCTGTAATAATCTTTATGATTAGACGGGGTAAATAAAGGGATCGTTACGCTTGCGCTTCAATTAATCATTTATAACTACGTTAATTTATCTATTTACAATGTACCCACTACAGTGAGGCTGGGAACCGTTTTTAAACGTATGCCTCATTGTACGTGTTCTGTTAGACCTAACGCATAGAACCTCTGAGGACACTAACACGACTCTAACAGAACACGCTCCCTAAGCACTAAATAAATGTCTTACTCAACCCTAGGACAGAGTACTGCGAAGTCCAACTGTTATTGAGTAAGACAAGTTTTGAATAGTTCTTACCGCGTATTAATATGAAACCCTTACGGCAACCTATCCCTCCTCTAAGGTACATAAACTA
Organism: Apamea crenata; assembly: GCA_949629185.1. Classification (NCBI taxonomy): domain Eukaryota; kingdom Metazoa; phylum Arthropoda; class Insecta; order Lepidoptera; family Noctuidae; genus Apamea; species Apamea crenata. Next base: position 2,051,675 of record OX451351.1, read on the forward strand.
GCACAAGCGCACCGTAGACTCAGCCTCTAGCAAAACTCATTGCGATCGTACTTGGTGCACACCGAAGTGGAATTTCGTCACTTCACATTTCCTTACTCTTCCCCATTTAGAAGGACGCGGTGCGTCCTATAGTCAGCGTGTTTCGATAAATAGTGACGATTTAGTAATAGTCCTACAGAACGGACGGGGTGATTTATCGAGACACGGTCCCTAGCGTTTTTAAACGCCTATCAATCATAGTTTGTGATGCTCAGTGAAGCCTAACCCTCTCCCGGAAATGTGCATACAACAAGCCTCACGCATGTGTTCTGTGGCGAGACCTTTTTGGACGCAGAAATCATCAATAACGTTTGGTTAATCATTTAATTATAGATTGGCTTTATAGCCTGGTTTGATTTAAAGGAACTGCGAGTTTTACGGTTCTGCCTTCCATATGAGGTCGTTAACAGTCGTCAAAAGTCAGGAGCATGAAAGCTCAAAGTCAGGTAAAGCGGAAGGCCTTCTTCGTATTCCCTAAAACCAACCGGAATTGAAAGATATCTGTCAAGGTATGGATTAGGAGATGGTTACTTAATATAAGAGAAAATAACATGAATGATTAAAACGATCACCTAGATGATCTATTTACCAGATAAATCATCATTAATAGCTTCCCAGCTATATCGCCTTCACTACTTGCTAGTGTTTAGCTGGAGAGAAGAACAGGCGCAGTAAACTCACCAGCAACACGTATCTGTCTATTTCTTTAGAGGAACTTTAATACCGTTATCAGCCTAGGATAATTATTATAATTAAAGACTCACCCAGTCACACCAACAAACACACGCACACCACTTTAAATACTAGATTAACCTAATCTAGGCTCCAACCCAACTATATTTAACTTAATAACTCATGTTCGCTATTTCGCGACAGCCCACTCGGACATAGCCTCCTGATGTTCTTTAAATCTCCTAACTTAACTAGCCTGGACTAGGAAGTCCGTCTCCTGTAGCGGTTCGACACCGACTGCCCTGAGTTATCCCATCAGTCTCCTCACAATTCCTCCAAAATACCACGCTTAGTCCAGCCTCCGTCTGTCCCTTTTTTGTCCGATTTCTCAATTGTTTCGAGGGTTCATTCCCACAGCCTACGATCCCTACTAATGGGAAACAGATGTGGGACTCGTATTGTCCATTGCATGTTAGCGTCTCGGCATTCTTAGAATTCGTACAAAATATTGCATCTTAAGTGACGTAGAACATCGCTTTCTATTGATGAGTGGCTATAATTGCCGGTCTGTTTCCCATAAAATATAAATGGAATGGTTTTCTAAGAGTTTCAATATTGTTTTACTATTTTAAAGAAAAAGGATATTTTGTTATTTATTAGGGTAACATGTCGAACTGTCAGACCATAAAATTGAGATTTAATGCGCCTCTAAGCGGGCTGATATCGTGGGCCAATGTTAAAATAAGAATTTAGCATAAGATATTTTGTTATTAAATTAGGAGTAAGTGACAGACAGTCACATTGGCAATACACGATTGAAAAGTTTAAAGTATCTTAATCAATACCAAAAACCATATCTTGTCTATGAACTTTCACGCTCCTAGACTTGAGGCCCCAGCCTGTGACCATTTTGTAAATAGTATTACCATTCACATAGCTATAATTCCTTGTCCGTACACTATTCTACAGGTTTTAGAATTAAAATAAACTTTATAACCTTACTATTAAAAGTCACTATCAGACAAAAGGTTAGTTGACTGTTGAGGAACTAAATAAACATTATTTATTGTTCAGTATCCTTAATTCTAACGTTACCCAATACTGCAGTACATAACTGATCACCATTTGCATTGGTCACTGAGTTTTTAGTTGATTTTTAAGCTCTGACATAACACTTGTTATTGCACATACAGTTGCTTGCACCTGAGTACATTATTCTTAAGATAAAAATTTTAAACATCAGTGTCTGAACTAGACATAAAATATCTGTATTTCAGACATCAGTGCTCTTCCCCTGTCGTAGGCGAATGGACGACACTTATCAAATAAATGTTAGCAATATAAGAAATGAAATGCTGCTTACATGACTCTAGTGAAAAAAGGCCTTACGGTTAGTGTTGTCTGTATATTATACATACAGACAACGCTAACCGTAATGCCTTTTTGTGTTAGCGTTGTCTGTTTAATATACAGACAACGTGCATTTTTGTAATTTCTAACATGGTGATATTCTCTTGGATATTCGCATCACGGCACACCGATAACACAGGGGTCACAGGGAAGTAAAACGTATGGAAATATATGAAGACGTTTTTAAATTTCCATCCACGATACAGTTACTGTTAGCCTGCATGAATCCACTGCTGGGCAAAGACTTCGCCCCATGACTTCCACCTCTTTCGATCCGGGGCTAACGTGGACCACTGGTCGTTTGTTTTTTTTTCGTCCCGCCATCCATCGATAAAGTTATAACATGCATAATTATTATGGAGGTGGAAATGGGACTTTCACTAAATATTGTCGTGTTAGAAATTATAAAAGTGCACATATAAGTGTCATAAATGTTTCACCTTTTGATCCTTTTAATGGTAGTTAAACCGATGCAGTCTCTTTCTTTTCATCTCTTCTGTTTTATTTAATCTGCGAACAGTTTTTACAACCATAAACTGATGTTAGGTTGTGCACACATCATTAAGGTGTTTCTCCATTAAGAATCATCCCACATGAGATCCACTTCCGAATCCCTGTCCAAGTTTAAGTATATGCCATCTCTTGAGGCGTTTGATGTCTGTTGCTGCTGCTGCTGTTCATTAATTCCTATTTGATAGTAAGTACCCAGTAAACTCTGAAATACATGACTACGTAGAGACGTATGTACGAGTCATGTATTTCAGAGTTTTCAGTTAACAAGTTGCTGCAACTGGGAAGTTTTTCACACGATTTCTCCAAAGCCATGAGGAGTGGGTCATAGTTGGATGTCAGCCGCCCAACATGGTGACTGCTACAAAGTCATTGTCCAGAGAACCAATGTCATTTAACTGAAATTGGTAAAAAAATGATTTAAGTATTGAAATAATAGATTTTACATAAATGTTTACAATATTAGGGCCTTAAACTAGGGATATACATACGTATTATAATAAATGGGATCTACCTGATTGAGCTAGGAGTTACCCTGTATCTCAGGTATCCCTGTGCATAACTTGTTATTTTTACTAGCACTTTCCTCATGTATAGTCCCGAACAGCGATTGTAGTGTGTCATAGTTGGATGTCAGCCTGCACCACATGATGACTACTGCAAAGTCATCTTCCAGCCCAGACCCTATGTCATTCAACTGAAATGTTAAAAACTCGTTTATTTAAATAATACAATTTTAGTTTGACAAAACTTTATTACAATATACAAGCTACCACTATATCCATCCAATATCATATTGGCAGACATGCGGACAGAGTGTTGAATGCCCAATGGGCTTTTTTAAAATTAAATATTTATAAACAATGTTTACAATATTAATACCATAAACCAGATGTATGACTACATAATACAAAAACACGTCAAGCCTGAACATGATAAACTCAAAAACTACTTAAACTACTGAACAGATTTACTTGCGGTTGTCACCAATAGACGGAGTGATTCATAAGGAAGGTTTAGCTGTATAATTTGTAAAGGTTTTGTGTAAATTTGCTGAAATAGAACGATTTTCTGCTTCCCTGGCGTGCGCCGCGTAAACCAATACTTATATGAAAATAATTTATAAATAGGATTTTTCTGACATCCACGCGGTCATTATACATTTACTAGCTTTTGCCCGTAGCGTCGGCCTAGGTCAGGTAGATACCTGAACTAGGAAGAAACCTGTATCTCAGGTATCTCTGTTAAGTAAGCTTCAGGTAGATACCTGAACTAGGAAGAAACCTGTATCTCAGGTATCTCTGTTAAGTAAGCTTCAGGTAGATACCTGAACTAGGAATAAACCTGTATCACAGGTATCTCTGTTAAGTAAGTTTCAGGTAGATACCTGAACTAGGAATAAACCTGTATCTCAGGTATCTCTGTTAGGTAAGCTTCCATGCTAGCACTCTCCTCGAGTCCACTCCCAATGAGCGACCGTACAAGGCCCAATCATTTGCACAAGCCTTTATCCTCGTAAGCATCTTGCAAACTTGTCAGTGCTTCATGCCGATTTTGCGTTACGCTGACGCACATGCGAAAAAGCATTGGATTGGAGTACACGAATAGGCAGGCATATTTTGCAAGCGCACTGATCCTTCCTTACGTCTCTGTTTCCGGCGCATTTTCATGAAAATCTTCCAATTGTTGTAGTTTTCCATGCCCTGCGGCTTTCCAATAATTATTGATATACCTGTCCTGTCGAACTGTGCTTCGCTTGTCATTTTTGTTTTGTCTGTCGTGTCGGTCGTACGTCGTACAATAGTTTATTTCTGACATCTTTAGCATTAGCAATTGATGTTCAAGAATGGTCTTGACAAACAGTTATATGTCCCTTTCGCACAATGTTGCACTATTCATTTATCTACTAAAATAGTAGTATTTACAGCCATTTGCGGTACTAGAACATCGATATCGTCTACCTACGACTGTCAAAGTATACATTAAGACAAAAAGTGATTGGTCTAGTTTGAATAGTTACATTTTTGGGGTCTTGTAATACCTATTGTACGTTGTTAATTTTAGTATACCGAATGTTGTAACATATTCGACAGAGAGCAGGTAGTTAATTAAGTTTATGTGTGGGCAACATTAATTTGTTGGTGGTGTGACCATAATGTTCTTATTTTGCGGGATATTATTTATGTAAGAACTAATTTAACCATTTGATAAATAGTTTTACTTGTCATTCTTAAAATATAATATTTAAATAGATGATAATGATGGTATTGAACCACTTCTAGTTTCGATTTTTTTATATCTTTATATGTTTTTAAAGTGCCCTAACAAAATTATACAAAAGGAACCTTATGGTGCGACATTGTCCGTGCCTGTCCATGGGTCACAGCTAGGTACGGTACTTAGTATAATTATGTATACCTGATTCGAGTGATTTCAAGTATGTTCTACTACTGTGTACTGTTTGAAGAATGACTCGTTGATTTGTGTGTTTCTTGAGCTTAACAAAAATATTTTGGGTATTTCGTTTTTCGCCACCGACTTCCGAAATTAAAGTTATATTAAAATATGTTTTTTCGCGCATAACTCCGTCGCTTGCCAACCAATTTGAAAAAATATTTTTTTCAAATTCCAAATGGTCCCATAAAATTTTTATCAAAATTGTACAAGCGGTTTTTGAAAAATCAACAAAGATTTTTCAAAAACCGCTTCACATATTTTTTTTTTAATACAAACATCCGAATTGAGAACCTCCTCCTTTTTTTAGAAGTCGGTTAAAAAGTAACTGAATGTAAGTGGCATTGTAAATAATGGCCTAACCTTACAGAAAGAAATACTTACTTACAGAAAGAAATACGTTCTACCTAAAAACAAAAACAGCCACTACAAAGGAACACCGGGTGTTAAAGTACAGTGCTTCCCAAAACTTTTCTTTCTGTAAATGAAAATGTTCTTTGTGTGGACAACTTGGTGTTTATTTTTCAAGATTAATAACGATCCGAGAGATTTCTTACGGTTCACAGCTATGAAATATGATAGTAATGTGTCAGTCTAAAATTTGAAAGAAAACGATAAAAAAAAGTAAATACAAATATAAGCCAATGAAACTTGGTAGTACTGTGTCAAATTTTGCGTTGTGTTTTTTTACACATTAAGGTAGTGACATTTTAAAGACGACGATCATTTATAATATTGTAAATATAGTAAATTTTAGTAAGGTATATTCATTAAATACGAATAATTATTTCTGTGTTTTTGTTTTATTTTTTGTAAGCCATAGTGAATTTTGTAATACTAGTGACACGAGATACGTCTTTAGACAAGATTCAATCTTGATCTATGCGTTGTTACTACATTTTCTACTTGCTTGGTAAATATATTTTTTTCCATATTTCCATATTTAAATACCTACCTACAAATAAATTCTTCGTTCTTAACCGAGTCCTACTTTTCAGGCAAATTTATGGTCACCTTACTAGAAAAGGACTACTGTCTACGCTACGCTATAGAGTTATTCCTTCTCTTTCAAGTTGCGGTGCTTGTAAGCATAGACTATGACTATACACTTATACGCTTGTAAGCATTCCAGTTGTAATAAATAGGTACGATTTCAATTTACTTCCTTTATTGATTCTTACTTTTGTATTTGGTATTAAATCATGTTTTACAGATTATTCCATGCTCGTTCCGTTTTCAGCGAATAACAAGATGAGGTCCTACGTCCCTCAAGTAGGATTCTGGCGAACTAAAACATCCCTAGTACCGGTCACGACGTTCGAAGTTCAATTGACTGTTGATAGATGGCAACTCTGTGTCCAATTTTTGTTTTGAAAAACATACAGACCATTAGGAAAAACTTTCTTTGTTGATGGTTACCTTTGTATTGGTCTTATAAGTTTTACAGATTATTTGATGTGCCTTTCTAAGCGATAACAAAACGAGCGACTAGGATTTCGACGAACTAAAACAGGCATTGTACCGGTCACGGCATTCGAAGTTAAATTGACTGTTGATAGATGGCACCACTGTGTCAATTTTCGTTTTGGAAAGAATTCAGATCAATAAGGAAAACCTTCTATTGTTGATGCTGACTTTGTATTGGTCTTATAAGTTTTACAGATGATTTGATGTGCCTTTCTAAGCGATAACAAACCACCGAGCGACTAGGACTTCAACGAACTAAAAACAGACCTTGTACAGCCGATCGATTATGTAAAAATCGCGCCGTGAAAAGTTAGGTGAAGTGAGCTTAGAGTGAGCAGCAGTGCGATTCTGTAAACATCTCACCGTGAAAACTTAGGTGAAGTGAGCGTGGAGTGAGCTGTCATTCCAAATAATGCTAGGGATTGACGCTATTGACAAGCTCACTTCACTTGAGTTTTCACGGTGAGATTTTCACAGAATCGACCGGCGGAATCGGTTGTCAATAGTGTCAATCCCTAGCATTAGTTGGAATGACAGCTCACTCCACGCTCACTTCACCTAAGTTTTCACGGTGTGATGGTTAATGAATCGCACTGCTGGTCATGACGTTCAAAGTTCCATCAGCTGTTGATAGGTGGCGGTGCTTTCTATTTAAGGTCATGAATTTTGAAGTTCAAGCGGCTGTTGATAGATGGCACCACTGTTTACAATTTTCGCTTGGGAAAGTAATGCTGCTTTTGTTGATGCTAATCTTTGTAATGGTCTCATAACTTTTACAGCTATAAAAACCCTTGTTCCTATTTTAACACTTTACAAATTGTGGATAGATGGCGCTACTGGTAACAATTTTCGCTTAGGAAATGTTATGCTGTCAATAAAATTAGTGAAATATTTTAACTTACCTACATCTTTTGTTGATCTTAGTTTTATATTGGTCTTATAAGTTTTACGGCTCATTTCAAGCTGTGCCGAGTAAAAAAGATTTTGTACTTTATGTATTAATGTGGCCACGATTTTTGTATTCTATTGTTCAATTGGCTGTTCAAAGATGGCGCTACTGTTAGCTATTTTCGTTTTAGAAAATAATGGTGATCAATTAGTGAAATATTTTAACTGCTGAATTAATGTTTACCTTTGGTCTCTTAAGTATTACAGGTTAGCTAAGGTCAGGTATTTGCTGTGCCGTTCATAACTAAGTAATATAAGAATTTCGCCTATCATAAACAATTTTCTTTGTTTCATTATGGCAACTGCAACCAGCTTTGTATATATGCAATGCAGTAGGTAACAGCATACTGCGATTACTAATGAATCTTAGGTTGTAAGCACGTTTAACGTCAGATTTTCTAGTGTGTAAGGGTTAATAAAACAAACTTCTTGTAGATTTTTATTTTCACAGATTACTTACTACATACCTAATAAAGCTGTTTATGAGTAGGAGGGTAGGTATCATGCTCGAACGAAAAAAATCTCTCGTCGAAAGGCAATACTTAAGTAGGTATTTACATGTCTCAAGAAATACTTCAAAAATTTTCTTCACAAGCCGTTGTTACTTGAAAGTTCAAGAGATTTCAGTGAATTGAGTAATTGAATACAGTCTCCCTATGATACAGAACATCGCTCTCAAGCGATAATGTTTCAGGGGAAAGTAAATAAACATACTTATGATATTATATTGTCAACCATAATAGGTACTTTCCCGAAGGGCTTGGCAGTAGGTAGTGTGTGTATAATCAATTCATAGATAAAAAAACCAGTCAAGTGCGTGTCGGGCCACGCGCAGTGTAGGGTTTCGTAGTTTTTATAACAGCCAAGTGCGGGTCGTACCTATTCGCTGACTGATAGTTTCGTACGAAACTCGACTCGAAAAAGTCAAATACAATTTCGGTCGACTATTACTCGTAAACTTGTAAAGCCCACTTAAGTGTGATAATTTTCCTTTAAACTTCGTTATATATAGGTACCTACTACTGCCGTGACATTTGAATTTCTAACTACAACCCTTTAGTTGGTAGAGTGGGGGGGGGGGACACTTGACTCTAACGAAAATTGGTACTTTAAAGCTTGATAAGTCGCGAACGCTTTAATTAATCAAAAAACGGTTTTCGCAAAACCCTAATATTTTTGAAAAACCTATCCAACGGTGTCCCACACTATGGACAGGACGAAAAAAAAAATATCAACCCCACTTTACATGTAGGGGGGTACCCTAAAGACTTGTTTTTTTCAAAATTTTATTTTACCTCTTTTTTGGCTTCATTAACGTGTATACTCATGCCAAATTAAACTTTCTAGTACCAATCGTTTTTGAGCTAAACCGCAGACAGACAGACAGACAGACATGGCGAAACTATAAGGGTTCCTTGTTGACTACGGAACCCTTAAAACAAATAATGATCACACTCAATTAATTATAATAATATCATATTGTTTATGACTCTCTCGGGAGCCAGTAGGTCTCGGAAACTTAAACTCCATGTAATAGGGGGGGCATTACCACTTGTAACGAAAATTACTAACCTGTTTTCCTATTACTCTATTAGCTGCGGAAACACTCACGTGCATATTAATGTGCGTTTGTAGCAAACACGTGACTGCTCCCTTTCTTAGTACCGACAGTGTATTCGTGTCTTGACACGCGAACGCACATAATATGCATGTAACATGTTACGCACTAGTTGGTAGACACGCCTGGCTGGATGTATTACGTGGTGCATCGCGCCTGGCGACTGATTTGGTTCCGAAAACCTATTGGCAAACATGTCGTGAGCTAATCTTATTTACGACCTTGCATGCATCTATTATTTTAATTTTGTATGTGTACATATGTTTGCGCAAATAAAATTTCTTATTCTTATTCTTATTGATCTATTGCATTTAAGTAAATTTCCATGCTAAGATAGATCAAGAGTGTATTCTTGATCAAAAATGCTTTGCGATATTTTTCTGTCTAAGTTCGGTTTTTGCGCTTTGCAATGTTACTAACATTTTAAAATTTACTTAACATTTTTTGTTTCTTATTGTCCCAGATGTGGCTAGCAGCGCTGACTATAGTGGTAGCGGCCTGCTGTTACCTATATTTTGATACTCATAAGCCTAAGAAGTTCCCTCCGGGCCCGAAATGGGTTCCAATCCTTGGTTGTGCCAGCGAAGTGTACAAACTTCGAGAAAAAACTGGTTACTTGTACAAAGCTGTAAAGGAACTCTCTCTAGCCTACTCCAAAGATGGATCACTACTTGGTCTTAGAATTGGAAAGGATAGAATCGTGATGGTGAACACTCTAGAAGCCAACAAAGAGATGCTTTTCAATGAAGACATTGATGGTAGACCGAAAGGAATCTTCTATCAAACAAGGACTTGGGGAGAACGACGTGGAGTACTACTCACTGACGGAGAGCTATGGAAAGAACAGAGGAGGTTCCTTTTACGGCATTTGAAGGAGTTTGGCTTTGGAAGACGAGGAATGGACGACATTGCCCGGTCAGAAGCATCGCATATGGTGCACGACGTCCTTGAGATAGTTGGTGACAATGATGGCAAAACAGCCGTTATTCAGATGCATAATTTTTTCAATGTTTACATTTTAAACACTCTGTGGACGATGATGGCAGGAATCAGGTATAAGCCTAGTGATCCTCAAATGAAGGTACTTCAAAGCCTATTATTTGACTTATTCGCCGCTGTAGATATGGTCGGCACTCTCTTCAGTCACTTTCCTATTCTCAGCATTGTGGCTCCCACTCTCTCGGGTTACAAAGACTTTATTAGAACCCACAAAAGAATTTGGAAGTTTCTTCGGGACGAGTTGGCGAGACATAAAAATCGGTTTGATTCTTCTCAAGAGGACAGGGACTTTATGGATGTGTACATAAGGGTGTTGAAGGAAAAAGGAGAGGTGGACACTTATTCTGAAGGTCAGCTCGTGGCTATGTGCATGGATATGTTCATGGCTGGCACGGAGACGACCAGCAAGAGCATGAGCTTCTGCTTCAGTTATCTGGTGAGGGAGCAGGAGGTACAGAAGAAGGCTCAGGAAGAGATTGACAGAATCGTTGGCAAAGATCGAGCGCCTCACTTGGATGACCGTCCCAAGTAAGTTAATAAAATAAAATATAGCCTAGACTTAAGTCTACAGTTAGTAAGAACCAGTAGGAAATTATGTTTACCAATTGTTAATTTAAATTCATTGGCAAGAATTTTTTTTATTTTTTATTTTTATTATTTATTTATATTGTTAACTAGCTTCAGCCCGCGACTTCGTCCGCGTGAAATTTCTTGTACCCCCGACCCACCCCGAAACAAAATTTGTATTCGTTTGTATGAGAGTATAGAAAAGTGTTGTTTTTAGACTTTTTCAGGCAATTTTTAAAAATTTTCTCTGCGTAAGAACCATCCTCGTACTTCAAGGAATATTCTAAAAAAAGAATTAGCGAAATCGGTTCTGCTGTTCACGAGATTTGCGCTTAGCAACACATTCAGCGATTCATTTTTATATTATAGATTAGTTGGAACAATGTTTTTGTCAATTTGACTCAATATTTTCTTCTATCATGTCCATTTCTATTCCCTACTGATAATCTATATATATAAAATTCAAAGTCCTGACTGACTGACTGACTGACTGACTGAGACATCAACGCACAGCCTAAACCGCTGGTCCTAGAGACATGAAATTTGGAGGGTGTATTCTTCGTGAAGAGTAGGTATTCACTAAGAAAGGGTTTTTCGAAATTCCACCCCTAAGAGGGTGAAATGGGGGGATTTTGTTTGTATGAAGAATCTTATTCCTTGAGTTAATAAACTTGAAACTTGGCACGAATACTTATCTAAGTAAATTATGAAGTTGGGCATTTTTTGTTTTTATAAACTACCCCCTAAAAGGGGATTGGGGGGTTTCAAAGTTTGTATGGAAGAATTTTAACGCGCGGTCCGATTTAATCGAAACTCAGTATTTATACCTAAAATTGAAAGGAAAGAATAATGTGTATCGGGGTTTTTCGAAAATCTACCCTTGACGGCCTGAAAAGGGGTAGTCAATTTTACAGGGGAGGATTTTACAGCGTGGCTTGATTAACTCGAAAATTGGTATAACTAATCTTCGAGTCAAGTTATGAACACATCCCAAATGATTTTTCAAAATTCCACCCCTGTGGGGGTGAAAAGCGGGGATACAGTTTATATGAAAAATCTTATTCGTTAGGTTAATAATCTTGAAAATTGGCATGAATACTCGCCTAAGTAAGCAATAAAGTTTATCATTATTAGTTTTTCAAAACTACCCCTCAAAGGGGATATAGGGGTGTTAAAGTTTGTGTGGAAGAATTTGAACGCGCGGTCCGATTAACTCGAAACTCAGTGTACTGTGTGTGTACTTAAGACTAAAAATAAATAATAACACGTATGAGGGTTTTTCGAAAATCTACCCCTAATGGGGTGAAAAGGGGTAGTTAATTTTACAGGGGAGGATTATAATAAGTGGCTTGATTAATTATAAAATTGGTATAAATAATCTTTGAGCCAAGTTATGATTTTTTATGAATTTTTTAAAATTCCACCCCTGTTGGGGTGAAAAGCGGGGATACAGTTTATGTGAAAAATCTTATTAATTTAGTTAATAAACTTGAAACTTGGCAACAATACTTGCCTAAATAAGTAATAAAGTTTATCATTATAAGGTTTTCAAACTACCCCTCAAAGGGGGATATAGGGGTGTTGAAGTTTGTGTGGAAGAAATTGAATGCGCGGTCCGATTAACTCGAAACTCAGTATTGATACTTTCGACATAAAATAATTAATAATAATAGTATGTAAAGTTGTCGAAAATTGACCCCTGATGGGGCAAAAAGGGGTAATTCGGTTTTTAGGGGAGGATTTGAACTTGAAACTGTATGTTACATTTTCAAGCCTAAGCCACTGAACTTCTGATTTGGCAAAGAGATAGATGGCATCCTGGGGAAGCACATACTTTTTATCCTGGTAGCACGTTCCCGTGGGATAACTTCCGACATCCACGCGGGCGAAGCCGCGGGCAGAAGCTAGTAGTTTGATAAACTGTTAAAAGGAGTCACGCCAAGATTAACCATCATCATTAATAGTTTAATACCTGATAGATGCATACACTTCTCGTGAATTATCCGTAGATGGCGCTAAGTTTTTGTTATTTCTATTCTATTTAGCTTCCATTGGAGTTCCTTGCTGAAAACTTTGCCACGAGATAGCGATAACTGTATTGTTTTATCGCCGATGGGTCGCTTTTTATTTAAGATTTCTTTGGCAAGTGACTAACATTGCGTTCTTTCGTGGCTAGGCTTCCAGCAAATTACCCCATTATAATTATAATACTTTCCTTCTTATTCAGCATGCCGTACAACGAGGCCATAGTCCACGAATGTGTACGCCATTTCATGGGACGAACGTTTGGAGTTCCACATCGAGCTCTGAGAGATACCGGGCTGGCTGGTTACTTCATACCAGAGGTAAAACATAGTCCCTACTTGCTTTAGCTCTAAAATTATGCGTATTTATTTCCTACTCTTTGACTTTTATTCTCGTTGAGGGTTCCAAGACCATTTGAATCACTTCTCTGGGACTTACCAAACCCCATTTCTATTTACTATACATCCTGGTTTACAGGTGTGCAGTGGATAAGATAAAGGAATAGATAAGCTAACTAGTGTTTGCTGATAACGTTATCAACATTAGTGTACTTTTTCATCGTCTACGTGTCCCTGGCACGACTTTTCTTATATTAGTGTTGATGACGTTGTTCAAAAACAACGGTAAAAAAAACTAGGATACGAAGTAACGGCCTTAATATATATAATCAACCGCTATCTTACCACCATCTCTTCGTTTCAGGATACGATGGTGCTCAGCAACTTCACGAACATCTTGATGGACGAGGACATGTTCCCTGAGCCCTACTCCTTCAAGCCGGAACGATTTCTATGTGACGGAAAAATCTCTCTCCCCGACCACTACTTTCCGTTTGGACTAGCTAAACATAGATGTATGGGCGACGTTTTAGCTAAATGCAACATTTTTGTCTTCACAACGACGATGTTACAGAGATTCTCTTTCTTACCGGCTCCCGAAGAGCCTTTGCCATCTCTCGATCATGTAGACGGAGCAACGCCTTCTGCTGCTCCGTTCAAAGCGCTAGTGGTTCCAAGAGAATTTTAATATCTTTGGTGTTAAGTCTACCTACGTAGTAAAGTTGCGACTAAATTGCGGTCGTTCGATGACGTCGAAAGTTTAGTTCGATCCGATGGGTTTACCATGGGGGGTTATCATCAATCGACGTGTAAATTTATCGTCAGCTCGACGTCAATCGACCACAATCAAGTTACACCTTAATGTTTTCAATAGTTTTACAGAAGTTTGTCCAATTGAATTTGACCACTTTAGTAGATTGTAGTTTTGGGTGAGACTAAAGACTCTCTTTCTGATTGTTGTATTCTACATGTATCTTGTAAATATTAAGTGGAAGATTTTAGATCGATCTGTTATTGTTAATGTCCATTTGCGATATTAATCTTTTTTAAAGTTACCTGTGTAGAGGTTTTATGATTTAATTGTTTGAATTTTCTACTGAAATGTAGAACAGAGAGAGACAAAGAGAGTAACAAAGTACAGAGTAACAAATTGATGGACTTTATATACAGGGTGGCAGGGACATCGACGCGCAAACTGTAACCATGGATTAAGCACATGAGTTTAGACCCCATAGCGTCTTTTTTGAAATTTTTCGTCAGTTATTAAAAAAAAATATTGTTGTTCCATACATTTTGACCGCGTAAGTATTGCACTTTTCTATGAAACAGAAGATTTTTTTTTTGATAACCGACGAAACATTTCTACGCTATGGGGTCTAAACTCATGTGCTGAATTCATGGTTACAGTTTGCGCGTCGATGTCCCTGCCAATAGTATAGTAATCAACATTTGCCGACATTTTCCCATCTATGCTGGGGTCAGGTACTAGTCTTACTTAATACCAGCCAAGATACCAATGGATGAGAACTTCTATTTCTTTGTAACTCTGTGTTTATTCTCAACTTTTGATATGAGAGATCGATGACTGATCTAGGATTAGGCAGTACTTTATTTATGAAAATTGAAATGAAACGAATTGTATTTTTATCTACACCTTTGGAAGATTGTTTAATTAGAATAATTTCAGTACCTGATTGTTAATAACACACATCTACTTTTAGATAAAACACAGTTTTTTAGAGCGTCATTTCTGTTACTATAGCTATCATACTTTATTGAAACTAAGTGCCAATTATTAGAAAAGGCCGGGTATAATTGTTGATAATTGCACAAACGGCCGGGTATAATTGTTGATAATTGCCCAAAATATTACCTAGTTTGATATACCTTTCTTCACTGTTAAAAAATTCTACAGATTTTATTATATCGATGTGAAATATGAATATTTGATGTTATACATTTATGTAGTTGTACCCTATTGTCGTGAAGTTTGGAGTTATTTAGCTCCTTAGCGGTTCAACCAAATACAATAAAATCTTAATGAGGGAACGGTTTCTTTTACTTATCCAGACAAATAAATAAACACTGTCATATAGCTTAATATTACTTTTATTTATATATAAATACGTAGGTATAGGTACGCCAACAGCATATTATTAACTGCTTCGTCGGTGAAGTTGTCGCAAGCGCTACTGCTGAGCATGAGGTCCTGGGTTCGATTCCCAGGTCAGGCAAAGTGGTTGTTTTCATCTGGAATTTAGCAGCCGGGACCTGGAGTTGTGGGGCAATAGGGTCGCCATCCCTTTTCTCGCTCCTTTTACATGGGATTTAAAATAGCTTACGGAATGTGGGTGTAGGTACTATAGATACACTTCTACCTAAACCTTCCAGAATGCCGGCGTGATTAAGTTATGTATATTCCTGAGTCTACACAATTATCGATAATACTAAATAAGTTTAACTTTGATCACTTAAATGACTGCGCAAGGGGGTTTTTTCATCGGCGGGGAACCATTGCACAAATCCAAAATCAGACAGTTTCGAATTGAGCTCATTGTACTGAATACACATCCTTGATACTAATGAGTGTCTCCCATTGATACTTTTACGCGGATGAAAAAGTTTAGATATTTTCTGTCTAGGTAAACCATTGTCAATACACCACGCTTGTATTCCACGATGGGTTGTGCAGAGGTGTTTTAATACACCCACATTTTATCAGCTAAAGGGGCGAGCTGAATGCCATAAGCCGGGCGAAAATCCAGGCTCTGTGTTTCTAATAAGTTTACCTACATCGGAAAAACCTAATAACGCTGCCTGACCCGGGGTTTGAACCCTGGACGCCTTTACCAACGAGGCTGTATTGACAAGCTTTAAAATAGTATTTAGCAGTTTTAGATAAATTCACTAATTTCTCTGTCTAATAAATCAATTTCCCTGACTAACAAACTAATTTCTCTGACTAATAAATTAATTTCCCTGACTGACAAACTAATTTCTCTAATTAATAAATTAATTTCCCCAACTTCTTCTTTTCGTGCCGATGGTACTCTTCTTCGATATTTTATATTGTTTAAGCCCAGTAGGTGGCCACGTCGATTGCGGCATCAGCGGCGTTCTTTAAGTCATCCAAGGTGCAGGTGAACGGGCACTTATAGCATTCCAGCAAGTGGCCCCACTTGCTGGAATGCCCCAAGTGCCCGGTTTGATCAGAGGCACCGCACTCGCACTGGGTATTGGATGGATCAATAATCCCCCATTACGACAAGTTGTGTCTGCAGCGCCCTACTTGGGTACGCAATCGATTGAGAGCTTTCCATATGGGCCACTGCAGAGCATGGCCGACAGGCAAATTTCCCCGACTGGCAAACTACTTTCCCTAGCTGACAACTAATTTCCTCAACTGACAAGTTAATTCCCTGACTTTGCATAATATCTTTATTTGTCGAAAATGAACTACCTAGTTCTCTTGCATTAAAAATATCTATTATTCCGTTACAATTTTAAATACTGGAGTAACAATTAGTTTGTGGTACTATTATATTTACACTTTCTCCGTTAAGTAAAGATAAAGAAAACTAATGTCTACACAACAAAATTCCAGCATGTAGTACGTACCTTTACTCTACCGATCCCAAAGGCCGCGTCCTAACCAAAGCGGTAGTCGCGCAAACACGCGACTGTCGCGGTCATTATTTTCGGCGCACCCGACTGCGTTGTCGTTGTTGACAGGGGGCGTTGATCACGTATTTGCCCGACCGTTGGCTTTGGCTAGGACGCGGGGTAACTCGACTATAATAAAATATATGATGATGTTTTCTGTCCAATTAGATTTTAAAAATGTTGTCCAATTTATAAATATAACTTAAGCATTGTATTTATTATGTATAAGAAAGAGAAATTTAAAAACAGTTGCTAAACATTGTTGTCGGCAACGTTACCTGTCCACACAACGTGACTACGCTACGCCTAAAATGTAAGGTCTCTAAATGTTGTCTTTTAAAATGGTTCGTCCAAACACTACAATTTATTGTTCTTCTGATGTTTCCATCTCCCGATCGGCAACATGGAAATAATTATGTTGCTTGCAACATAAAGAAATCTTGCTGCCACAATGTTGCTCAACTTTTGTTAATTCTATAAATACAGGGATTTAGATTTCCTTTAAGATATTTAAAGAATGTTATATTAAACTATCTTGATGTTAAAAGTGGTACTTGAATCAATTACATAAAAGAAATGACAAAACTGTAGCGCGTGACTTTATGTTGGATAAATAAATAGTGTATGTATCAAAATTGTTTTATTTATTAGATTTTACCAACTTTGGGTTTTAAAAACCAAATTGTGCCTTATAGGATTTTTATATCAAACTCAAACTTAAACCATTTATTGCAATTAAACTATTTACAGGCACTTTTGAGTTGACAATTCAGTTGGAGTCGGTCAGTCAGAAAAAATAAGTTAGTTCCCATTCCAAATCTTAATACCTACTTCCCTATGGGGAAACAAGGGTCAAGACAACATGGGCACTCTTTCTTCTTCTTTATATTATTATTCATGTTGAAATTGAATGTGAGAACTATGTAGAAAGATCCGCACGTTACCAGCGTCCGGAGGAAAAAACAATAAGCCATGGCAGCTAAGAGATGACCAGGTTCGTGGTCATGACGTTTGCATCAGCACCATTTATATCAACCATTCTGAAGGGAACTAAATGATCCAACACACGCGCCACCGTCAGCGAGACATTTAAGTGAGCATGACAAACTCAACCGCCAAGGCACATTCAAGTCCATGAAACAAACCCAGTAACTGGTAGTTTTATAGCACATAGTACTCACACACGTACTCTGCAATGATATAATACTAAGAGCTTGAATTTATATAATGCAAAGATATTCTTACAATCTTCATCAGCTCCAACAATATTTTCAAATATTATATTGTATCATCCCACAGCTTGGCAAAGGCCTCTCTCCATGACTTCCATGCGCCCCTTGTGGTGGTGAAGCTGGATCAGCATTGAGCTAAGCATGATGTAATCCCCCGTCTTATAATATAGCCTGCAGAACTGTCTCATTGAGCTAAGCATAATGTAATCCCTCGTCTTATAATATGCCTGCCTGCAGAACTGTCTCATTGAGCTAAGCATGATGTAATCCCCCGTCTTATAATATGCCTGCCTGCAGAACTGTCTCATTGAGCTAAGCATGATGTAATCCGCCGTCTTATAATATGCCTGCCTGCAGAACTGTCTCATTGAGCTAAGCATGATGTAATCCCCCGTCTTATAATATGCCTGCCTTCAGAACTGTCTCATTGAGCTAAGCATGATGTAATCCGCCGTCTTATAATATGCCTGCCTGCAGAACTGTCTCATTGAGCTAAGCATGATGTAATCCCCCGTCTTATAATATGCCTGCCTGCAGAACTGTCTCATTGAGCTAAGCATGATGTAATCCGCCGTCTTATAATATGCCTGCCTGCAGAACTGTCTCATTGAGCTAAGCATGATGTAATCCCCCGTCTTATAATATGCCTGCCTGCAGAACTGTCTCATTGAGCTAAGCATGATGTAATCCCCCGTCTTATAATATGCCTGCCTGCAGAACTGTCTCATTGAGCTAAGCATGATGTAATCCGCCGTCTTATAATATGCCTGCCTGCAGAACTGTCTTATTGAGCTAAGCATGATGTAATCCCCCGTCTTATAATATGCCTGCCTGCAGAACTGTCTCATTGAGCTAAGCATGATGTAATCCGCCGTCTTATAATATGCCTGCCTGCAGAACTGTCTCATTGAGCTAAGCATGATGTAATCCCCCGTCTTATAATATGCCTGCCTGCAGAACTGTCTCATTGAGCTAAGCATGATGTAATCCGCCGTCTTATAATATGCCTGCCTGCAGAACCGGGTCATTGAGCTAAGCATGATGTAATCCCCCGTCTTATAATATGCCTGCCTGCAGAACTGTCTCATTGAGCTAAGCATGATGTAATCCCCCGTCTTATAATATGCCTGCCTGCAGAACTGTCTCATTGAGCTAAGCATGATGTAATCCGCCGTCTTATAATATGCCTGCCTGCAGAACTGTCTCATTGAGCTAAGCATGATGTAATCCCCCGTCTTATAATATGCCTGCCTGCAGAACTGTCTCATTGAGCTAAGCATGATGTAATCCCCCGTCTTATAATATGCCTGCCTGCAGAACTGTCTCATTGAGCTAAGCATGATGTAATCCCCCGTCTTATAATATGCCTGCCTGCAGAACTGTCTCATGCAGCGGGGTAATTGCGTAACACACGAACAGTACGAGTGCCTTTCATTTTGACAGTTCAACAACATTCATTACGTTATTTAAGTTGTTGAGCAGACACATTTTTCGAATATATAAAGCAATAGATTAGCAATATCCTTCGAAAAATGATTGAGATTGTGATTGATAGCGCGTTACGCTATTAGGTTACAGGAGCGTCAAATCAAATTAGTTAGCGAAACTCCCCAGATGTGATGGTTATCGAAATACAGGTTGTCAGAGACATCGACGCGCACACAGTAACCATGAGTTCAGCATATGATTCTAGACTGCCTAGGGTAGACATTTTTAGTCGGTTAATTAAAAAACCAATCTGGTGTTTCATAGAAAAGTGTAAACATGATAAAAAAAAACAGATTTTCTCAACTCATACTACGTAACTAAACTAGCAGCGGTCGATGATCACCCAAAAATAAAAGTGTAAACTCAAATTTTTTTTTAAACTGATTTTCTCAACTCATACTTCATGTAACTATGCTACCAGCGTTCGTTGCCCCCCAAAATCATCATCAAATCATATATTTTTTGGTTTGATTACGTTTAGATGTCAAAACCCATCACGTCTGTGGAATTTTGCTAACTTAATTTGACCGTGTGTATGGTGCAGCTGTGATGGAGAAGGCCTTTTGAAGATACTGGAAATAATGCTTACACAGTTGCACATACCTCTTTCTCTCTGGATTCTTCTTGATATATATTCTGAGCACGAAGAGCTGCAAAGGATCAATAAGGGGACAATAAATATTCTCAAATTTGGATGAATGTGTTTTAATGAGAAATGCATGAAAAACCTAACTAAGAGAAGACAAAATTTTCACTTAAAACTAATACCTACTCTTTACAATACATTTCTGCTTTTCATAATTTGCAATCATTTTCTATTACCAGACGCAATGGACCACAAACGCAAACATCGCATTTCTTTTTACTTATTCTTCTATATCCCGTGCAGTCACTACTGAGATGTTTCCTTACAATAATACAACATGAACCAACCATCTTTCAACTTAAACCTAAAAATGTTACCTGAACATAACTGTTGTCAAAAAAAGCACTGCTTTGTACTGGATAAAGCAGTGCTTTTCTTTAGTTTCAAACCAATTATGTCAGGAATCTGGAAGAACTAATGATTGTTGTGCTATGTATGACTGCGGCCATAATTTTCCCAACACACCCGTGACTACAACCTCCTCAACAGAACGTAGTAGTGAGCTGCACGTCCATCTTGACGCGAACCCGTTTCCGTTTGCGTTCCCTTGCGCCTCCGTCGTACAATACTTTCGATTCGTTGCTAAGTACATCCCGCTGACACGCCGCTATTAGTCTTAAATATCAATTTTGCTGTCTCAGCATTACATACTAATACATGATTAAAGCCTCACACGTGAAAAATTGCACACAGCCGGATTTTATTGCCAGCCAGCCAACAGCAAGGTGGTTCAAATGACTGCATCGTAGCTCTGCTGATGGCTTTAAGACCGTCCAAATCGAGTCCGTTTGCGGCTTATACAAATTTACTTACATAACTACAGGATTACACTAATTAAATATAGACTATAATTAAATGACTGACATGCGTTTTGATATTTGATTAATTAGGTGCTGGATGCATGGCAAGAGGAGTCCATAGGAAAAATAGTGTGTAATCGAAAACCACTCCCACAACTCTGCTTTCACACTATTTTACCGTACGAACAGATCTCCAATCCAATCCTTTTAACTTGAACCCAGTTAACAAGTAACAATTAAAGGGTTCCAAATAACAGCTGTCGTTTGGTGGCAAAAACTTTAACATCCAATCTTATGAACTTGATAGTAATTATAATAAACGCTGTGCAACATAACAGCAAACAATGACGTTGCAAAAATTACACATTACTGCAATACTACCAACTGTCTCGTTCTCTGCTAACCGACCATTCGTTGTGGCTGCCTGTCTCTCCCACCGGATGATCAGACAAGTGCATAAGACGTCAGATAACTCCCACATGATGGTGTCTACTGACGATCAACTACGGCAGTCACACCTTATAAATCCCTACAACATCATACGTCCATGCAAACCTATTACTGACAATTTTACATATTAAGAACATAACATTACTTAAAGCCAAAAATCCGTTACTTTTACTCCTTTTTTTTTGTTTTATTTTTTTTGTTTTTTTTTTTGTTTTCTTTTTTTTGTTTTTTTTTTGTTTTCTTTTTGTTTTTTTTTTGTTTTTTTTCTCTCTGAATTCTCTCAAATATCATCTGCGATGATATGAACTAAAGTAAATTTTGGCATGTCAGTCATACCTACTCTATGATAAGATGATATCAATTCCAATAATGTCCGATTTAAATCCTGCCTGTTTTCCAAACACCCAAAGTTTGTTGAACGCAACGTTATTTGGCTCCGAAGCAAACAGAACATGATCTCTAAAGGATTACTTTTAAAACTATGATGCAGCGAAAGGTGAAACGATGATAAAATTGGTGAGCAAACCAAGAAGACAAGAAGTAAAGAAATATTAGAAAACCATAAAAATACATAATAACGTAAATACGCGAAAACATACGAAGAAGAAAACGGAGGAAACAAAAGATTAGTATAGGACTTAAAACATAAAAATATATTAATAAATTAATAAAAACGAAGAAGAAGTCAAAACCTAGGGAACCAAGGAATTACCAGCGCACCAAAAAGAGGTCTCTCGTAATCAGCAGTAGTCCAGTTCAACTCCGCCGGTGACGCTGCTGTCGCCACCGGCCACGGACTCCAAACTTATGACTGGAAAACAGTGATCACAAAAACATTCATGCATACTATACGGGTTGAATACGGAACCTCCTTTTTTTGAAGTCGATTAAAAAAGGTATAGCGGTGTACGAACTCGTCCTAGCAGACCACGATGGCGGACTGTCACTAATGTGGCAGATTGACACTTACGATAGGGGCTCGCCAAGCGGCCCCGATACGGGCACGTTATGTTGTGAAATGTGTGGCAAAATATAAAAGTTAAACCTGACCCACCTGACCCTGAACTTCGTATAACAACAGGTGAAAATATTGGTCAAATCTTCGTATTAAAAAAAAGAGCTGTAAAATGCTGCGATGCAGAGTCGCGAGCTACTGTATCTACGCCTCCGTAAAGTAAACTTAGGACCGGTGGAGGTATCAAAATGATCGACTTAAAGAAATCAATCCAAAATATCCATATTGCTGGCATTTACAGTTTAACTTTAGTTGATAAAAAACTAACCATTGGTATTTGCGTCACCCCTTGTAAAACTACATTTACATCTGTAATTGTTACATAATAAAAAGTATTCTAACTATCTTTGTTTCAATTTGCAAAGTAGAATTTGAGCAATGTACTTATGTGTAAGGCATACAGCGGCAGATTGTGAAATGAAACCGGGTTTTTCTAATATTTGTTCTTATGATAGAATTGTGTCATAGTTTAAATTATCAAAAAGTCAAGTTTTGAATAAGGAGGCTCGGTGACTGATGGTAACAGTTAAAACATCCATATACTAAATCATGGACGTTCCCGACATCAGTAGTTTTTTTCTGTTTGGTGAGACTAAGATGGTGTTCGTCAACAGGTGGATGCTGTTACTCATCCACTTGTTCGCTCCCTTCGTATATCGGCACCCACGCCGGGAAAAGTATGATCGTGGGTTCATGAAATCTGTGATCAGGTTTCATTGCGGTGCTCCCTAGCACCCCGTTGTAGATCGTCGTCCACTATTGAATTGTTCAGCGGTGCTGGTGGCAGAAGCGAACTTATTTCAGATAATATGATAAGTATCCCACCGTTACCACCACCGCCTCTGCGTGAACAATGCATCAGAGACTATTATACAACTAGAGGTATGTGCCCCGCACTCTAGGGATAACAAAACTTCGACATTATTGCATTCCGAAACTTAAACCTAATTGCTATTTGAACAGCGGCCTGACTGCATTGCCTAGATCGCTAACAGACGTCTCGATGTTCAGATGGAAAACACGTCATTATATCGTTACTATCACACTCAAAATCGATCAGTGCAGTTTAGTGGTAGACAGTAAAATCCAGTAATTTTTTTAAAGAATATTTTTCAAACTAAAACGTAGTAGTGAACTGCACGTCCATCTTGACGCGAGCCCATTTCCATTGGCGTTCCCTTGCACCTCCGTCGTACAATACTTTCGATTCGTTGCTAAGTACATCCCGCTGACACGCCGCTATTAGTCTTAAATATCAATTTTGCTGTCTCAGCATTACATACTAATACATGATTAAAGCCTCACACGTGAAAAATTGCACACAGCCGGATTTTATTGCCAGCCAGCCAACAGCAAGGTGGTTCAAATGACTGCATCGTAGCTCTGCTGATGGCTTTAAGACCGTCCAAATCGAGTCCGTTTGTGGCTTATACAAATTTACTTACATAACTATAGGATTACACTAATTAAATATAGACTATAATTAAATGACTGACATGCGTTTTGATATTTGATTAATTAGGTGCTGGATGCATGGCAAGAGGAGTCCATAGGAAAAATAGTGTGTAATCGAAAACCACTCCCACAACTCTGCTTTCACACTATTTTACCGTACGAACAGATCTCCAATCCAATCCTTTTAACTTGAACCCAGTTAACAAGTAACAATTAAAGGGTTCCAAATAACAGCTGTCGTTTGGTGGCAAAAACTTTAACATCCAATCTTATGAACTTGATAGTAATTATAATAAACGCTATGCAACATAACAGCAAACAATGACGTTGCAAAAATTACACATTACTGCAATTACTACCAACTGTCTCGTTCTCTGCTAACCGACCATTCGTTGTGGCTGCCTGTCTCTCCCACCGGATGATCAGACAAGTGCATAAGACGTCAGATAACTCCCACAGGATGGTGTCTACTGACGATCAACTACGGCAGTCACACCTTAAAAATCCCTACAACATCATACGTCCATGCAAACCTATTACTGACAATTTTACATATTAAGAACATAACATTACTTAAAGCCAAAAACCCGTTACTTTTACTCCTTTTTTTTTTGTTTTATTTTTTTTGTTTTTTTTTTGTTTTCTTTTTTTTGTTTTTTTTTGTTTTCTTTTTGTTTTTTTTTTGTTTTTTTTCTCTCTGAATTCTCTCAAATATCATCTGCGATGATATGAACTAAAGTAAATTTTGGCATGTCAGTCATACCTACTCTATGATAAGATGATATCAATTCCAATAATGTCCGATTTAAATCCTGCCTGTTTTCCAAACACCCAAAGTTTGTTGAACGCAACGTTATTTGGCTCCGAAGCAAACAGAACATGATCTCTAAAGGATTACTTTTAAAACTATGATGCAGCGAAAGGTGAAACGATGATAAAATTGGTGAGCAAACCAAGAAGACAAGAAGTAAAGAAATATTAGAAAACCATAAAAATACATAATAACGTAAATACGCGAAAACATACGAAGAAGAAAACGGAGGAAACAAAAGATTAGTATAGGACTTAAAATATAAAAATATATTAATAAATTAATAAAAACGAAGAAGAAGTCAAAACCTAGGGAACCAAGGAATTACCAGCGCACCAAAAAGAGGTCTCTCGTAATCAGCAGTAGTCCAGTTCAACTCCGCCGGTGACGCTGCTGTCGCCACCGGCCACGGACTCACAAACTTATGACTGGAAAACAGTGATCATAAAAACATTCATGCATACTATACGGGTTGAATACGGAACCTCCTTTTTTTGAAGTCGATTAAAAAAGGTATAGCGGTGTACGAACTCGTCCTAGCAGACCACGATGGCGGACTGTCACTAATGTGGCAGATTGACACTTACGATAGGGGCTCGCCAAGAGGCACCGACACGGCCACGTTATGTTGTGAAATGTGTGGCAAAAATATAAAAGTTAAACCTGACCCACCTGACCCTGAACTTCGTATAACAACAGGTGAAAATATTGGTCAAATCTTCGTATTAAAAAAAAGAGCTGTAAAATGCTGCGATGCAGAGTCGCGAGCTACTGTATCTACGCCTCCGTAAAGTAAACTTAGGACCGGTGGAGGTATCAAAATGATCGACTTAAAGAAATCAATCCAAAATATCCATATTGCTGGCATTTACAGTTTAACTTTAGTTGATAAAAAACTAACCATTGGTATTTGCGTCACCCCTTGTAAAACTACATTTACATCTGTAATTGTTACATAATAAAAAGTATTCTAACTATCTTTGTTTCAATTTGCAAAGTAGAATTTGAGCAATGTACTTATGTGTAAGGCATACAGCGGCAGATTGTGAAATGAAACCGGGTTTTTCTAATATTTGTTCTTATGATAGAATTGTGTCATAGTTTAAATTATCAAAAAGTCAAGTTTTGAATAAGGAGGCTCGGTGACTGATGGTAACAGTTAAAACATCCATATACTAAATCATGGACGTTCCCGACATCAGTAGTTTTTTTCTGTTTGGTGAGACTAAGATGGTGTTCGTCAACAGGTGGATGCTGTTACTCATCCACTTGTTCGCTCCCTTCGTATATCGGCACCCACGCCGGGAAAAGTATGATCGTGGGTTCATGAAATCTGTGATCAGGTTTCATTGCGGTGCTCCCTAGCACCCCGTTGTAGATCGTCGTCCACTATTGAATTGTTCAGCGGTGCTGGTGGCAGAAGCGAACTTATTTCAGATAATATGATAAGTATCCCACCGTTACCACCACCGCCTCTGCGTGAACAATGCATCAGAGACTATTATACAACTAGAGGTATGTGCCCCGCACTCTAGGGATAACAAAACTTCGACATTATTGCATTCCGAAACTTAAACCTAATTGCTATTTGAACAGCGGCCTGACTGCATTGCCTAGATCGCTAACAGACGTCTCGATGTTCAGATGGAAAACACGTCATTATATCGTTACTATCACACTCAAAATCGACCAGTGCAGTTTAGTGGTAGACAGTAAAATCCAGTAATTTTCGGTTAACTTTAATGAATATGTTTTCAAACTAAAACTGCACTTATTGTTGTAATGGTCAGACTGTACATTTTTGGCAACCTGTACTTTAAAGTGGCACTACAGTAGAAACTAAAGACTGAAAACCACTCACGGAGGTTCTGTAGTAGGTACTCCGTGATCAGCAGCTCCCCCCACCCCCCCCCCCACCCCACGCCGGTGACGCTGCTGCCGCCACCGGCGGGTTCATCGAGCTGGCATCTTTTTTAAAAGAAGATCTATTTTTGCAGGAGAATTAGACATACTACAGGCTGTAGCGGAGGAAGCAGTTACCCAGGGTGCGGTCGTTTTGTGCGGTGTCTCTAGATATCGTCAACGCCTTTACACCTTGCCCTGGAGTTACATAAGGGAGGCACTTGTGTATCATCGTGTGCCTGCCTACCTTCGCTGCATTATCGGGGACCATTTAGCGGAGAGTGTTGTAATCTACCCGGGTCGGGAAGGATGGAGCCGGCGAGAGGCGACGTGCGGATCACCACACGTCTCCTCTCGCCGGCTCCATCCTTCCCGAGCAGCAACCACAGCGGGCCCAAGACCGAACCCTGGGGATCACCCCAGTGTTCGGTCTTGGGCCCGCTGCTGTGGAACATTGGTTACGACTGGGTGCTGCGCGGTGCACTGCCCCACGGTGTCGAAATAATCTGCTATACCGATGACTGAAGCATTGCATGCATGTGTAAATCGGATGACAATGCCAAATGATTATGACATGGAGCTGATCTGATGATGGGACCGGAAGGTGGCCATAGGAACTTGGTAGTTAAACGATACAACCCCATCGAATTTGGACTCGTTTGATCCGTCTTGACGAGAACTTTGGTGCTAGATAGTAACCGGGGTCTGATGATGGAAGATGGCCATAGGAACTCGGTAATTAAGCGACTCGACCCCATCGGTCGTGTCGCTTAATAACCGAGTTCCCATCGAGTTTGGGCTCGTATGATTCGTCTTGAGGAGTACTTTTGTGCTAGATGGTAACCGGGGTCTGATGATGGAGCTGGAATATGGCCATAGGAACTCCGTAATTAAACGACATCGAGTTTGGGCTCGTTTGATTCGTCTTTAAAGATAAATGTCGGTGACAAGACCCTATCTGGGTACCAGGGCGCAAGTAGTGGCGGGACCGCTACAAAGAAAACGTAAAGTAAATAATTCTATGTTAATAGTTAATACTTTAAAGAGATTTATTTTATGTTTCTTAAATTCTAATTAGTATTTGTTATCAGTGTTTGTTATTAGTTTTTGTATCCCGAACGAATAAGACTGTTTTTGAAAGGATTCCATTAAGTAAAATTTTGTTCATACATAATTACGTAATGTGTGAAATAATTTGTTCAAAATGTGCCAAGTTGACATTTTGAACAGTTTTTCTTCTAGAAACTTTTTACTGTGTATATTTAGGTAAATAATTAAACTTTAATTAGGTTAAGGATTACGTAAGGAATATTATAAGTAAAAATTGTAAGGATATAATGTGAATAAATTAATAAAACAGCAGAACTGGAGAAGGTCAAGGCACTACCAAAGATTTCAGAAAATCCAAGAGACATCTGCATCTTCACGCGCCAGATCAACAACAGCGTAGCAGCAATAAAAGGACTGAAGAAACCACAGTACCTGCATTCACCGGAGATGGTGAAACAAATCACTGAGGAAAGTGATTCTCAAGTTCTGATGTAAATATATTCTTTGAACAAATGAGTTTTGAATGATTGATTGATTTGATTGGTCCTCGAAGGGAAGAAAAATTGAGACACCACAAGAAGAGAAAAGTGTCACGGCATCAGTGAATGCAGTCAACAACGCCAGAGCATGCCTGAAGATCGTTCCAGTAGAAGTCTTCGGGTCAAAAGGATCCAAAAGAATATTGGCTCTTATGGATGAAGGATGAAGGAAAAAATTCAAAAGTGCCTGTAAATGGTTTAATTGAAATAAATGATTTGAGTTTGAGTTTGAGGTACACTTCCTGAACACATGTCTACATGTCAGCACACCAGAAGAAGAGATGCATCAAGCCATCAAGGATCACTTCACGATCGAAGCACTTGGTGTGCAACCAAGAAGACCTACTACAGATTCAGAAGGAAGAGCACTCGCCATCCTAGAAAAGACCTGCAGAGGACTTGAAGACGGTCGATTCGAAGCTGGACTTCTATGGAAGAACGAAGAAGAACAAATGCCAGAGAGCTACACATCTGCCAGGAACCGATTAATCAACATCGAAAAGAAAATAGACTAGAATCCTGAATTGAAGGCAGAATACGGCAAGCAGATCCAGCACCTAATCGACAACAAGTACGCAGAAGAAGCAAATGATAAACAAGAAGACTCCAAGAAATTATGGTACCTCCCTCATTTCTCCGTGGTTCATCCATTAAAGAAGAAGATAAGGATAGTATTCGACGCTGCAGCCAAGTCAAAAGGAAGAAGCCTCAACGACGCTCTACTGCCTGGACCAGATCTACTACAGTCACTCTTCGGTGTTCTACTAAGGTTTCGACAAGGATCCTTAGCAGTGGCAGCCGACATCAAGGAAATGTTTCTACAAGTTCGTATCAGGCCAGAAGACAGAAACAGTCTGAGGTTCCTGTGGCGCGGAGATCAGCGCGACGTATCGCCGAAGAAATATAGGATGACATCAGTTATCTTCGGTGCAACATCATTTCCGAGCACAGCTATCTACGTGAAGAACCGAAACGCAGCGGACTACAAGGAACAGTATCCAGAGGCAACAAGGGCAATCGAGCTGAACCATTACATGGACTACTACTTACACAGCTTCCATTCAGAAGAGGACTTCAGAAAAATAACAGCGCAGGTGGACTTCATACACAAGAAGGCAGGCCTCGAACTCAGAGGATAGGCATTAAACCAACCTGAGTTGCTGCAAGGCGTGAAGACTGAAACAACCGAGAAGACAGAAGTGGACCTTGGTGAGAAAGAAGAGAAGACACTAGGACTACACTGGTTCACAGAAAGGGACTCCATCGGCTTCCGAGCAAACCTATGGAAGAAATAGCCAAGGGTTTCAAGGTGCCTATGAAGGAGAAGTCACCAGCGCAGTGATGTCGACTTTCGATCCACTGGGATTAGCATCACCGGTCCTCGTCCAAGGAAAGAAGCTACTTCAGAACGTATGGCGAAGCGGCGTCGGTTGGGATGAAGAAATCGAAGAAAAAGAACACGAAGCTTGGAAAACATATCTGGAAAAGATGAAGCTACTTCAAGATTCTCAATCAACTTTGAACCTTAATTCTTTAGTAAAAAGTTGAAAATCTATTAAAGAAATTTGACAAAAAGTGCTGATTCTCAGCCTAATTTGAATAAGTGAGTTTTGATTGATTGATTGATTTGATTGGGCCTCGAAGGGAAGAAAAATTGAGACACCACAAGAAGAGAAAAGTGTCACGGCATCAGTGAATGCAGTCAACAACGCAAGAGCATACCTGAAGATCGTTCCAGTAGAAGTCTTCGGGTCAAAAGGATCCAAAAGAATATTCGCTCTTATGGATGAAGGATCAACCGTGTCACTTCTGGATGAGAAGGTGGCACAAGAAGTCGGCGCTCATGGAAACAAGGAGGAACTGGTCATCGAAACAGTGGGAGGCAGGCTGATAAGGAAGAAGGATTCTCAGATGCTGGACCTTACGGTGAAAGGAGTACACAGCTTCCATTCAGAAGAGGACTTCAGAAAAATAACAGCGCAGGTGGACTTCATACACAAGAAGGCAGGCTTCGAACTCAGAGGATAGGCATCAAACCAACCTGAGTTGCTGCAAGGCGTGAAGACTGAAACAACCGAGAAGACAGAAGTGGACCTTGGTGAGAAAGAAGAGAAGACACTAGGACTACACTGGTTCACCGAAAGGGACTCCATCGGCTTCCGAACAAACCTCTGGAAGAAATAGCCAAGGGTTTCAAGGTGCCTACGAAGAGAGAAGTCACCAGCGCAGTGATGTCGACCTTCGATCCACTGGGATTAGCATCACCGGTCCTCGTCCAAGGAAAGAAGCTACTTCAGAACGTATGGCGAAGCGGCGTCGGTTGGGATGAAGACCTGATGCGCTGGTGCTGGCAGAACTGGAGAAGGTCAAGGCACTACCAAAGATTTCAGAAAATCCAAGAGACATCTGCATCTTCACGCGCGAGATCAACAACAGCGTAGCAGCAATAAAAGGACTGAAGAAACCACAGTACCTGCATTCACCGGAGATGGTGAAACAAATCATTGAGGAAAGTGATTTTCAAGTTCTTAGGAAAAAATTCAAAAGTGCCTGTAAATGGTTTAATTGAAATAAATGATTTGAGTTTGAGTTTGAGGTACACTTCCTGAACACATGTCTACATGTCAGCACACCAGAAGAAGAGATGCATCAAGCCATCAAGGATCACTTCACGATCGAAGCACTTGGTGTGCAACCAAGAAGACCTACTACAGATTCAGAAGGAAGAGCACTCGCCATCCTAGAAAAGACCTGCAGAGGACTTGAAGACGGTCGATTCGAAGCTGGACTTCTATGGAAGAACGAAGAAGAACAAATGCCAGAGAGCTACACATCTGCCAGGAACCGATTAATCAAGATCGAAAAGAAAATAGACTAGAATCCTGAATTGAAGGCAGAATACGGCAAGCAGATCCAGCACCTAATCGACATTAAGTACGCAGAAGAAGCACCTGATGAATAAGAAGACTCCAAGAAATTATGGTACCTCCCTCATTTCTCCGTGGTTCATCCATTAAAGAAGAAGATAAGGATAGTATTCGACGCTGCAGCCAAGTCAAAAGGAAGAAGCCTCAACGACGCTCTACTGCCTGGACCAGATCTACTACAGTCACTCTTCGGTGTTCTACTAAGGTTTCGACAAGGATCCTTAGCAGTGGCAGCCGACATCAAGGAAATGTTTCTACAAGTTCGTATCAGGCCAGAAGACAGAAACAGTCTGAGGTTCCTGTGGCGCGGAGATCAGCGCGACGTATCGCCGAAGAAATATAGGATGACATCAGTTATCTTCGGTGCAACATCATCTCCGAGCACAGCTATCTACGTGAAGAACCGAAACGCAGCGGACTACAAGGAACAGTATCCAGAGGCAACAAGGGCAGTCGAGCTGAACCATTACATGGACTACTACTTACACAGCTTCCATTCAGAAGAGGACTTCAGAAAAATAACAGCGCAGGTGGACTTCATACACAAGAAGGCAGGCTTCGAACTCAGAGGATAGGCATCAAACCAACCTGAGTTGCTGCAAGGCGTGAAGACTGAAACAACCGAGAAGACAGAAGTGGACCTTGGTGAGAAAGAAGAGAAGACACTAGGACTACACTGGTTCACAGAAAGGGACTCCATCGGCTTCCGAGCAAACCTCCGGAAGAAATAGCCAAGGGTTTCAAGGTGCCTACGAAGAGAGAAGTCACCAGCGCAGTGATGTCGACTTTCGATCCACTGGGATTAGCATCACCGGTCCTCGTCCAAGGAAAGAAGCTACTTCAGAACGTATGGCGAAGCGGCGTCGGTTGGGATGAAGACCTGATGCGCTGGTGCTGGCAGAACTGGAGAAGGTCAGGGCACTACCAAAGATTTCAGAAAATCCAAGAGACATCTGCATCTTCACACGAGAAATCAACAACAGCGTAGCAGCAATAAAAGGACTGAAGAAACCACAGTACCCGTGCTGATTCTCAACCTAATTTGAATAAATGAGTTTTGATTGATTGATTGATTTGATTGGACCTCGAAGGGAAGAAAAATTGAGACACCACAAGAAGAGAAAAGTGTCACGGCATCAGTGAATGCAGTCAACAACGCAAGAGCATACCTGAAGATCGTTCCAGTAGAAGTCTTCGGGTCAAAAGGATCCAAAAGAATATTCGCTCTTATGGATGAAGGATCAACCGTGTCACTTCTGGATGAGAAGGTGGCACAAGAAGTCGGCGCTCATGGAAACAAGGAGGAACTGGTCATCGAAACAGTGGGAGGCAGGCTGATAAGGAAGAAGGATTCTCAGATGCTGGACCTTACTGTGAAAGGAGTACACAGCTTCCATTCAGAAGAGGACTTCAGAAAAATAATAGCGCTGGTGGACTTATACACAAGAAGGCAGGCTTCGAACTCAGAGGATAGGCATCAAACCAACCTGAGTTGCTGCAAGGCGTGAAGACTGAAACAACCGAGAAGACAGAAGTGGACCTTGGTGAGAAAGAAGAGAAGACACTAGGACTACACTGGTTCACAGAAAGGGACTCCATCGGCTTCCGAGCAAACCTCCGGAAGAAATAGCCAAGGGTTTCAAGGTGCCTACGAAGAGAGAAGTCACCAGCGCAGTGATGTCGACTTTCGATCCACTGGGATTAGCATCACCGGTCCTCGTCCAAGGAAAGAAGCTACTTCAGAACGTATGGCGAAGCGGCGTCGGTTGGGATGAAGACCTGATGCGCTGGTGCTGGCAGAACTGGAGAAGGTCAGGGCACTACCAAAGATTTCAGAAAATCCAAGAGACATCTGCATCTTCACACGAGAAATCAACAACAGCGTAGCAGCAATAAAAGGACTGAAGAAACCACAGTACCCGTGCTGATTCTCAACCTAATTTGAATAAATAAGTTTTGATTGATTGATTGATTTGATTGGACCTCGAAGGGAAGAAAAATTGAGACACCACAAGAAGAGAAAAGTGTCACGGCATCAGTGAATGCAGTCAACAACGCAAGAGCATACCTGAAGATCGTTCCAGTAGAAGTCTTCGGGTCAAAAGGATCCAAAAGAATATTCGCTCTTATGGATGAAGGATCAACCGTGTCACTTCTGGATGAGAAGGTGGCACAAAAAGTCGGCGCTCATGGAAACAAGGAGGAACTGGTCATCGAAACAGTGGGAGGCAGGCTGATAAGGAAGAAGGATTCTCAGATGCTGGACCTTACGGTGAAAGGAGTACACAGCTTCCATTCAGAAGAGGACTTCAGAAAAATAATAGCGCTGGTGGACTTATACACAAGAAGGCAGGCTTCGAACTCAGAGGATAGGCATCAAACCAACCTGAGTTGCTGCAAGGCGTGAAGACTGAAACAACCGAGAAGACAGAAGTGGACCTTGGTGAGAAAGAAGAGAAGACACTAGGACTACACTGGTTCACAGAAAGGGACTCCATCGGCTTCCGAGCAAACCTCCGGAAGAAATAGCCAAGGGTTTCAAGGTGCCTACGAAGAGAGAAGTCACCAGCGCAGTGATGTCGACTTTCGATCCACTGGGATTAGCATCACCGGTCCTCGTCCAAGGAAAGAAGCTACTTCAGAACGTATGGCGAAGCGGCGTCGGTTGGGATGAAGACCTGATGCGCTGGTGCTGGCAGAACTGGAGAAGGTCAGGGCACTACCAAAGATTTCAGAAAATCCAAGAGACATCTGCATCTTCACACGAGAAATCAACAACAGCGTAGCAGCAATAAAAGGACTGAAGAAACAACAGTACCCGTGCTGATTCTCAACCTAATTTGAATAAATGAGTTTTGATTGATTGATTGATTTGATTGGACCTCGAAGGGAAGAAAAATTGAGACACCACAAGAAGAGAAAAGTGTCACGGCATCAGTGAATGCAGTCAACAACGCAAGAGCATACCTGAAGATCGTTCCAGTAGAAGTCTTCGGGTCAAAAGGATCCAAAAGAATATTCGCTCTTATGGATGAAGGATCAACCGTGTCACTTCTGGATGAGAAGGTGGCACAAAAAGTCGGCGCTCATGGAAACAAGGAGGAACTGGTCATCGAAACAGTGGGAGGCAGGCTGATAAGGAAGAAGGACTCTCAGATGCTGGACCTTACGGTGAAAGGAGTACACAGCTTCCATTCAGAAGAGGACTTCAGAAAAATAATAGCGCTGGTGGACTTATACACAAGAAGGCAGGCTTCGAACTCAGAGGATAGGCATCAAACCAACCTGAGTTGCTGCAAGGCGTGAAGACTGAAACAACCGAGAAGACAGAAGTGGACCTTGGTGAGAAAGAAGAGAAGACACTAGGACTACACTGGTTCACAGAAAGGGACTCCATCGGCTTCCGAGCAAACCTCCGGAAGAAATAGCCAAGGGTTTCAAGGTGCCTACGAAGAGAGAAGTCACCAGCGCAGTGATGTCGACTTTCGATCCACTGGGATTAGCATCACCGGTCCTCGTCCAAGGAAAGAAGCTACTTTAGAACGTATGGTGAAGCGGCGTCGGTTCGGATGAAGAAATCGAAGAAAAAGAACACGAAGCTTGGAAAACATATCTGGAAAAGATGAAGCTACTACAAGATTCTCAATCAACTTTAAACCTTAATTCTTTAGTAATAAAGTTGAAAATCTATTAAAGAAATTTGACAGATTGTAGTAGCTTGATGTGCTGGCGTCTGTACTTTTGTAATTTTCGTATTTATTATGTGATACCTCCTGCGGCTAATCACTGTTTCCCATAATACAAGCTCAAGCTTAGCTTGGGAATCAGTAGCAGTACCTTTTGTACAATACAACAATACGATGCAAATGTTGGATTACTCTAAGCTAATATGAATGTATTAACTGGCGACAATAAAACGTTTATTTTTTAAGATCTTCAGATCCCAAGATGTCTGGCGCCACATCGCACCGAGGTGGAGTTGCACACGTTCACAGATGCGAGCGAAACAGCGTATGCAACCACAGTCTACTGGAGAACAGAAGGTACAAACGGAACATACCACGTCAGCTTGGTGGCAGCGAAGGTACGAGTCACGCCATTGAAGCCGGTATCGATCCCAAGACTGGACCTACAGGCAGCCCTCCTTGGAAGCATACTAACACATGCAGTAGAGGAAGAAATGGATCTAAAGATTGTAAAGAAAACATTCTGGACAGACTCCAGCATCGTGCTCTCCTGGATCAAGACAGACCCAAGAACCTTATAAACATTTGTGGCTCATCGTCTGGCCGAAATAGAAGATCTCACCAGGCCTCAAGATTGGAGATGGGTGCCTGCAGCACAGAACCCGGCTGATGATTCGACACGCGACGTACCAGAGAACTTCGATTGCAATCACCGATGGTACACCGTCCTAGAATTCTTAAGAAAAGAAGAAACCTACTGGCCTGAAGCAAGAACATTCAAGAAGGCAACCACCGGCGAAGAGAAGACAACAGACATCGCGACAACAGCCAGCATCACTCACCCGTCGCCAGATCCTGAGAGGTTTTCATCATGGAAGAGACTTTGGCGAGCCAGCAAGAGTACTGCAGTTCATACAACTCTGCAGAACAAAAGAAAAGGTCAATGTCAGCAAAGAAGATCCCACCTAGAAAACACGAAAGAAACAAAGAAGAAAACAGTCGAGAAACGACAACAGTCTTCAAGAAAGAAAATAGAAAGGAACTACGTACGTTAAGCATAGACTTGCTGGAACGAGCTGAGACTTTGCTACTGAAAGGAAGTCAAGAGAGAAGCTTCAAAGAAGACATCAGACGTCTAGAACAAGGGAAGCAGCTAGAAGGAAGCAGCAAGTTGAAGAGGCTCGACGTGGTACTAGAAGAAGGTCTTCTGCGTTTGAAGGGAAGAATCGAAACAAAACAGGGCGTAACCAGAGACTACAAACGTCCCATCGTGCTCGATAGCAAGGAGAAGATAACACAACTCATCATCGAAGAGTTCCACGGCCGTTTCAACCACGGAAACCACGCAACAGTAATGAACGAAGTAAGGCAACGCTTCTGGGTACTGGGACTGAGGTCAGCAATCAAATTAGTTTAGCATCAATGTCAGTGGTGCAAAACGAAGAAGGCAAGACCCCAAGAACTACCAACGGGCAACTTACCCAAAGAGAGATTGATGCACAGTAACCCTCCCTTTACGTGGTAGACTACTTCGGCCCAATGATGATCACCGTAGCCAGACGTCAAGAAAAGAGATGGGGTGCTCTATTCACTTGCTTAACTACAAGAGCTGTGCACATTGAGCTCAATCCCTCTCCACCGACAGCATGATCATGGCGCTACGACGATTCGCCGCGAGAAGAAGAATGCCGAAGACCATCTACTCCGACAACGGAACCAACTTCGTCGGCGCCAGTAAAGAACTGAAAGAAGCATTAGACAACCTGAAGAAAGAAGACCTCACCTCAGAAGCAAAACTTCTACAGATTTTATTACAGATATAAGTGTAGAAATTTTACATAGGGTGACACAATGGGCGGTCTTATCGCTAGAATCGATCTTTTAAAGACAACGGGCTTTTATCCGAAGTAAGTGCGATGCTGATAATGTCTGTGATGTGATATTGCTGCTGCTCCGGTAGTGGATCGGGTTGAGTTTGGTTTTTGAAAAGGCTTTCTGACTGGTGCAGGCTCGTGACAAACATTAGATATCGTTGTCGCTATGTCTTTGAGGAGGCTTTCAGACAGCACCAGTCACGTGCCACTCAACGTAAATATTATTTATTTAACATTTTTTTCCATAAGCAATCTCATACTAAATTTATTTTAAAATGAGTAGATCCAGAAGTTGGTCAGTAGCGAAAATTTAAGAAGAAAAGTTATTATGCTTTTTTATATTATGCTAATATAGTATTTGTTATTAAATTGATATGTCTCAATCGTGATTTATCACATTGAGGGAAGATTGACTGCACTTGCGTTTGGCCAGTCTCCGTTGAGATTGACTACTCTGAAATTCGCTCAGTTGGCTATAGCAATGTTAAGACTATGTTAATTGTAAACTTAGTGATTAGTTATAATTTTTAGGTTTTTATTTTGGGTTATTTTACTAAAGAACTCTTCTAAACAATTCGGTATACAGGCCTGAACACATTTTAATGTTTTTCGTAAAGTATAGAATAGAAGGAAAAATCAGTGCGATTCTGTAACCATCTCATCGAGAAAAGTTAGGTGAAGTGAGCGTGGAGTGAGCTGTCATTCCAACTAAATCTAGGGATTGACACTATTGATAGCTCACTTAACTTAACTTTTCACAGTGAGATTTTTACACAATCGATCGACAGGAAAGTCGTCCAATACAAAAGTTGGACTGTCCCAAATGTCAGTAGTTCAGTACATATACCAACAGTTTGGGGAAGATACTGAGTTGTTATCAGTTAACAAATGGAGGCTGTTATCTATCCACGTGTCATCTCCCTTAGTCTCTCGACTCCCACGGCGGGATGAGTGTGGTCATGGGGCCGTGTAGCCTTGGATGTACTAGCTACACAGCGTGGTAGGGCCAAATACTTGAAGTACTTTACTCCTACCTCACCGAGGGCTCAATCATCCAACAAGCATCTTGTTATCGGTGGTCAGTAACCCAATCCCTGCAATCATTGCGGTGTTCGCATCAAACTTATAGTCAGCCGCTCATTGTGAGCAGGCTCACTGTAAATGCAGGATGTAAAAAGACCCATCACGTAGTCGTTATCTAAGTAATATTGAGTAAACTTTACCGCTGGAAAATACTTTTATTTTGATGAGAAAAATCGCAGATTACGTCAGTGCGCAATGCAACGCGTGCACAACATTGTAAAGAAATTATGGGGGTATTTAGAGTAAAGTTACCACATTTTTAAATCTTGTTTTTTTAAAGAAAGTCTGTAAAAGTAGTTGGTACTTGCAATATCGTATGTAACCAGGAGGTTCTCAGGTATGCCGCAGTACTCCAGACTCTCGGCTACGTTAAGCGTCTCTTTACACTCGAAATACATATCGTAATAGCGTATTGTCAACTGACAATATTGATTGGTAGGTAAGTTAAATATTTATGTATGGAAAAGCAGTAAACTACGTAACACTCATACACGGTTGACGGCTGACATTCGTTTGGTGTGTATGCCGCCATATTTCAATGCAGATGATGTTGCTTGCTGGACACAATTCCAAAAATATTTATTTCTGAACACAGGCCCGAACAGAGCTCATAAAATGGTCCTCGATATTTGGGCTGATGTACAAGGAGTATCGTGAAAGCCCTTCGGTGTACGCAAAATTGTTAGCTCCAGACATCTGCTACAGCACATTTTCCCGTTTAGTCAACATGTCAATTGAAAATAATTAACTTCGAAGTCGTAGTATTGAGACGCACACCGCACTGTCTATGTTTCGTTATTATGTTTATTCGTCATAGTGTCACTTTTATTTCGATATTTGTGTGTTTTTCATTTTGTTTTTTTTATTGCACCTTGTTTTTATATTATAATAATGTGGGTAGTTTGGTTATCATCTAATAGTGTACTTTGCTGTTTTTTTTGTGTGCGCCAAATAAATGGCAATAGATAGATAAACCATTGGTTATCTATCTATCTCGAATTGTACAACAATGGTTTGGTTATGTTCTAACGATTTAAGAGCCAGCCTGATCAAATACGACGAATCAGTAGGTAAGAAAATAGTATTTAATTAATCTTCTAATGCACTGTACATTAGAAGGTTAATTAAATGCTATTTTCTTATAACGACATTAAGTTTTTCATGAACTAATGGACTATCAACATTTGTCTAAGCTTCGAAGATTGCTAGGACGTGTAAGTGGCTTTTCAATTGACTTTGAACAGGGAACAGCTGGCGCAGACTCTGGATGCTATGTTCCATAGTGCCACATTTACGCATGTTAATGAAAAAACAAGGAAATCATCAAAATATCCAGGTGTCCCGGAAACCAGGTGGATTTCGCGCACTACCCCTGGTTTAAGTAACTTAATTTCCAACGAAGTGTCTTGTTCATAATCATAACCTGATTCACTAGATCGTGTGTGAACCAGGAGCCACGTAAAGTGGCTTTAGCAAATGAATAGCGAATAAAATTCGATAGCTCAAGCATAAATCGATTTAACCATCAAGCCTTATGATGCACTTATGACGATCAGAAGAGTCATCCCACTCGCAGCTGCGGAGTTGTGTCTGACAGATTAGATGTTACCCTGTCATCTGACGCAACACGCGAGCGCTTGTCTCAGAAATACCCTTTTGAGTACAATCGCCGAGTTTTTTCGCAAGACTTGGTGATCAGACCGCGAACCCGTATTTGAACAGGTCTCGCGGCAATTTACCCCAGAGAGTGTGCAGCACCTCGTTGTTTACAAACAGTTCACTTTGCAGTAACAAGAGGTATAAGCCACACACTCTAGAGGTAACAAATCTCTGTGCTTAGTATGATTCACTTCCTAGACGAAAGTACCTACCTAAAGAAATGAACCCCGGTGTTGTGAAGACATGGTGGCCTTCCTGTGCGTTGTCCTGACTGCTAACAGACGCTTTGATACGACTGCGAATGTCTTTCAGCCGAATGGAAAGCAACCATCCAAACCAATACACGTTTGTTTTAATGATGAATACGCAGGTGGCCACGTAAAACAAACTAAAAGGCATTATACCTATAATAATAGACCATAAGTATTTTTACAAATCTGAACACCGGCGTTAACAGATAAACTCAAAGATGGAATTGAAAATCACGTAAGTATCTCCGTGAAGAAAAGAACCACCTATCCCCTAACTACCCTAACTAACTAACCTAACCTTTCCTAAACCCTAACCTACTCGAAGTAAAAAGACGTTGTGCTTCCCCAATTCATTGGACATGTGGGATAGTCAAGCCAGCAGAAGATGGTTTTAACTGCCATCTATCGGACGCCAGAGCCTTGTCGGTTGCAGCAGGGTGCGCCGCGTGCAGGTAAGGATGACTTGAAGAAACTGGATGTTGAGCGCCTCCCCCTTACACCCCTTTTAAAATAATATAAGGAAACTAAAAAAATAATATAAAATAGAAATGAAAAGGCAATTTTGTTATTTGGACGGGTTGTTAAAAGAAAGGAATACATAGGTTAGAAAAAGGTTAAAAAAACCTGGGGTTTTTTTTTAATTAGGGGCAATACAGAAAGGTTTTGTGTGGCACTTCTTCACATATTGTTCGCAGGTGGTAAAACAGTGTAATAAAGACTTGAAACCATCGAGCTCGACGCAAAGTTAGATGAAAATATACTTGTAGCGACTTGTCGAGACGCAAGCTAAGAACTCAACATAATTGAAGAGATGTAAAAACGAGAAATAAGAACAAGATTTTGGGAAGCAATTGAATCAAGACGCGATCGCACATAACGGTTTCGTGCTACTACTTTGTGCGTACGGTGTAAATCTTAGCAAATCGAGAGAACCACCGCGTCGTGATTATATCGAAGAGAGAAGAGACAGTAAAAGTTGGAAGGAAGAAAGGAAAAGACGGAAGTAGGAAAGACAGAGCAGAGACGGTAAAAATTATAAGTAAGAAAGTAAAATACAAAAGTAGGAAAGAAAGAGAAGAGACAGTAAAAGTTAGAAGAAAGAAAGGAAAAGACAGAAGTAGGAAAGACAGAGAAGAGACAGTAAAATTTATAAGGAAGAAAGTTAAAGATAGAAGTATGAAAGAGAGAGAAGATACAGTAAAAGTTAGAAGGAAGAAAGGAAAAGACGGAAGTAGGAAACACAGAAAAGAGACAGTAAAAGTAAGAAGGAAGAAAGGAAAAGACGGAAGAACAAAAGAAAGAGAAGGAAGAGTAAAAGTTAGAAGAAAGAAAGTAAAATACAAAAGTAGGAAAGAAAGAGAAGACACAGTAAAAGTTAGAAAGAAGAAAGGAAAAGACGGAAGTACGTAAGAAGTCGCTTTGATTAGGGATGATGTTAAATAGCGGCTTCCCAAGCCTTTAAAGGTGGTGGCTTGGTGATCAGCAATGCCAGAACTCTCGGACCGCCTTTGGTCACGGCTTGCTGGATGGATATACCGCCATCTGACGGTAGCCAGAGCCTCGCTTGTCTAGGCGGGGTGCACCACGCGCAGGTGAGGTTGACTTGGGTAAACTAGTAGGTGTGCGTTCGCCCCTTACACCCCACTCTCATGCACCGCTACAAGAGTTATGATCTCCTGTAGCGGTCGCATCAGGGGTATTTAACCAATCATGCCTACTATTTGCATGGTGGATCAGTCCTGGTAGCTAAGATTAAACTACATGTAGTTAAGATTAAACCCTCGATTAACTTTGACGAATCAGTATCTCTACGATTACTCATCGTCGATGTAAGTAAGTAAGTCATCGTAAGTAAGTGATTGGGTTAAAGTCACTCCGTAAGAATTAGTGAATATTGTTTTTATATTGTTTTTGTTTTTTGTTTTGTTTTTATTGTTTTTTTTTATTTTTTTTATATTACTTTTGTAGGAACAAATTTCTGAGCCAGCACCTGGTCCATTTTTATACTACTCGATTCGAATTTTTACGACATTCAACGTGATTGTTGCTTTTCGGTACCTGAAATCAGTCCCTAAAATTTATGACTTTTCATTTTCGTTATCGCCGATAGAATGTCACTTTCTCTAGGCCATCTGGCGAATAATAGCACCGTCTCCTAATATTCTAGGTTTATTCAGCCCGATACCACATGACGATCAAAGAAAGAAAGAAAGAAAGAAGAAAGTTTTTCAGTTGTTTTCATAGTTTCCTGATAATATTATAAACGTGAAAGGTTGTATGGATGGATGGATGGATGGATAGATGGATGTTTGTTACTCTTTCATGCAAAATCTACTGAACGGATTTGGATGTAATTTGGCACACATATGGCTTATAACCAGGATTAACATATAGGATACTTTTTATCCCGATATTCCCACGGGATCAAAACTTATGCGAGTGAAACCGCGGAGCGCAGCCAGTAATTGGTATTCTTAGAGCCGATATTTCCATCGCCAGATAACTTTTATTCGAGGAATAAAATTGACGTTTGACAGTTTTTGTATGAGATAACTGACAAAATTTCAAAATGATTCCTTCAGATGATTGAAAAATCAGCCCTTAATGATGTTAACGAATAAAGGTACTAGGTAACGGTGGATTGCTGATCTAGATTTATGAGTCAATTTTTTTGGTGTAAGTAAGGTTTTGTAAATATCGATGCTTCTTATAAAAACTCGTATCCAATATTGGGGACACATCATAGATAGAATCTATTCAATGAAATAGGGAGCAAATTATGAAATGAAAATTCTTGCTGCATCATAATTTCGTAAAATACACGCTAAAGTTAACCTACTTATGTATATACAATAATTAAGAAAAAAGAACGTAAATCCAAGATCATTGGTT
Source organism: Apamea crenata (assembly GCA_949629185.1). NCBI lineage: Eukaryota > Metazoa > Arthropoda > Insecta > Lepidoptera > Noctuidae > Apamea > Apamea crenata. Next base: position 2,094,145 of record OX451351.1, read on the forward strand.
TTTAAATGCAGAACGTTTTACAAACATGTATATAACTAAATCTTAGTATAACATTTGGTTTCTCTATTTTTTTTAAAGTGCTTTGAGGCCGGCAGGCCTAAGTAAATTTTGTGTGGAATTAACTTATTTTAAAATTGCACCCACTGAAGTAAATATGTCAAAGATATTTCAATTTTGTCCACCTAAAATAGTCGCTTAAAATTACATAACACTCCGCCTAAATTATCCAGCCGTAAAATAATTATCACATCGAGGCAACCTTGGACTGTTAACTTCTATCCACTAATATCCACTTCAGATCTTTGGCATTTACTCTACGTTATAACGTAGGAGATGATCAACACTTGTCAGTTCAAGGCAGCCTCGGCACTGTACAGTTACGCCATAATATGGGCCTTAGTCTAACGTAATGTATATGCTTAAACCTCCCACGTGTTACCTTTAATATCACGATTACCATAGAGATCCAATGAAGCTAAATAGACAAAATTACAATTCTCTCATAAAGCGAAGAGATAGAATAAACACCAAATATTAACCAAAAGTTTAGCCTAAAGACTTCCTTATGACTCGCTGAACTTTACCTATTAAAAGACATTATAATTATAATAAAAATAAAATTATAATATACAGGGGTGCAGTATATTTTGTGAATATGAATGCGGTAAATTTAGGTGAAAATTTTGAACAAAACCGTACTTAATAGAAGAAAACTTGTTTAGTTTATATTGTAATAATACTAATTAGATAAGGATTATTCATGTTTTTATTTTTTTTTTGTCTTTTTCATTACATTTTGTTTATTTTACAAGTGTATTATAGTATCGTGTTTTGTTTGTAATTTTTTTTATTTTATTTCCTTATGTTATTTTTTTTATTGTATTTTACCTACTTAGTACGTATTTGTGTCACTTTGTAGTTTGTAAATTGCCTTGGGATTAAATTCTGTAATCTTATGCATTTAATCTATAATATATATAAAAATGAATCCCTATTTCCCTTGGTAATGCCATAACTTGATAACTTCTCAACATCTTTTTTTTATGTTTTCTAATACTTTGTAGAAGGTTTTTACGGAAATAAAAATAAGAAAGTGGCTTCACGCGGACGAAGTCACGAGCAAAAGCTAGTTTTAAATAAATACCTAAATAAAATAAATGGTTGGCGAGTGACACTGAACAAAATAACGCAAAGGGTTGAACCACGGGAAGGGTCGAATTGTAATGTAGATGTTAATAATTGTTTAGTTATAATATTGATGTTTAGATGTGCAAACTTAGACTAAATCAAACAACTTATACATATAAGTAACTGTCGCGCTCGAAGCAGCGATACTAAAAACAATCATTTCTGTTCGAATGGTGGGAGTTATAACGCCGTCATACTCCTAACTGACCGACCCGCACTGGGCCCATCTGTCGCAGTAGTTACATTATAGGCTGACTATGCTCCTAACTAACTATTGTGTCTTATATTAACTGTACAATGAGTTGAAAGACATCTTGCTTAGAGATAAAACATCAATTATGTGAAATGGTTCGGTCTCGATAAGGGCACGAAAGGCTCAGATGTGTTTATTTTTACTCGTCTCGTCTATAGAATATGGAGATTGAAAAGTAGGTAATACAAAATGGATCCGGTTTAATATGCAAGTAAAACTCGGTATTATATGTTTTATTTTTGTATTAATACTATTTTGATTAGTGACCATATTTGCAGATATAATTTCACAGTCTTCGTTTGCCCTGCCAGATCGTAATCGTATGGTTTATCATTTATTTTTTGATCATTTAATTATGATTAAATTTGTTTTTATTATTTGAAATTAAGCAAAAATGTCTTTTCATATAAAACTAGCGATTAATATAAATTAATTGATAGCTTACCTAATTAATAAAATATTATATTCGTTGATATAGTACAGAACTAATTTTCAATAAGTGATTGGATGCTTCCCCGAGGTTTATATTATATATACATATAACAATATTAAGAACCATTGTAGTCCGATTATAATTATTTATTATATTACGTTATATTATATTATATTTTAAACCTACTATTATTATTATATACGAAGAACACCATCACAATTATAAATATTTTATAAAGATAAGAAGCTAGGTTAATCGAAGTTTAATGCGATGTTTTAATTTATGTTTGCCCGTAACAAAGCCTCTCTCTCGATCGCAAGTTTAAAAAATTTCACAATTTTTTTGGACCAATATTTATAACACGCAAGGCTAGCAGGTACCCGGTTTGAACTAATACTAATACTATATAATTGGGTTTTATAATGCATAAATGGTGTTTAGAGGATAAATAAATAATAAAATATACTACAAAAAACAATAAGCAGGCTTATAGTATGGATCGGAGTCACTAACTAATATGGACATAAATTATAAATAAGACTAGTGCTCTTGTTCCAATATTATTAATTATTTTTATAATACATAAGATTCGATGTGATGTGTTTTTTTAAATGATTTTTTGCCTGATAATTAATTTACCTATAGTTTATATTATAATAGTCACCTCAAATTTGTGCTATTATTTTGCGCTGCGTATTATTTTATATTTAACGACCTATTTACTTTCTTTTTGTTACTGTTTTGCAAGTAACAATTGCATTTGCATAATATTTTTTTGGATATTTTTATTCTTAAATTCTTAATGAGTTGACATTGAAAATGTTATTGTAGTTTTTTTTTTTTTTCCAAATTAAAATTTTATTTACATTTTATGGAACTAACACTAATATATACTAGATACAATTATATACAAGTATATTATTAAATTTCTGTATAGTCTAATAGTCTGTCAGTATTGTCACAAATGTAAATTTCACATTTTGAGTTGTTGAGGTCAAGGCATCGGCCTTCGGATTGGAACTGATGCTTTAGGAATTGAAGATCTTTTAGAACGGTGTTTACGTCACCCCCTAGTGTTCCGTCATCTAAATACCACACATTGAATTTTGAATTTAGTTGTTGTATTATTGGATGGATAGCCAAACTGAAAATGACTGGCCCGAGAGGATCACCTTGTTGGCATCCGACTGCAGATTCTAAAACGTTCTCTTTATATAATAATTTTGAAGGGTGCCTGTAGCACTGCCACATAAGACCAAAAAGTTCTGGTAACTCCTTTTAGCGCGGTTCCGCGGGCCTAGGGCGCCGCGGCGCCGCGCTACCAGAGCTCAGCTCTCCAAAGAGGATGTTCAGGTGTTGTTTATTGTGGATTATTAGTCAGCTTCTCATATAGCTCATGCCAACGAAAAAAAAAAATGCAAGTTCCTGTTGGCCACTATATACATTCGTACATTCTCCACTAAACATATTCTACACATTGGCAGTTTTTCCATATTTGAAATCAAAACGTATCGTAATTAATATGTACATAGGTCTTTCAACACGTTATACCAATAAAGCCAAATGCATCGCATTTTCATTAAATTGTAGTTAGATTTAGTTGAGTTATTATTGAGTTATGTTGTTACTTTTTAAATGTCTTACTTGTATTACAAATATTTTTATTTTTATCATATGGAACGATTTCAAACATAATGTGAATTGTTTGTGAATAAATAAATGAAATGAAATGAAATTTTGAAAATTTCCAGCTAGTCGACAATAGTGAATTTGTTAATAACATTGTGATATTCATGTTAAGACAGTCAGTCAGTCAGTCAAGGTTTTAAGGCCTTGTCTCTCATACTCGAGATTGTAGGTTCAAATCTGAGCAAGTACCTACCAATGAGACTTTTTCAATTCATATGTAATTTCTAAGTTTATCTTGGACATTACTGACATCGGTGAAGGAAAAACAAAGTGAGGAAACCTGCCGATCGATTCTGTAACCATCTCGCCGGGAAAACTTAGATGAAGTGAGCTTAGAGTGAGCTCTCAATAGTGTCAATCCATAGCATTAGTGGGAATGACAGCTCACTTTACGCTCACTTCACCTAAGTTTTCACGGTGAGATGGTTAGATCAGAATCGCACTGCAGGACTTAAAGTTAATATAAGTCTGAAATCGCCAATCTGTCTTGAGCACGCGTGGTGATCAATGCCCGTGCCTTCTCTGTATGAGAACGGGCCTTTGCCCTGCAGTGCGACAATAATAGGCTGGTATTCTTATTGTATTTTATTTATTATTCCTGGTAGACAGTGTTGATTTAAATTGATGTAAACAAAAGTTGAAACTATTTAAGTTCGTTATATTTGTTGTGCAGTCGTTTTAATTTACCCACTCCAATATTAAAAAGATCAAGTAGCAAGACACGGCCCGCCATAATCATGGAAATACGATTTTTGTCTTTTCTATTACGGTTGTTGTCGCTTGTGGATGGTGCATATTAATATTTACAATTTTTTTTCGGTTAAGTTTTTTTGAGAGAGAATGTACTACGAAAAGAACACCTTTGGTTAATGTTTGGTATTACGAATTCACATTTTTAAAAATTAATTTTTAATTATATAATGTTTAATTAAGTTAACTTAGAATCTGTATAACGATTGACAAGTTTAAAAATATACTTAAGGGAAGAATATTAGATTGATTAGTGAGTGTTCATAAAATGTTGTGAAAAATTCGTTATAGTTATTTCGATAATATGTTTACCTAACCTATCTATACAGTGGCAAACAATCTAAATTTCGAGCCTATTACCTACTAAGAATATATCGTAGTTAGTTATATAGCATCGAGTCTCGTAACATTCGACACAGATGGTATTCATTGCATCCAACCAGAATCTCGTGTCATACTATACACGCAGATACAAATCACGACATAGAAGTGCATATCAAATAACCTTACAATAGAAATATCAAATATGTACATAAAATATTATATCAATACTTTATTCTAGCGGCTAAACTAATCCACAAACGGAGGCACAAAACGCGCCATATTGTCCGCAGTCACAAAAATGTAATACATTATTACACCAGTCGCGAGAAAACCAGAACGAGATGTCTTGTATGGCAGATTTGAGAGGTTTAGCTGTACTGGCCGAGGTCAGTCCATGGGGGACCGTTTTCTTTACATATATAGAGACTACTCTGAGCCTCAAAGAGCACGTAAAGCCGTTGGTCATGCGCCTGCTCTCTCCCCAGCCGTGTCAGTTTGCTGTCCCATCAGACTATGACTCTTGTGCCCTATACCATCTCCTGTACAGTTGGCTGATCCGCGTTGAGATCGTAGATTCAATTTCAAAATAGGAACTGTAATACCGCCTCCCTTAGATAGACCAAGTTGTAATATACAAAACGCAACTTGGCGCATTTTTAAAGCATTAAGGCTTTAAAATGACCATGTTTTGCATGTACACTTAATAATGAGATATAACTCTGGATATAAATGAGAGTTGAAGCGTGATCGAGGAGCCACCTATGCCTTGGGAAAAATGTAAATAAGGGAGTATTTATTACAACGAATAAGGAATTGGGAATCACTATAAACTATTCTATATAATTATATGTATGTAAAATGAAAACGGTGCTTATGAAAATGAAGACGAAATAGCTTTTTACAAATCTGGAGAGGAGAGCGATTATGAACGAAAAGTATTTTTTTTTTATTTAATGGTAATGGTAATGGTGCATAAAGTACAATGAAGTTGCAATAAGGGGGCCTCAAGCGAGGCTTGCTACTAGTTATAGCACCATTTCAAGCTCAAGGAACAAATTTATAATGGAACTCGTTTACTAACTAAAATCTACATCCCGCAAGTGTAGCACCTGTGGCCACACTGACGGTTCTGGAAGACTATTGACCTTTACTTGATTCAAAATGATATTACTTATATTTTTTATAAGCATTGAATCCAAGAAACTTTATATTAGCAGCATATACATTAACGTTTATTGTTTAAATTGATTATGAACTTACTAATTCTTATGGAGTAACTGTATGTTTTTATATATCGATGATTAAATTTACATTGTGTTAAGATTCTTGCTTACGTTCTAGATACATGGCCTTATGATCTATAATATATGTTCTTATATCTATGTTGTTTTCCGCTCCTACCTTGTACTGCTCACATTAGGGGTGTTCTGATCAAGTTGCGCAGAATCCGATCCCACGGTGTTTTGGTTATCTGTCACCTACCTTTATCCGGGGGCTGATACTCTTTTAGTTCGATCTGAAATAGAAAATATTTTCGTTAGATAATAAGATTTGTTGGTATATATGTATGTGTTATTTGAGTTTATTTCGGTAGTGAATAGGGTCCGACCGAAATGGAGTGCCGATTGAGCAAATTAATATTTTGAATTCATTTATTCTGATCTATAGATATCACAACTAAAAGCACAAAAGCTGTACATCAGATTGTTTGATGATTTATTAATTATAAGGTATGTCTTCAAAAAAGGCAAAAATGTTGAAACTGCATTTATTTTACTTTAACCAAAGAAAAAAATATCAACAAACAAAAAAACTTATTTCAATTTCGATTTTCGACCGAAAATGCAATGAATGCCGAATTCGATTTCGCTTTCGGCTGAGATCAAAAAAGCCATTTTCGGTCGGACTCCGTGAATAGCTTTTATTTCATGAAAAGTGACGTCGGTAATACCATTAATATGGTAACTCTTAGCTACATATAGCACCTGCCGATCGATTCTGTAAAAATCTCACCGTGAAAAGTTAGGTGAAGTGAGCTTAGAGTGAGCTGTCAATAGTGTCCCTAGCATTAGTTTGAATGACAGCTCACTCCACGCTCACTTCACCTAAGTTTTCACGGTGAGATGGTTACAGAGTCGCACCGCAGTACCTTAGCAAGAGGTTAACACGAATTACAACAGATGTCGCTGACTACTCCATTTTTGTTCGTTTTTATCAGTCTATGAACAAAATTGTAGGATGACGAATCACGAATATTTTGGGAGTTCGCCCACAAGTATTTAGGTCAGATGATAATCTATTATGTTCACACGTTTCGGCGAAAATGCGATCTACGTGTAAAAAAGTTATCATAGAAAATAATCTAAGAATGCTTTCCATCAAAGGTGCTATTTGCTGTGAATTTGTCAGTTTCTTCACGAAAGTTGTGACCATAGGTATTTACACTGTCATAAAAAAGATGTTATAAATTGGTTTTACTTATGAACACTTTCATAGTTTTATGAGGTGTGTCGTGCTGAGTCAGTCATAGTAATGGCATTTGTATGCGTGTGTTGTGACATTTGTATCTTTCTCAGTGTTGTTATGAGAGATTTTAGATCTTGGACACAAAATGATACAATTTAAAGAAAAGAGACAGGGAGATCTTACCTCACTGAGTATAACCCAGTAGCTGCTGTTCTTATTAACTTTCAACCGGATCGCCGTGATGTATCCCATGGCCAAGTGTCCCTCGGCGAGACCAAACTCATCGAAGGTGTTAACCGGTGTGAAGCTGATGTTACCTCTGGCTGGTAGCACCTCCACAGTGGTGTCGTAGAACTTATCTTTAATATGTTCTACGTTCCCACTGCGGAATATGTAGCTGAAACAAGTGATTTCAAGAAAAGTCAGCAACGATTGTAAGTTTTAAGTTGGGTTGATAACCAAATGTTAATCTCAGCTATTGGTTTTCAACAAGTCACCATGTCATAGTTACCCCTGACGGTCTGCAGGAAGTAGGATCATCATGTTGGTTTGGGAATTACATGAAAATCTAAGTGGTCACATTTTTTCAAAAATCTCTTGAGATTTTTCTCTTTTTAAAAGTCTTTTGATATGAACATTGTTGTATTACACGCATATCTAAGGGACAATTCTCGTAATTTTTGACAAGTGTTTGACATAGATTGTCGCTGAGATGAGATTGCGACTAGATTTTGAACGTTTTTAATTACGAGAATTGGCCTTCTGTTATGATAAGACATGTTAAAAATTGACCATCAAGTAGTTACCCTTAATTGTATGCAAAACAAAGTTTGGGGATAGGTACTCACTGAGCAAGAACGATTGGCTTTTCGAACCAAAACTCTACGATGTTGCCTTTCCTCGGCTTCTCGCCCCAGAAATATGATTGTCCATCATAAGCTGCTTTCAAGGGATGCCCTGGGTGTACCGAAATATCGGTTTTAAGGGATTGCAGAGGTGGGTTCGAAGTGTGAGGGTAGAACGTTGGAACAGCCCCAAATTGCGTGTCCTGAAAAGAATGTAAAAACTAAAGGCACCTGAAATAGGAAACTAATATAGCTAATATTTATATAAATTGCAAATGTATTCCATAGGAAGACATTTTCACAAATAATGAAAATGCAAAGTCAAGGAATATTTGAAGATAATCTGCGTACCTACGTTTATCTACTAACAATATTATGTCACTGTAGATGACCTACCTAGTCTGGTACGGTATTAGAAAAGCTAGGCACACAAATAAGCTATTTTGGCATCTCCTAAGCATATAGAGGACTCTGTCGTCAGCCAGGAGAAGCATATAAAAAGTATTTCTAATATCAAAGTTTTTTTATATTGTTATTTATCTCGTGTTTCGTAACATGTGATTGTAATATGGGAAAACCTGAAATAAATGGATTCTTTCTTTTTTTTTAAGTTAAAATTCGAAGTCAAATATGCACTATTATTACTGATAAAATGAAAGTCAAAGGCAAATATTACTGATAAAATGAAAGTCATAATAATATGATCAATTTCGAAACAATCAACTACATAGTAGAGCTTTTACAAACTACAACAGACCACAGAGACTTCCATTGAAAACGTTCATATCAAATTCCAAAAATAGGCAAAATAGTAACAGTACCTACCTTGATCTTTTGAATCTTTCCCTTCAGTGATGAATAAAGACCAATGTGTTGGAATAAAGATGACTTGTATTTCGGCCGAATTGCCTCCTTCGCCACCGAACACTTTCTCTGAGACAACAGACATAAGGATACTTGATTATTATAAAATATACTTATAGTCAAATCTATAAAAAGAAACAACAGGTTGTATCAATCTTAGGGCCAGCACAGACAGAGCAGCCGCTGATTGAGCAAAATCTGTCGCGTAAACTCGGTAGACGCAAAATACTGATAAAAATCGTTAATTTAGTAAAAAAATAAAGAAATAATAAAATATTGTAAGAGCTGCGAGGAACATTCGCATGAAAAGCCGCGCGGAATTTTTATCTTGCACGCTATTTTCAACTCTACTATATTTGGAATTTAGTTCATTATAATTAGTTCATTAATTTTTGGATGCCCAATTAGCTCCTGCTTTTTTCTTAATTTTATTATTATATACTTAACATAATTATATATATTTTAGTGTTAGCTTGTAAATTGTAATTGTATATGTCTTTCTGAATTAATATTATTATTGTTCACTAGCTTCTGCCCGCGACTTCGTCCGCGTAAAGCAACTTTTTTAAATCCTCGTACTTCAAGGAATATTCTAAAAAAATAATTACTTAGTTAAATCGGCTCAGTTGTTCTCAAGATTTCCGCTTAAAAAAAACTTCTCGAGCATCTTGCTGCTCTATCTGCGCTGACCCGTAGGTGTCGTTCACATAGTTACGCGTAATTATTTACACACAAGCTCAATGAAAACGTTTTCCCTCGCGGTATATTTGGATCCGTATGTTTGCCTACGCGTAGCAGTGGGAACAGCGCCTTATGAATGAAATAATCTAAATGTGTCCACCAATTTTCACAACACAAAGAAACAACTTTGCATTGCAGTTGGGTATTTGGTGGGTTTATCTCCGTACAAACAAATCACTGCAGCTAAGAGTCCGGCTACAGCGTTCTTAGAAAATGTACGTTTATGGACACTGAGTGACTGCGACTGCAAACTGTCCTGAACTATTTTCAACCACCTTTTTTTCAGCTATCGTATCGAAAAGGACATATTTAAATAACCTCATTTGCCTTGCCCCGACAGCAAAGCGAAAAACGGTCGTCTACTGACAAAATTTTCGAATTTTGGACTTGTGAACCGCGTTTAGAGGACTCCTACGATAACATTGATTGATGTTCGATACGGAACGGAAGCGTATCAAGTGGTTGTAAATAGTTATCCTGGTTACTAATGTTCTCTGTTGTTTAAAATTTCACATTAATGCTCTAAGTTATACCTACATAAATAAACATTCAGGAATCATTCACTCAGTGCAGACTGAAAACACAATAACCTAAAACTAACACTGATTAAAATACAATCCTGAAGGTGACCGCAGACTGCAGATCACCACGACAGACCGCAGAGAAACTACTGGTTTCTATGTAATTCTATGAAACCGCGTCCGAAGGTAGCGGCTTGACCACCTGTTGCTGTGGGTGAGCAACGACCGCAGTCGGAATACCAGACAACGCCGTTGCAGTCTGCGGTCACCTTCCAAATGATACCTTCAGAATATATACAAGGTGCAGATGACAATACGATAATAAATTAAACTTTGAATATGCCATATATAATGTTCACAATCCAGAAATTCAATCAAATAATAAATGAATAGTTTAGTCACTATAGCTAGTCAAAGATTGGTAAAACCCATAGTCGGCCCATCACTACTATTTAGTTTGTTTGAAAAATTTCAATTTCGTGTAAGGATTTATCTTACAGTTTCAAATTATTACAACGAATCAATTCGAAGGAATTGGGAATCATTATAAACTATTCTATATAATTATATGTATGTACAATGTAAACGGTGCTTATGAAAATGAATAATGCCCTATATTAGTATTGGCAGTATTTCATTTATTGTTGTATTGTCGTCTCCATATTGTATTATAAAAAAAAAAACACTTACCGAAGTCTTAACAATGGTGCACGTCCGGTCAGCCAGATAACTCTCAAGAAGCCAGTCGATGGGCATGTTGCTATAGAACAGCTGCACGTAGGTGACGAAGTGGATCAGGTCCGCTGAACGGAATAGCTTGCCAATGCCTCCGACATGGCAATACTCGATGAAGAACCAGTTAGGGTTGGCCACTGTGGTTGATGCTGTGAACTGCTTTATTTCCTGGAAAATGATAAGAAATGGCATTTCGAGAAACTGTCAACATAACACATAAACATAACATCACGATTGTAACCCCGAAGGGAGGCATACCTATAGCACACCCTCATTTCGCCCTGAAGAAGAACCCCTTAACGCTTTGCTCGACCTGGGAATCGAACCCAGGACCTTATGGTCAGCAGTAGCTCTTGCAACCACTAGACCAACGAGCAAGGCAGTCTTTTAAGAAGAAGGAAGAATATTATGTTTGTTGTGCATATTTCTAAATATTCATGTCGTGGATGGATGGCATCACAGTACAGCGGACAGCGCCATCTAACAATTCGTTTGGTAAACGTATGCTCATGTGATCGGAAACGCAAGCGAGCTAGTGCTCGCTTGCGATCGTGTCCAAGCGGTAGGCCGCTTGGACACGATCGTTGATGGAGGGAATGCAGCGAGGACTGGCGGAGAGACCGAGTGTTGCGACAGTCTACAGTCGACAGTCGAGCTCGGATAATATATTTTAACGCGAATGGTTTGTTGGAACGCGCTAATCTCACAAGCACACAACTCCTTAAAAAGATGTTGGGACACTCTGCATCGGACTGGATGCACAGTGTCCCGTCACCTTTAAGGAAGACCCGGTGGCCACCGGAAGGCGGAGGACCGAGTGTTGTGGCGCCGCCTGGAGCCTTTATCCAGCAGTGGACTGCAATAGGCTGAGTTGATTGAAGGATTTCTCTCAAAAAAATGGCGGCTTCGACAGAAAGTGACGAAGCAAAAGATAAAATAAGAGTGCATTACTAATACAAATCTAATTACTCTAAGATCGAGAGAGAGAAATCTAGTAAACAAAAGACAATCTTTACCTGGACATAGTTCTTCTTGGCGATGACATCATCTTCTAGCATGAGATAGAAGGTGCCCTTGGACTGGGCATAGGCCATTAGGTAGATGTTGTCCAGGTTCTGTTTTGTCCTCCATTTTACCCTTTTATGGGAGTCACCCAAGGTCCCGGGGAGAGTGTCAAAGTTTGGGTAATAGGCTGCTGATGGTGATATGACTTCTATAAGGCCGTTTTCTACTTGCTTTGGGAACCTGTAAAGAACATTTTGGATTTTGAGGATTTTTTTCATCGTTACAATAATGAAAGCAAGAACCTAAAATGTCTCAAATATATTTTCGTTTGGGCCTTAGTTTTTACAAAATTTGCATCCCATTTAAATGTAAATTTTCTTATTTGCAACACGTTCAATGCCAAAGAGCGTTTCCCACCGCTTCGAGTTTCACTATCAACAAAAGGCCAACACAATTGCCCAGACTTTGGATTCTATAGCAACATCTATGTCCATACAGAACCCTCACTGAAACGGAAATCAAACTCAGCACACGCAGAGCTCAGCAGACGTATCGAGAACACTCTTTGTTATTAGTTCCATTTGATACTGGCCGGTATGCACGTTATTAGATTAAAGATAACAAGAAGGTTCTAATTTCAGGCAGGTTGCTTTTTCTTTTTCATTTATTAACAAGCCGTGCGCCCCCTGGGATTTCACGGGATAAACTGGTTGAAGTTAACCTACAGGCTAATCTCTTTTACCAACTGTGTATCTAATAACAATAATACTAGATACAATAAAACTGCAACAGTGGTGGGTCAGTGGTAACGTCCGCGACTTATGAGTTGTAGGTCGTAAGTTCGAACCCAAGCAGGCGCCTTACTTCATGAAAATTATTTCATCACCTCTGCTTTCAAAACGGTGAAGGAAAACATCGTGAGGCAACTGCCATGTCCTAGAACCAAACATTCCATGACATGTGACATCTACCAACCTGCAATGGGCCCGCGTTGTGGAATACGGCCCATTCCCTGTGACAGAGAGGAGGCCTGTATCCCAGCAGTGCGACCATTATAACCTGATTATGAGGAGGGTAAAAGTTTAAACTTACATGACTTCTATCTGCCGGGCCGTTTTGATAACGTATTCCAAGTCCGTTTCACCAATCATGACCACAATGAGAGTACCGTTAATATCAGCTGGAGTCAGTCCACTGACGAGATGCTGTGGAAATTTACTAGGTTTAGTATCATCAGTTGGGTCATCAGTTGGGTAGGGTAGCATTATTTATAGTCCTCCAGACCGTACTTCGGCCATGGCAGCCAACAGAGACTAGCCTTCGGCGCGGGAGATATATTATGGTGCACAAATGTGTGCGCAGACACAGGTGCAATCTGTCTTCCCTCTCTCTCATAGTCCGATGGGACGGCAATCCAACACGACCGAAGAGTGATCAGGCGCAGGGCCAACGGCTTAACGTGCTTTGCGAGGCACGGGGGTATCACACCGCCAACTTAGAAATTCCTTATGGAAAAACCCACTAACACTTTGCCCGACTTGGGAATCGAACCCAGACTAGGTATCGTATAGATTAGATACTTATACGAAGTTTAATAAAATTGATTTTCATATTCTCGTCTCCATCTTGTATACACAATTTGGCTAATTCTATTGAGATATTTTCATTGAATGCAGTATTGCTATCATAAAAGGTCTTTGTAAGTAGTCTCTTACATTAAAGACGAGATAAAAGACTTCTGATTTATTTTCAAGTAAAGTTATCTGCGCTTGAAAATATTAAGCTTCTCCCTGTCTTTTAAGAAATTCTTAGAACTGAAGCTTTGATAGTGCATTAACATTGTAATATATATGTGGAAGCTTGTAATTAGCAATTGTCAGTTGTTTACTATTTCGTTACCATTTACATGTATTAGTCTGTAAGCTTTCTTAAAATTGTAAAATTAAATAAATAATAATAAGAAAACAAGTAAGATCTTACAAATCCGTTTTACAAAATCTTTTCTTTAAATGCAATATATATTGATGTTATATAAATATTACGCAGTGTTAGGTTTGTAAGAATTTTTATAAATAAGTAATCATTACAATATTGAATATTGAGAACTTTGAAGTAATAGGTTTTAACAAAAAGTATCTAACTCCATTTTGTAGTGTCGCTGACCGCTATCCGTAACATGAAAAGTGAACCTTAATTCCTGGTAATAAAGACAAAAATGAATACTCACAGTCAAGGTAAACATTAGATAGCTCTCCTTGTCTCTCTTCACTGTCGGTATGCCCACGACCAAATCAGAGAAGTGGCGTCGCCCTCTCATATGGTATGCGGGCTTCAAGCTGTTAGGGTCATTCATTAGGTGCGGCAAGAGCTGGTAGACGAATGGAATCCTCAGCTGTTGTATGTGCTTGGTGAAGATACCAGCGGCTGCTCTGGTTCCTGATGATGGAGAGAAACTCATGAGCTACACATAAGTTGCTTGGTTCAGTAGAAGGTACTGGTCGTAAAGTCACCTGTTCTCGGGGTGCCCTGAATTTGTAAATCCTTTGCGTTGATGGAGACTACTGCCCATAATGATTTCGATGGCAACCAAAAAACTTTTTTCGCCTAAGGTTACCTGATTCTCTCCGGTAAATAGGTCGCTGAGTTCAATTATCCATTATGGTAAAATACCATTTGGTAATACATATGCCCTAGAGTCAAAAACTCGAAGACATGTGAGAATCACCAAACCAGACCAGGTCCACGACTTAAATTACGGCTCGCTCCTTCTCAAAGAGAGGGGGGCAGTGTCCCAGCAGTGGGAATGTTATAGATTGATTTTGGTACCATATGTACATATATTTTCGAGTCGAATTCAATAGAGTATCAGTCAGGAGGCATGACTAGATCTGGGAATCCATGAGATAATAAGGCTGTGTAATCATCTTAAACAGGGGCAGTGGTGGCCCAGTGGTAACGGCCGGGACTTACGAGCTGTAGGTCGTAGGTTCGAACCCAGACAGGCGCTTTATTGGTGTAAATTATTTCATCACCACTGCTTTCAAAACGGTGAAGGAAAACATTGTAAGGAAACCGGCATGTCCTAGGACCAAAAATTCGAAAACATGTGATAGGTATCTACCAACCCGCATTGGGCCCGCGTGGTGGATGACCACACCCTATCACTGGGAGGAGGCCAGTGTTCCAGAAGTGGGAAGATTATAGGCTGACTATGTTATATAACCATCGTAAAAAAACGCATGAGCTGTAATTAAGAATGATTCCGAAATAATCTGTAGATCAGAGGGGCAATTCTCGTAATTTTAAGGATGTTCACAGTCTGATCTCAGTCTCAATCTGTCAAAAATACCTCTAATTTCCCTACATTTTGACAAGTTTTTGACATTTTTTGTTTGTCGCCGAGATGAGACTGCGACTAGACTTTGAACGTTTTAAATTACGAGAATAGGCCTTCTGGACTCGGAGCTTGATTTAAAAATCATTATTGGTTGAAGGAATGGTAGAGATGTTTTGAAGAAAAAGACACGGTGCTGACCCAAATTTTATCGGAATAATTGCAGTGTGGTGATGATAACTATTTAATTAGTCTAACACTTCTGTAAAAGTATCTGAACAGTGTAAAGTTGGTATGTGGTCCAAAAAAGCGGCTAGGAGCGAATTGGGCTCACACATGTAGGGTTCCGTACCAAACTACACTGAGCCATCTAATGAACGGTTGCTATCTGAAGTAATCACTGTATTGAACGTAATGATTAATCTGCTCTTGATTATTATATATAATAGATGAATATTAGCCAATCTCAATATTGTGACATGTCGCCATTGCACCCGTGCGAAGCAGGGGTGGGTCGCTAGCTAAAAATAATTGGAATTCTTGGAAATTGTCATTCTATACTGTTTACATTTTTCATATTACAAACTAGTGTTTTGTTTCAATAAATGGTATTTTCTAAATTGTCATAAAATGTGTAAACAGTCACCGGATAAGATTGTTAGTATTACAATAGTTTCAATTCGCTGTGATATTTGGTTACGAATAATATTTACGGGCTATCAGAAGCCCGAAAACCTGACAACCAACCTTACCAAGAGGTATATAATATTACCCAGTAACTGGGTTGTGGAGTTCAGATAGGTTGTCGCTCCATGTAAAATACTGGTACTTAGCTGCATCTGGTTAGACTGGAAGCCAACTATAGGAGCCCAATATAGTTGGGAAAAGGCAGGCAGATGATGATAAAGGTTATGAATATATGTCAAATGTTTCAATTTTTTTTTGTTTAAGTCCTATTTTAGTCGACATGGGAATTGAACCCAGGTCCAAGCTACAAAAAAAAAATTAAAACTGAAAATAATAGAGACAGACTAGGTCAAATATTACTTTATTTCTAAACGATTTAATGCTACTAAGAAACATTTGCATATGCATGACAATTAAATTAGTACATGTAATGTGCTAATGAGCGGAGCGTGTGGCAATGAAACCGTTCCATACTGAAACTCTTTAACTTTATTTGTAAAATGTAGCTGTCATCAAACAGAGAGATGTCTATTTACATACATAAAATCACGCCTGTCTCCCCGAAGGGTTAAGCACAGGCGTACTTATAAAACCCCACATTTCGCCTCAACGTACGGCATTTCATACAAACTTTCAAATCCTTGTTTTTAGAAATGCATGAACCGATTTTAATGAAACTTCCTACGCATAAGCAGGATACATAGGTTTAAAAAGTTAGTTAAGAACATTTTCGAAATGTCTTATTTAAAAAAAAATACTAGGAAATCTATGTTTCTATGGAATATTACACGGGGCTGTCAATAGCTAATAATAGTTGTTAGAAAGGTACAATGTTCTATGAAGAAATGAGGGAAAAGTTTTCAAATATTGTTAGAAACTTTATAAAAATAAAATACGTTAAGCGATGTATTTATTCCTAACTAACTGTTGCCTACTAAGTTTTTAAAAATGTTCTCAAGTAAGTGAAATCTTTGTAATTTCTTATTGAGAAATAAAAATTTCTTTAACCATACTTCGTCATGTCCAATCCAGATAAAAACTAGCTTTACCTATCTATCTTTCTTATCGACAGATTTAGTATATCATCATCTGCCGAACCTTTTCCCAACTATGTTGGGGTCGGCTTCCAGTCTAACCGGATGTAGCTGACTACCAGTATTTTACATGGAGTGACTACCTATCTGATCTCGACAACCTAGTTACTGGACAAAGCAGTAATCCTTGGTAAGTAAAACTAAAAACCTAATGCGCTAAAACTAACTAGACAAAAATTGAGTTAAATATTTTTATTTCCAAAAAATTTGAATCCTTGAATCCTTGTCTAAAATTATACTATTCTTATTGTTACTGTGTCTAGAGATTATTTCGCAATCACAAAATTGTTTAAAAAAAGGTTATTCTATGACTTACCTGTCATATTCCTTAGAATGGCATATACTTCAGGGGAGATGGTCGTGGGTGCTATATCTAGTCCAGCCATTTGATTTGCGGAACTATTACCACGGTCGGAAAACATTTTCGCCTGTGAAAAAGATTTCGATATGACTACTTAAATCAACCTTTATAACGTTGTGGAACAAAATTATAATTAATGAAAAGAGACTATGATCTACCACTATTAGGTACAAAAAAATTGTAATATTGTACCAGGTGAAGTAGTTCTTTAATATGCCCATAATTCTTCTTCGTTAATCCTATTAACAAGGAAAAACGGGAGTTAAAAGGGCGCTTAAAAAGTTTAGTGTAGCTTCTTGCATGACTAATCAATTTATTGCGGACCCCACCTGCCGCATGTGCCTGTATGATGTAATCATTCATAGAAAAACCTAAACATAACATCACCCCAATGAAGGGACAGATAGGGATGTATCAGTACATTCATATTTCACCAGTTACGTTTAAGTCTCCTAGGAGGCGAGCAACACAAGCAACACAAATCCAGACACCGGGCTATTCCTGAGAAATCCCTAAAACAATAACACAATAAGACTGTTCGACCTGAGGATCGAACCCAGGACCTCCACGACGCTGAATTAATTCAATTTTATATTATAACCTGTAAGGAGATGACGTCTTCCTGCCTTCCTCTGTACTGTGCCTCTAGGAATTGCAGATGAGATTGCATGTCCGCTAGTACTTCATCCATGTGATCTTCACGCTGAAGACGTGCTGCAAGAACAAAATACAGTTAAGATTCGTTCATATATGGCACCCATTAAGGTACGGCCAAACCAACGCGTCAGAAGTGATCGCACCGGTCACACGCAATGGTGCGAAGCAGTACCTACCAGTTCATAAAGAACATCTGATCGCCACAGCGCATGCCATCGCGCACGCATGTTAAGCGCATTGGTATGGCCGTACCTTAAGGGCGAATTTCACCAATGAAATATGTTCTAAGAATTAAACTGAACGCTATCAGCACATCTTAACTGGTTCCAAGAGCCGCCAGTGTCAATACAGTGGTGTAACTACTCAGGTGCAAAGTAGTGCGAGGCACTGCCATGTCAACAAGGCACCGGCCTAGGGCCTAAGTCGGCAAGAAAGTTTTTAATTCAAAAAGCCATGGTCCAATAATTCATACTATGAATGGCCAAAAGAAGACCAAACTCAAATCTAACCAATACGAGGCGGGTTGCTATAATTTTCGCGCCCACTTCGCTCGCTTTAGCATTCAGGGTTCTCTGAATTAATACACTGCCATACCTGTGATAGCACATGTCCACGAGCGCTAGCGAACAAAAAGTGGGCTACATACGGCAGCGTCAACCATGTCGACACTATGTGTTTGATTATCAATTATTGATAAAAAAATATTCACAACCTTATTGCGCGTTCAGTTTCATTGGTGAAATTTTCCCTTACACGGCTAATCTTCAACTCGATACCGATTTATTCTATAGAAATTGGCTCCGATGTAGATGGAGATGATTAACCGTGTAGTCAATGATCTGCATCGACATCGCAGTCAACCTCCACAGATAGGCTGCAAATAATTGAATATGATGACGGTTTTGCGATCGAAATTGGCCGTGTGATGTGTGCCTATGAGTTCAACACGTTAGCACATGTACAATTTGTCAAAAGTTAGATATTACCTACATAAAATACGGAAAAGTTAAATGCAGTTAGTACAGACTATGTAGTTAAATAAGTAACAATGTATTATTAGAAACACGAGCGTTGACAACGTACGGCATTTTATACAAACTTTCAAAAATCGGTTAAGTGAACATTTTCGAATTGTTTTATCTAAAAATAGATAATTGGAAATCTCTGTTTCTATGGAAAATTTAAAATCGGTCAAATTTACATGTAACACTATTTTTAGAAAATGTTCTCAATTAACTTTTTAGACCTATATATCCTGCTTATGCGTAGGAAGTTTCATTGAAATCGGTTCATGCATTTCGAAAAACAAGGACTTGAAAGTTTGTATGAAATACCGTACGTTGTCAACGCTCTAAGCAAAGGCGATGATGTTCCCAAGGGTTCGCCGTTTTTCTTTCTTCGGTCCCACGGGGTGATGGAGTCAATTTTAAGTTATGCCATTCTGGTCCGAAATTCGGTTTATGCACATTGACATCTACTGATAAACAAGAACAAGGGACCATAACGGAAGAACTCAGACTCCAGGTCGAAGACGTTTCGTTTCGTGTGAGAATGATACATGTCTTTAAATATGATTTTTGTCTAAAAATTATTATTATATTTTTGGCCAAAAATTGGCCACAATTTTCTTAAAATTTCCGCAATAGGTACATGATTGGGTCGAGTAGAATGTTTTAATAATTAAAACACGTTGTTCAGTCGTAAAACGCTCCATAACAAATTTGCCGTATCTACACAAAATAATTTTTATGAAACAACTGTCATATTTGCTGCCAAAACAAAATGGCGGCTAAAAATGTTGTATACCTCCAAGTTGCCCACCCTGTTCTGTTACTATCTGACGCAGTGTTTTGATTAAAACCTTTGAAGGATAGGTTTCTGACCTGCTTCACTAGGAAGAATCTCTTGCTGAGGTAGGAGCGCAGATACATGTAGATCTTAGTTGGGAGATAAGTTTTTAATTTGGTCAGTAGACCCTGGTACCGTACACTACCAAATGCCTGCGAAGTGTCCAGAAAGACTGCAGAGCCTGTTCTATGGTAGTAAGAAGAATCTTATAGAAGAGTTATATATAAGAGACGAGTCAAAATAACGATGCCGGACAGGATTATCCTTCAAGGAATATTTCGAATGACCCACAGCGCCAGTTAGTAGATATTTTGTGAAAAATAAATATTATAATGATTTTTAGGGTTCCGTACCTCGAAAGGAAAAAACGGAACTCTTATAGGATCACTTTGTTGTCCGTCCGTCTGTCTGTCAAGACCCTTTTTCTCAGGAATGCGTGGAGGTATCAAGCTGGAATTTATATCAAATACTCAAGTCGATTGACCCTAGGAGATGTGAAAAAATCAAACTTCTAAGCCAACGCAATCAAAAGATACAGCCGTTTATGCCGCAAATTTTCGACACTCGCAAGGGAATCAAAACCTACAGGGTAGGAAAAATTGCAAAAAACCGTACATTTTTAGTAACATCATAAAATAAAAATATTTTTAATAATTTTAAATTGTACGGTGTGTATAATTTTAAATAACACAACATAGTGCGGTCCGTCGTGCTCGGCGGCCTGTTGAGCTTTGAGTGCACCGTGCACGAATCTATCTACGCTGTCAATCTAGTCTACGCTGATCGAGAAAAACAGGTTTTGCTAAGACTTTGTTGTTTTGTTTTTTTTCTTATTTTTATTTGTAATGATATGTATGTGATTACCAGTTTATTTATTTATTTATTTATAAGTATGTATTAGGCATGTTGAAACTGCATGTACTCCCCGTCACTTTTCCCTAAAGGTTCATTAGAAAACCAGCGTCAGACAGCATCTGTCTGGCATTAATGCTGAAATGAACCTTTTTGGCGCAGCCGTGAGGCACACACTATTGTTGTCTGAAACATTATTTGTTATTTTATTAATTTGGTATTTTGTGTTTCACGAACTGTGTCCAAATAAACTTTTTTCTTTCTTTCTTTCTTTCTTACGGAACCCTCGGTGCGCGAGTCCGACTCGCACTTGGCCGGTTTTTTTTTATAGTATTTGATTGCAAGCCGGCCGTAGACGAATTATTCCGATCTGTCACCCCACTTTGTCCCATCAGGGGGAAAGATCGGAAAAAAAAGTTTTATCTGTCCCCCTGTTAGCAATGAGGGGACAGTTCGAACTTTATTCACTCCTTAACGGTTTCATCTGTCCCCCTATCACTGATAGGGGGACAGATAAAACTTTTTATTCCTGTTTGTCCCCCATAGAATTTAATATATTAATTCTTAAAAGTAATGCTACACATTATAAGCTTACTTTCAAGAATTAAATAAAAGATTAGTGGTTTGGATTTATACCGACCTGTATTTAAATAAATTATAAATATTTCTTTTGTTTCTGTATCGATCAGTCACAGTCCCATAATTAATCACGTAGTAGGTATTCCAGGTATAATAAGTATAATAACAATCAGTCCTCTGATTTGACTTCATATTACAAATGTTAATTTTTACTAACAATATGTTAACCTTTAGATGAGGAAATGTTCCTAATAAGAAAATTTTACGTGTTTAGATAAAATTGCAGCTTCTAATAAGGTAATTCATTCTGTATTATTCAGAAATGAAGTAAATAAATTCAAGTTTTGACGTTTTCATTCATGTAAGAGTTATCAAACCAAAAGAAATTTCTGTCTGTGCTCTGTATGTCAGTACTATAGTTAATCTCAAAACTTATTTTGCGAATAACAACTTAAAGATTTATAAAATATGGTTGAGAACTACTTGCACTCCATTATTGTTTCCAAAAAAGCCGGCTCTTCCGGGAATGTACTCGGTGCAAATAAACAATAGATTTTTTAAAAACAAGCAAACAAATTTCGGTTCTCTCTCTCTTTCTTACTCATGGGGCCTTATGGGCAGCCGCAATGATGCGCATTACTGAGAGAACTAGTGCAAATTTACCATTTTTGAAGGTGAGACGTCAGTGTTAAATTGTTCGTAATAATTAAATTTGAGTGAAGTGTTTAATTACCAAGTATGTAGTTTTCAAGCGAACTATTGCACAGTATCATTAAACTGAGAGGAAATTACAGACAGAGGTAAGTTCATTTAGAATGTACCTACACTACACACAATACGACTTTTGGAAATTGTTAGCAAGTTTTAATGCGAAAACATACAACAAAAGTTATTGAGCACCAATATTTTTTTTCAGATTACAATAACATGTCGGAATTCAAAAACATACCTGGTACTTCTGCTACAGTAGACAACCAATGGTTTTTTATAAAAAGAGGTGCTGGCCAGGTGCTTTTACACGCCGGTCATCAATATTAAAGAAAAAAAAAATTAAAAGAAATATTTGTAACTTATTTAAATACAGATGATTATAAACCTAAACCACTAGTCTTTAATTTAATGTAATGTTGCAGTATGTGTGGCATTACTTTTAAGAATTAATATATTAAATTCTATGGGGGACAAACAGGAATAAAAAGTTTTATCTGTTCCCCTATCAGTGATAGGGGGACAGATGAAACCGTTAAGGAGTGAATAAAGTTTGAATTGTCCCCTCATTGCTAACAGGGGGACAGAAGAAACTTTTTTTTCCGATCTGTCCCCCTAAGGGGGACAAAGCGGGGTGACAGATCGAAATAATTCCCGTAGACAGTCTAAACAATGAGCACCTTAACAATAACCTTAATAATTAACACCTTTATAATAGACAAGCCGTGTGACCCATAGGAGTACCCATCGACAAAAAGTATAAGGCATTTAAAAAAAAAACTTTCTTAGTTTTCACCTTTGCTAAATGACACTCTTGTGCTTCTCACGTTTCTCAGTAAATGAATAAAACCATAACTGCACCACAGGTTGATTAGATGATGCTGAAGTGTCTCTTGTTTCTGAGTTTACACCGGCACCCATGCCCCTCACACCGGCACAGCAATGCTGCTGGGCGGCACAAATAGGCATGGTGGTAGTACTTCCCCGGACGAGCTCCTCACTAGTGAGCTCTACTACTGCTTTATAATAGACGAGTGGCCGCACGGCGGTGGATTAGGATTTATGGTATTTTTTATCACGATATTCCTACGGAATCGAAACTAATAAGGGCGAAACCGCGGGACGCAGCTAGTAAACTAACAAAAGATGCATTGAAGATACAGAAATTCTTACATTTTTGCCAGAGCTGCTGCTTTTGAGAACCCTCTCAAAAGGGGCTCTCAAAATACACCTTAAAAACTTCACTGCTATACCCATAGCAGTGAAGTTTTAAAAGGTGTATTATTTTGTTTACTTATAAATATAATAATAAATGGCTTTTGCACAGCACAACGATAGCGACAGATGTTTTTGAGTGCGTAAATTGTACGGTGCATGGTAAATGCACGCTATGTTTGATTAGTTAAGGTTTATAATTGATTGTGTAGTACGTTCTGATTTATGAATTGCAAGTGTGTGCGCGACTTTGTATCTATTGCTTTTACTGAACTACATGTGTAGTAGTGGCGCGGTAGTGGGATCGTCTTAGCGACATGGAGTTCTGATACATTTTCAACTACAGGGCATATCTATCCTATATATATATCTTCTATCCTATATCTATGGTATACGTGTATTGTGTGTATAATTATTTACTTTATATATACACTAGCTGCGCCCCGCGGTTTCACCCGCATAAGTTTTGGTCAACATGTAATATCGGGATAAAATGTATCCTATATGCTTTTCCTGGTTATAAACGATCTGTGTGCCAAATTTCATCCAAATCCGTTCTGTAGTTTTAGCGTGAAAGAGTAACAAACATCCATCCATCCATACAAACTTTCACGTTTATAATATTAGTGGGATTATGAAAGTTTACTATGGTTGGCAAAGAAACATGTTAACATGATTTAAAGATTAATGGAAATATTGCTGGAAGATGTTTGTGCTTTGGGCTGCAAGTTGACGCTGATGTATTCATTAAAAACGCATTGACAAACCGTGTTATGTACTAAGGTATGTATTGATCATTAGATATCTTTCGTACTTAACTGTTTTAGAAATTACCGGGTCATTATTTGCAGCAGCCCATAGCACAAACATGTATTACAATAACAGAAAAACATAGATATTGGTTGATAAACAAATAACACAAAAACATCTTTGACGATCAATTTTTGAGGTGGGCTTAGTCAATGTACACTGAGTTTACAAAAATTATTAGTAAAAGGTTAAAACAACAATGTCTAAAGCCAATAACCGATTTTGACTGTGAAAAATGAGTAAACATTAAGCTTTTGGTGGTGGCCCTCTCTCTCATCCATTTAATTTTCCATAAAATTTATTTAGCTACCTTTACAAATGAAGGCACTAGGTAAGGTATTTTAGCTTGACAAGCAGTCCCACATATTTTGGACGGAAATTTGGGACTTGGCCTCATAAAAAATCGAAATTATTAAAAAAAGGGAGTTTTTTTCGAAAAACTATTACCAGAGCATTTTTCATTACAAAATGAAAATGTACTTTAAATTAATGTGTTTGCTTGATTATAGAGCAAAACGAATCAGAAAAATTAAATTGAGGTCTTAGTACTTCGAGATGTTTTTCGACCAATTCTTTTATACTCAAACTCAAATCCTATATTTCAATTAAACCATTTACAGGCACTTTTGAATTGTCAAAATTAAATAGTCGGTCAGTTAGTCAGAAAGTTGAAGCTAGTCACCCATTCCAAAAACGTAGATCTCTATGGAGAAGAACGGGCAAGAAACTCCACAGAACGGGCAAGAAACTCCACTAAAAGTAAATTCGGGACACAACCACAGAATCGAATATATTATAATATCTTGAACTACAATCAGTGATCTGTATTCTCAACTGTAACGGTTAAAGAGAAAAACTAATAGGAAAATCACAATTAGAATTACCTAGTGCCTTAAAGAATGTCCGGTGGCGAGATAGGCAGACGACATTCTTGCCATCGCGGGCAAAGCCTGGATGATGCTAGAACAGGAGTGTCGTGGATGATTGATTTAAAGAATTTACCATCGCTCTACAGTTATTTTAGTCTTCAAAAGCTTGATAGGAGATTGACAAAAGAACTAACAAATAAATTACGTGGCGGTGTTGCTCATGGAATGAAAAGCTGTTTTGTTGAAGCCCAGAGTAGCAGCTGCGTACTTCATGGTGCGAGGCTACCTATCACACAAAAACCCTGGATTAGCAGGGATGAACCTTTCATAAACATTTCCTGTAGTCCGGGGCTTTTTGCGACAGGCAGAGATATCAGCGACGACGATGGTGCGAAGGTGTGAAGTTGCGAAGATGACAGTACAGCTAAGATTCCCTAAGAAATTGATAAAAAATACTCTGTATTTGGACAGCCGTTACTGTGTGACCGTTTACCACTTTCTTAGGAAACCTTCAGAGTACTCGGCGCCGTAACTATAGCACATCTAGGTTTAGAAAAAGTTTGGTAATTTAGTTCCTTGTCTTTGACGCTCATACATTTGTGTGACAAACTTTCTTCCCTTGTTGTGACATATTTACGATTGATCTCGGTAATCCTGCTGGAAATAAAGTGAACGAGATGGGTAGGCAAGCCACTGCGCTGCGTTTCCTTGTCGTATAGTTCGTCATACCTAAAGTAATTGTTAAGAATTTAAGTTTTGTGAAGATAGCTGAATTTATCAGTGTAAGTATTGTAAGCGGTGATAGCCAGGTCCCATTTAGACCACAATATGTGACTTAACAAGTATGTAAATGTTAGCTCTTTGTAAGACTATGGTAATTTTGTATCTCAAGCTAGTACCATAAAAACTATTTTAATATGCCCTCCTATATTTAAGTTATCATAAGATGAAATGATAACGTCGCCTTTCGAGGGGTATTTTAATATAGATGACTGTATTGATTGCCTATACATATCCACATTTATTTTTATAACTAGTTATTTCCGTATGCTTCAAATACAACAAATCACGGCAAATGATAATTTACCTCTTAGTATCTCGATGGTGAATGGGACTTGAACATCACTTGCGAAATGTGGCTCTACTTTAATAGATAAGCCCAACCCTTCGGGGAAAACAGACTTGATGTTTTGAACCGTTTATGTTTTAAATAAATAAAATAAAATAGTCTTTAATTCGGATAAGTAACATCCATATGGGTTAGTAAAAAAACAAAAGACAAACTTATACCTATGTTAGTAAACTTATGTACCTATTATCTATTGGACAACAAGGCTGTTGTCCAAAATGCATCTTTGAACAACATCACCTAACAAAGGAGAATCGTACCTCCCCGCTATGGTCTTCAGGATGGAGTTAGAGCTGTCCCGCACTCTGCAGAGCAAAGAGGCAGATTTCTGTCTGACGATGGCGTGGAAGCCATCGACGTGAGCTTGTGCAAACATACCTGATGCACTGCAGAAACGGGGCAGCCCCATCAGCATCAGCATTTTAGCTAATTTATTTTTCATTTAAGCTTATGTTATTCTGATTCATTGAAAAATTAAACTGCTGACTATATAGTGTTGATATTTTGATTGGTTATGTTTTGATTTTTGAAGTTGAGTATCCCACCCATATTATGTACCTCGAAGGTAACTCAAAAGTGCGTCATCTCATTATTTAGACAGTTCAATACTCACAATTTCAAATATTTTGATTAACCCTTTCACGCATAAGGGACATATTTGTCCCAACACAATTTTTGTTATTTACAGCTTTACTGTGTAAGTAAAACCTTTTTCAGATTTATATTTTTAATATTTATAGTAACATTACAAGTTTGCGCGCTGGCACACTAAAAAAAAACAATAACTGTCAAAAAAGTTACCGCCGCGGAAAGTAAAATATTTGTTTCGATTGTCATAAACTTTGAAAGGATTTTATTGCAAAAAAGTGATCCTTTTCGACCGTTTTTCTTCATTTTTATATTCAATGGTAAGTACAATTACTGTTTCATTTATATTTTTGATTTTTCTAATAAAAACATTAGCATAATACGTAAAAAATTATATGGGACGTAGTTGTCCCAGTATTCACGAAGGGAGACTTTTTCTTCAAATTAATATATTGTTTACCTTGCTATTATTTTTAGTGTATAAGTCTTATTTTATTTTATTTTATTGCAGAATATGTCTTCAAATCGACGAAGAGAGTTTTCTTTGCAAAGAAATGACATTATAGAGGTCTTGATGGCCGACAACAGCGATGACGAAGATGGTTTGCCGCTTGGTGAAGAAGATCAAACTTTTATTGCGCAAGATATGGATGCGGGTATGTCACGTGTTGAAATTGAACCCAGCTCAGCACCGCTAGAAGAGAACTCCATGGAACATCAATCACCTCCCATTACTGTTCCTTCTTTCAACTGGCGAAAGAACTCATATTTACCGTACAACTTTTGTGAGGTTGAAGGGTACAATTACGGCGAAGTGAATATTCTACATAACGCTTCAAGTGTGGAACTAACTCCTGTAAAAATGTTCAACGCTGTTTCAGGCTTTGAAAATTTGGTAGATCAAATAATTGTTCGTGAATCTTTACGATACGCTGAACAAAATGGACGATCTTTTACTTGATGACCGATCAAGAGTGGTGGCTCGTTCCCTTATAGGCAGTTTTACGTCACGACAACGAGCTTTATCATCAGTCGTTATGACGAAAAAGCGAGTCTCTTATAGCCAAAAACGAGGAACACCTTCACATGTAATGGTTAAAGTGAACAATAGAAAAAGATGCGTACAGTGTGCCAAAAGTCGTATTGAAAATCGCACAAATAATACATGCTCTACATGTAACGTTCACTTGTGCTATACATCAGAACGTAATTGTTTTGTAGAATATCACTAAATTGTAAATTTAGCATTATTTATTAGTTTCTACATTATATGTTTTAAACTATATTTTTCGTTTTATTTACAATAATTGTTACCTAGTACTCTTTTTGCAGTTCATCAAAAAAGGTATTCCTTAACGCATATTGGGACAAATTTGTCCCCTTCTTAAAAACACATAAATAAACATAATGTATATTTTATGTATTTCTTTTATGTCAAATTAGGCCAAAATAAATAGATATAAATAAACAAAATCCTTTTT
Organism: Apamea crenata; assembly: GCA_949629185.1. Lineage (NCBI taxonomy): Eukaryota > Metazoa > Arthropoda > Insecta > Lepidoptera > Noctuidae > Apamea > Apamea crenata. The sequence goes on from OX451351.1 coordinate 2,122,171, forward strand.
GCAGCCTTAGATTACTTATAAACGTGTAAGGGTTAAAACCAGCCATCGGTAAGATTCTTTAATAAATTGTTCAATTGCTTAAATAAAGTTTGACAGTTTTTCTGGAAAAGTCAGAAAACAGTTCAGAAATGGTTTTATGAGTAGTGTATTGAAACTGATGCACATTAGAGGTTATTAAAACATGGGTAATATAAACCGAGCCGTTGGCGAGTTTTATAATAGTAGGTGCCACGCGAGTTTTTTAATATCCAGTCATGTGAAGTTTCATACATTTTTATCTAAACTCATACAGTTTTACCAAAAACATAATACATATGGCACCCAAATCCAACATTCTATCCATTCACTACAGGAACCGATCAGCTGTTGCGATGGCGTGTTGCCATTTTACGCCACAGATAATGTAGAAACATCGCATGCTCTGTGGGCGAGTCTAATGCACATCATTCACAAATTTTGGGCTTGACCACATGAAAAGAAAATTTAAGCGTTTTTAATATTGTAATCATTTTTGTTTTGTTTATTTAATTCACATACGACCCATTACTGAACTTAGTTTTGTTTACTTTCCTTTATTATTTTTCCTATTATAAAGCCATATGAGGACCACGCGGATTACTGTCTGAGATGATCTTTTGAGGAAAGGACCACACAGATTTTAGTGGACCTGTCTGGTCAGCGCACGCATATGTCAATAATCGTGTAGCTCAACTTAGAACTAGAAGAGCTTAACGACTCGACGAACAATACAAAAGAAAGGACATTTGTGTTTGTGTAGGCCGCATAGAGTACTCAAACTGCCAGACAACTATTAAATCTAACTGAAATAACTAAAACGACCCACATAGTCCTCATATTCACAATAATTATCATACGGTTACTTAATATAATTATGCTGTGGAGAAACTATCTGACTTCACATTGTGACATTCAACCTTAATACGATGTCGATTATACATAACATACACATACGTATATAATTTGATCTTGGATTGCAATAAAAATATAACATATTAATAAATCACTTAGCTAAATTTAGTTTTTTAATATATTTTTCTTTTTTTACATTCTGTTTTTCTTTTTATAATTCTTTTTTCGGTTCTTTTTTTCGTTTATATTTTTCTCTTTAAAGTCCACATACACATTCTCTTGAGATTAAATTGTGAGGACCATGCAGATTAGTGTCTGAGATGGTCTTTTGAGGAACGAACCACACAGATTTGAGTGGACCTGTCCAGTCAGTGCACGCATGTGTCAAATCGTATAGCTCAACTTAGAACTTGAGGAGCTTAACGACTGGACGAACAATACAAAAGAAAGGACATTTGCGTAGGCCGCATAGAGTACTCAAACTGCCAGACAACTATTAAATCTAACTGAAATAACAACAACGCCCCACATAGTCCTCATATTCGTTCGTTCGTTTATTTTTTTATCTTTAAAGTCCACATATTCTCTTGAGATTAAATTGTGAGGACCATGCAGATTAGTGTCTGAGATGGTATTTTGAGGAAATAACCACACAGATTTGAGTGGACCTGTCCAGTCAGTGCACGCATGTGTCAATAATCGTGTAGCTCAACTTAGAACTTGAGGAGCTTAACGACTTGACGAACAATACCAAAGAAAGGACATTTGTGTAGGCCGCACAAAGTACTCAAACTGCCAGAAAATCTGAAATAATGAAATAAAATCGAAATCTGAAACAATTATAATGACCCACATAGTCTTCACGTTCACAATAATTATCTGTCTAACTATTTTAAACATTAATAAGTAGGCAAATTACCTTCTGCGTGTTTGTACTGAACAAACAATGCATTACAAGAAAATAATGCAAAGATATTATGTTATTTGTCAAATAAATAACGCAAAAACCTTTTTGAATAACAAAATTTGATGTGTATTTTAAGCAAAAATAAAAGCCACTAACCGATTTTGTTTGTCAAAAATGTGTAACACAGCAAGTTAGTTAAAAGTTTGAAGAAGCAATGAAAGCTCAACCAGCACATCAAGCTACTACAATCGGTCAAATTTCGTTAATAGCTTTTCAACTTTATTGCAAAAGCATTAAGGTTCAAGGTTGATTGGGAAAATTTTACAGTTTCGTGTAGCTTGACCTGCTGGCGTCTGTACAAGGTTGCATTATATTTGCTAAATAACTATAATCTATGGATTTTTTTTCCACATACATTAAAATATTATGATAAACAATATAATATACAACTTAAGGAAATTTCTCGCCGGCTGATCGACACGTGACCAGAGGGCTGGGTCGTTCTTTGGCCAAAAAATTAGCATTGCCATTCAACGTTCCAAATGCTGCCAGTCTTCTGGGCACGTTTCCGAATGACAGCGATGCGGACGAGTACTTCGATGCCTAAAAATATCTTTTTGTTTTTTGTATTTATTTATAATATAGTTAGTTAGTCTTTCAATTTAGTACCTAGTGTAAATAGTTATGACATTATGAAAAAAATATTTATATACAACTTACTATTCTAGGTATTAATTAAATGACTAACTAACCATACTGACACTCATACGAGGTAGATAAAAAGATAAAATTAACAAAAATATGTAATTCGATCTTGGACTGCAATAAAATATAAAATTTTAACAATTCACTTAGCTTAATATTATTTCGTTTTTTAATACATTTTTTCATTGCTTTCTTTTTCAGTTTTTTTTTATTTTTTTCATTGCTTTTTTTTCTTTTTACTCGTTTTTTTTTTCATTGCTTTTTTTCTTTTTGCTCTTTTTTTTATTGCTTTTTTTTCTTTATACTCTTTTTTTTTCATTGCTTTTTTTCTTTTTGCTCTTTTTTTTTGCTTTTTTTTCTTTTAATTTTGTTTTTTCATTATTTTTTTTTCCTTTTTGCTTGTTTTATTTACTTTCTCTTTTTTTCTTTTTTTTCTTTCTCTTCTATAATCTAGACATTCTCTTCCGATTTTATTGTGAGGACCATGCAGATTAGTGTCTGAGATGGTCTTATAAGAAAAGAACCACACAGATTTGAGTGAACTTTTGTGTAAACTGCCAGACAATTATAAAGTCTATCTGAAATTATTACAATGCCACATAGTCTTCACATTCACAATACTATTTTAAACATTAATAAGTAGGTATATACCCCCTCCAGTACAAACAATGCATTACAAGAAAATAATACATAAATATTTTTGTTAGTTGTCAATTAAATCCACAAAAACATTTTTGACGAACAAAGTTTGATGTGAAAAAACGACAAGAAAAATGAAAAGCCATCAACAGATTTTGTTTGTCAAAAATTAGTTACATTGCAAGCTGGAATAGTAGTTTGAAAATGTAACAAACAGACGGAGTTACTTTCGAATCTATAATATTAGCTAATCTATAATATGGATGTACCTAAGTATTAACTTAAACTTAACTAACTACTTGGTGGTGCTGGAACTGCGTGCTTCTTCTTCTGTCTTTTCTATCCGACCAGTACTCGGTACGTAGCGACCTGGACAGCTCTGTGGTTTGCCTTATTCCAGTCTTGGAGAGTGCAGGAGGAGGTGCACGACGGGCAAGGAGGAAGGCGATTGTGAGACATCGCGCAATCACTAAGAAAGTGTGATAGTGTAGCACTTTGAGCTGCCAGGATTTGACCATAACGTCATAGCTATGTATAATTCTCTGCAGCCAGTGGTCCGTCTGAGTGATGAAGCGAGGTGCAGATATTTTTTCCCCGCGTGCTGCATGATGCAAACCAACCATTAAATCTGTATTCGGATATATAAGAAGCGTATAACATAATACACCAGCATCTTATACACCGTGTACAGAGACAACGGCAGGTATCTACGTTGTACTAAGGCATTGTAGATCCAAGTTTCTTACTTCATGTTACAGTGTATTTGAAACAATCCCTCACATAGAAAACACATAGGTTGTCATATCTACGGTCGGATACTGCCGGTCTATTTTGTAAAAATGTCACCGTGAATATTTAGGTGAAGTGAGCTGATAATAATGTAGCATAGCATCGTGGAATGACAGCTCACTTCACCTAAGTTTTCCCAGTGGTTTTTGGCGGATTATCATTGCTGTTCTCTCATTGAATAAAAGGTAAGGTAATGCTTTATGCAGGTGACTGTATTTATCGTTGTATTGTAGGCGGTGATGGGCAGTGCCCATCACCCTTAAATCCTATAACTTTGTTACAAACAAAATAAATACGGTCATCTGCATTTGGCCAAAATATGTGTTTCAATTTGTTGTTTCATTTTAGTTTACCAAGCAATTTGTTAATAAGACGCCCTTCGGCTTTTACGTTATTTCTTGATGAGATTATAACGTCTTATTTCGAGGGTATCATAATATTTAACAACGTAATTGCTTGCTACATTTTTATATAAAACTAGATTTATATATCATGGTACATTTTATCGCGAGCTAAGAGACGGAAATATTTCTTTTTTCTTAAGTTTTTCTGCAAAATATCATATATCTTTCTTATGTTTTTCATTACAAAGTCACACCGACTAATATTTTGCAGGAAAATCAATTTCCATTAGTGCAATACAAATTCGTATTAAAATGTACCTATTTATAACCAAAGAAGATAAACATAATCAAAATATCTGAAATTTGAGTCACTGTTTGTATACACAAACGCCTTTATTCGTAAACGTTGCTTAGAGTTAAGTAGTGATTAGCGGCTGTTCAACCATATATTTTTGACGTTTAAACTTCTCTTAACTTTAATAATTGTAATTGGTACTATGTTTGAATGAAAATTTGAAATAAGTTTTACTTTTGGTATACCTTTCTTGCACAAATAATTTTATCATTGTGAATTTCCCATAGCCAGAATGTTCGGGTTTAGGGTGATTTTTTCGCGGTAGGAACTTTGATTGCCACTGGAAGTTTGTAAATAGGTACTCGTGTTTTGCCAGTTTTCTTAACCTAACTGGAGATAGCAAAAAGGCATTAGCCAACTACAAAAAAAATATAGTTGTATTGCAAAAACAATAATTATGTAGCATATTTATTGATAAACGCCCGCTCTTATCTTGTCATTTAGTCCGTGCACACCATTTATTTGTAGTAGGTACTATTTTTAAAATTAGCTTTTCATGGTACAGTTAACGAGATTTATTTATTTACCTTCAAAAATAGAACCACTTGATTCCCTTTAGAAGAATTAATTGAGATATCTAAGACATGAACGCAACGCACCAGCATCCTACCCTTTAACAATACAAGACTCAGCCCACCATCGACCTCCGGTCTCCGGAGGGGAGTGATGTAGCAGTATCTACAACGCCAACACATGCGAACAACGCGATTTCTTTGATAACAAATGCCGTTCTAACATCATTTTTAAGCACACCACGAAGTATCTGAAATCTCTAGGAAAGTATATTATGTAAATCAACATATCTTACCAAGTTTACAAAAAATAGAAACAGTCCTTTACTAGCGGTATACATTTAAAGCCGGACATACAGATATTGGCACATACTAGTTACTGAGTACATAGATCACGTTAAAACATGTTTCTTTGTCCTTTGGATCGAAATACATAAAAGAACCAACCCGCACTGAGCCGCGTTATGGATTACAACCCACTCCCTCTCACGAGAGGAGGTCTGTGTCCCAGCAGTGGGAAAAGTACAGGTTGATTACGTTATTTATGCATGTATATTAAAATGGCGGAAATAATCAAGACTTCAAAAGTGAAAAAAATCATTGTTGGTCAAGAAGTAATCACCCATTATCACTTCATTTTCTGAAAGATAAGGAAAATTAAAATACCTTTTCCATGAAGATAAAGGAAAATTGATTATTTTCATTCGTTAACTGCGCTGCGGTGTAAGTGTATAATTTAAGAAAGTCCATCAACTGTCCGGTACCGTTCTAATGACTAGTTCATTGCCAACAACCCGACCTGATATGTGTATGTTCGAAGAAAATGGTCGTGGGACCCACTCCTTGGTACGAACAATTTGATTATGAAGTACACGTTATGTTTTTGCAGTGAACTACTAGATACTTTGCAATTTAAATTATGAAATTGAATAAGTACTGCATTAGCATATTAAGTACAAATCGAAAATACGTGAAAATCACCTCTAGGTAACTTCGTAATGTTTTTTTCACAAAAAATACATTTTATCTCTGTCAACTAACTTATTGTAATAAAATTATGACGATTGAAATATAATATTATTATGAACAATAGATATTTGTTAAAGTATCAACATATGGCCATTCGAGCACGCCATTTGTAGTGAAAGAAACCACAATATTGGCTTGCCGCAAATTAGCTCTAAACGAACACTTTGTACACAATTGATTTCAACCAACTGTCGAAGTGTCGAAGGAGAAGTAAAGTAAAATACTAATTTTATAAGTCACTGAGTTATTAGGGTACTTAGGAGGACATTGTTGACATTGCGGGTCATAACTAATGAGACTGACACAGGAGCGTGGGGACTGGCACAAGAAAAGAGAGGCATGCCTAACGGTGGGTGAAGTCGGGCTTTGGATAACGATGTTGATGAGTGAGGACGACACCTCGGATGTTATTGCGATAATTGTTCCATTGAATTGTTTTATGGACCCGAGTCAAACTGTTTTCGCAATGACTGATTTAGGAGGAGCTTTAGTCATAGATTTGTTAGCTGACTTAATAAACACAAAGCCTAAAAAATGCTCTTGTATAAAAGGAAAAAAAAACTGAACAGAACTGAACTGTTCAGAGTTATCAAACTTGGCGAATATATTCTCAATCATATCCAGCTCAGTTCTTCCAGACAAAGGGAAGGTAACCTATTTAAAAATGTAGTTAAGAACAATCAAATTATTGTTGCACATGAGGTACGAGCCTTTATTGAGGACACGGTGAAACCCTAGGGTGTTCACTCGAGCGGGTTCAGTAAATACATTACTATTGAATCCTGTGTTTTCCTTCTTCTCATTATAGCATACTACAGGGTTACAGGGTTACAGGGTTTGCTGTCAAAATATTTAATAACACCTTATTTGTAAAGTTGGTCTCGCCATAATGTGATTTAGATTAATGAAAAATTGGTCCAAACTATATATACTGGATTTACCATTTTTAAATAATGAGCAATGAGTTTTTTTCTGTCCCACCTAATCTCGCTTTATTTCAGCTTTTGTGAGGTAGATCAAATAATAGGTTTTTGATCTCCTACATTTTAACCATTATTGAATATGGTACAATCAGAAAGAAAGAAAAAAAATATTTGGACACAGTTCGTGAAATACAAAAATTTATAAAATAAAAAATAACGAAGAACTGGTTCTGTCATTATTATTGTCCAAGTCTATAAAAAGGGGAGATTTCAAGAGACCTATATTAAATAAGGTTGATGTCCCTTTTCAAAACTATCAGACCAAAATCGCAAATTATCATAATAATGCCGTTTATCTACCTACTGTACCTTTTCTCCATTCATTGAAACATTGTAAGCTACACCAAATAAGTATATGATCGTCAATACAAAGGAACACGTGTCTTTTGACAAAACGGACGGGAAAATTACACGTCATTTTTGCAATTTTTAGGGCGATCCAACAGCCAGGTGCTGTCTGGGCGATGAATAAAAAAACCGGCCAAGTGCGAGTTGGACTCGCGTACCGAGGGTTCCGTACAATTACAATTTACGATTTATGACGTATTAAAAAAAAACTACCTACTAGATCTCGTTCAAATCAATTTTCGGTGGAAGTTTACATGGTAATGTACATGTCATGTATTTTTTTTAGTTTTATCATTCCCTTATTTTAGAAGTTACAGGGGGGGGGACACATTTTACCACTTGTAGTGGAGTGGAGTAGGAAGTGTCTTTCGCGCAAATTGTTCGGTTTAGAAAAAAATGATATTAGAAACCTCAATATCATTTTTGAAGACCTATCCATAGATACCCCCACACGTATTGGTTTGATGAAAAAAAAAATTTGAGTTTCAGTTCTAAGTATGGGGAACCCCCAAAACTTATTGTTTTCTTTCTATTTTTGTGTGAAAATGTTAATGCGGTTCACAGAATACATCTTACCAAGTTTCAACAGTAGGTATAGTTCTTATAGTTTCGGAAAAAAGTGGCTGTGTCATACGGACAGACAGACAGACAAACATGACGAATCCATAAGGGTTCCGTTTTAGACATTTGGCTACGGAACCCTAAAAACGAGTCTTTTTGAAATCTAACAATACCAATATCTTTTTAAACGTGCATACCATTTAGGTTATATACCTTGTCCTGTATAATATAAAGTTCATTTTATATTTCTATTAAATATGCTAAACTGAGAATTCTATCTACCTTCTGTTGTTAACTCTTTCTTCTTTCGAATCGACGTGAAAATAATTCGAGAATAAATCATGTTGTGGTAAAAAGTGATTGCTAGTTAGATGGTGGTAGCAAGGATAACTGTTCAGGGTACGCCAGACGTAAATATCGACACCATAGAAGGATAAATGTTAATACATAATAAAATCAAATACAGTATAAAAATCAGTTTAGACGATGACATCAGTTTACATTTGAACAGTTGTAAAACATTTTCATAAATATTTAGAAAATTGTACAGTCGACCGCATTACAGGGTTACACTTTGGCCTTAAACTGGCTTACAGTAGTAACTGTAATAGAATAAGAGACCAACGCATACTGGTTCTGTCACCACTGTTGTGCGGCCGACTGTAGCTACACAGTTATATTAAGCACGAGCATATAAAGTCATACATTGTTTTATAAACACCACATATTTTGAAATCGAATTAAATCACTTACTACTTACCCGTGATATCTCAAGGTATATTAGGGCGTAAGGATATACATTATAAAGCATATTATTGGTTATTAACAATTTATTCGAAGCCCACAAGCATGAAATGGGTGAAATGAAAAAGAGGGTGAGGCTTCGTAGAAAATGATGCTATGTATCAAAACCCTGTTTGTATCTGGGTATTAAAATTTCCTTTAGGCTTTCCTTTAGTTTAATTATGATGGGAAACGTGGAAATATATACTTATAAGTTATAAGTATTAGTATACAACCGACCAACGGACACGTTATTTATTATGTGTCATTAATGTAAGGTATGATAGTAACGAAGACCGTTCGGTAGACAGCGAATATAATAATATGGATGAATCTGATTAGAAAATCTTAGAAATATGTGTTTTATTAGAACTTCATAAACGACGATAAAACATTATATACGACTAGCACTTGACTATAATATTATCGATAATAATGTGTAGTGTGTGTTTTTATATCTATGTATACAATGAATATGTCAACAAATTAGTTATAATATTTCTATTACATTATACCCGCAGTAGGAGTACCTGCAGTTTAATCTGTATTTTATTATATTTGTTGGTATTATTTATTGTATTGGTTTAATGTGCAAAAGTTGTTTCCAATATACAATTGGATCTTAATGTACACGTCTGTAGATTGTTACCCGGGAAAGATCTAACTCCTAAGGTACAGGCTCGGCCTAGTTTAGGTGTTAGTGGTCATTCGAATTGTGTTCAATTGCAGAATTGTACCTACTGTTTGCCAAAATCAACTTGTAAAATATTTTTGTGTCAATAAAACTTTTTTATTTTTTTATTTTTATATCGATAAGTCATATTGCCATTTAAGCCGGGATTGTTTGGGGTGGCATCAAGTGTTGCAGGAAAGCAATTATCATCAACTAATTAGTTTGAAATGATAAAGATGGCGGGACTGTCAAGAAAAATAATACTGTCTGAAAAATTATTGAATCTATCTCTAAGTCCTTGATGTCTATATGGTATCAGGAGTGTTGGCATGGCATCGGGTGTGATGAGTATACTGCGGTGTTCAAAGAATATGAAAGAAGGAATACAAAGCAAACAAAGAGGGTCATACTTAAATGCACAATCTCAGATAAGTTATGTACTTGTATTGTCACCGTATTGTCAGTTGCCAATTTAGGCTAAAGTAGTCTAAGTTCTTCCATGACTTATCTGCTTAACAGGAAGCTATTGGAGCCCATTAGTTGTTAAGTATTACTTGTTAAAATAACAAACCATTTCTCATTTGATTTTTGATTGAAGATTTGTAATAAAATTTTTGGTTGCAATGGAATTTAAACTTTGTTCTGTACAACTTTGAGTTTGTGTTCCCAAAACTTAATAACTATCTGAGATTAGGAATTCAAATAAGCCGATCGTAGAATGATTATCGTGTTAAACTTAGGACTTACCATTGGATGACGTGAAGATGGTGATGGTGAAGACCGCGAACAGTAACATCAGAAGGCAGACAGCTATTTTCTTCCTTGGAGCGAGAATCCGCCCGCTGAAGGCCCTCCCAATATTGGTATTGGGGTGAAACATTTTGAAGCTGGAAAAAGAAAAAACATCTTTGAAATAATCTTCCGAACTTAAAGTTATAACTTAACATTAACATTGCACTGTAAATCAAAAACAAAAGTCATTTATTCAAATTTCATCACGCACTGGATTTTCAACTCTCGGTGTTGAGCCGAGCATTGAGAAAGCAACAGAGCGCATCCCAGCGCGTCAAAAAAATACACTGTTGGATTTTCAACTCTCGCTGCTAAGCAGTGCCTTGAAAATCCAGTGCGCCAAAAAAATCGCCATAGGAAAAATGCGCCTGTCGAACTTGAGCTTAGTGGGTTTAATTGATGATTATAATTATTGTAAATACATATTTGTTGATCAGGTTTAATGGTACTAAAAAGGTAGACTGATCTGCAAATTTTATTTAAAAAAAACCTTTAGAATGCAGAAAAGAGAAAACCTTTTTTTTTGTTCCTTATGTTTGAACGTAGGTATCCTTAGACTGATTTATTTGGAAATTAAACTGTATTTATAATCACACGCAAAAATGTTCAGGCACTTTTAAATTATATATAAATTATATATATCTTCTGGAATACAGGCGTTGTAGAATGTTTGATTAAGCGGATGTTTAGTAGAATTATCAACTAAATATCTGTGCTATTGTCACCCGATTTGATCAACTGCTTTAGTGGCTATATACATAGGTAGTTTTCTTAGAGAACGTCTGAATTGAGCAGCCAACTCAAACGCCCTGTAACTTTTTAAGGGTTTTGCTACAAATTCCAGGATCAGGCCTACTAAATCGGTTGATTTACTTCTAAATATTCGTTATACGCGTTTAAATGTGAGACGTCATGTTCAATGAGCTGCGAACTGAACTGAGCGCTCCGGTCGCGAACTACAAAGTAGGACAGTAAACGATACTTGAACTTAGAGATCATTCACGATTACCCTTTTGATAAACTTTTCAAAAATAACAAGAGTTTCCATTGATCTACTTTAGATACCAACATATATTAATATAGCAGATTGGTTACAAGATACAGCTGCTCCCTAAAGCCGGCATTCTATTTGAAATGGGATCAAGAGCAGCTAACAGTATTGAATAGGGAACGGACACAAAAGACGAGCATTAAGCTCAATATTAAAAAAAAATAGGCTCAAACTGGCCGTGAAACTCCTTAGATAAAATCGAATTGAATTTAAAAAGGTATTTTAAAAATCAACTGACCAGAAAGTAACAGTTTACATATTATACTCTATGGACGAGTGCACCCATTACATGGGAAGCGTGTATTCATTGCGTCCTAATTTTGTAACTGTTTAAAAATAGAATCCAGTTGCTAATAAAAGAGAAAAATGTTTGGCTTGTAGATTAGCAAACATTCGTTATTCAAATAGTAATAAAGAACTACCCACTATAGTCCATTCACAGATTTTACCTATGATTTTGTATTACTGCTAAAATTACAGTGATCTTTATACTCCTTGTAATGAGGTTGTTGTTGGGTTGCTACTGTCAGTGGTGAAATAACTGTGTTGTAAATGGAATTCCATTTAGGGCGGATTTCTCAATCGACAGATAATTTTTATTCGTGGAATAAAATAGCATTTTAACAGATTTTGTACGGAGGAACTGTCAAAACTTCAAAATTATTCCTCCGATAAAATTATCTGGCGTTGGAAAAATCAGCCCTTATTAGTCTTGATTCCGTGTTTGGCAAAATTAGTACCACTCTAGTCAATATCTTCCCCATTTATCATACTGCATTTAATTTTGATTATTGCGCGGTCATCGTCATAATGTCAGACTAATTCGCATGCCCTAAACAGATATAATATGGACCGCGCATAAACCACAAATATTAATTATATCTGGTAGAACCTGTACTTTCAGCAAATAAATTATTTATATTCTAATAGTAGCCTTTTCCCAACTGTGTTGGAATCAGCCTCCAAACGAACTGGATGCAGCTGAATACCAGAATATTATACGAAGCGACAATTAAAAAAAAAATGTGTAATATTTGGCTAAAAATTTAAATAAAATCATCATTTGAAAAAAAATCTGGCTTACCAATTCTTTAAAAATATAACAATCCATTGTTTAAACACTGCAACAATTTCCATTTCAGTTTCACCGATTCAAAACTGACGCGAAACATCCACATTATCGCAATACTGAGCGTATTAGCATTTTATAGTGCTTCAATCAACCATTCAAGGAATATTAGCACTAAAATGACGAAGATTATAGTTTCACCATAGTCAAGCGCGATTAGAAGTAGGAGTAACAGCACTATGACCTCATTGAGCAGAGACATTGTTAAGATTTGACTGACGTAGATTTTTGATAAAAACCAATTTGATATTGTCAGTTTCACTAGGAGAACCTTCCGACGAGGCTTCAGCTAGAAGACTGTAAAATCGTTTCCACAAGTCATGGGAATTCAATTTAATTTTACTTCAGTCGTTCAGAATTTTATATGATCAAAGTTGTAGGCGACGATGGCGAAGACTCGGGCGTATAATTAACACCACTGAGGTTTAGCGTATGCATTTTTAATTATTCCTTTGAAGTGTGGATTATTAATTTATATCTACAATTTCACTTTGTTTTTGATTCTTGCTACACTTTTTAATACGTATTATTTTAGGACTGTTAGCTTTTTATTTTTTATTTGTCTTTCGCAATGCTGGGCAAATGCCTTCCTACTCTCCTTCCACCTCTCTCTGTCCAGAGCTGCCAAGGACCAATCTTTAAAGGAGTCCAGCTCATCTGCCCCTTCTCAAATATTATCTTGGAAATTGAAGTGAAAATAAGAAAACCTAGTTCATAATAAGAATAGTCAAAAGCTGAAACTTTTACTACTACTTTTACTACTACTAAGTCAAGTATAATTTTCTAAGTCTCCCCCTTGCGCATTTTTTTTCGCTTTTCTTATTCTGCCTCACTGCTGGGCAAAGGCCTTCCCCAAGTCCTTCCAGGAACTCTTTTCTCTCGCCACCTGTAACCAAAACCAAAAAGAACCTCAACCTTTGGCGGGGTAATAGCTAGCTATGGCTTTTGACAGTTCAACAACCTTCATTGCGTTATTTACGTTGTTGGGCAGAGAAGTTTTTCGAACATATGATACAATGGATTAGCAATATCCTTCAAAATTATTCAAATTGTGATTGAAAGTGTGTTAGGCAATTAGGGCGCTGATCAGTGTTTACAGATAAATTATAGTTATTTATCTATTTCACTCAAGTGACCGCACACAATTTGTAAGCGAACAATTTTTTTTTAAGTAAATCGTTACAAACTCCTTTCGAAGTCTTAAATGAAATGAAAATGTATTTTCTTTTTAGAATACGGATTCCCTTAATGTCAGATTGATATTGCTGACGTGCATAATTGCAGCGCTGTCCGTTACAGCCGTCGATTCCGACAGGTTCTGACGCTCTAATAACACACCTACTGGCGATACGACGAACCTACGACGGTTTATGTTCCTTCTCCAGAATTAGCTTACTGCCAGGTCTTAGAACCCAGTAATGCATAAATGTGTAAGCTGTCACGCCGTTTATGCCTGGAGGCTTTTATTTGGCTAGTAAGTTTTTTTATTTACATTTTAATTAATTATTTTTTAGCTTGAGTACGTATAGTTTTTATTATATTTGTTGGTATATTGGCGTGGCTAGCTGACATATTATGGCAAATAATTAAATTTCATGTTCTGGCTTTGTAATGTTAATTACCGAACATAAGCACCTAGTATTGTATACAAGCAAGTATTTTTTTTAAATTGAACAGACAGCTGTGCTGCTGGGGAGTTTGTTGCGCCACTTCTTCTTCCCAGCGATAGCACTAGGAAGTGGTGAAGGGCGGGCGTTTTTGGGGGACTGTCTTTTGTAATTTTGACGTTCAAAAAGTGCTGATTCTCAGCCTAATTTGAATAAATGACTTTTGATTTTGATTTTGATAGACAGTTGTCGAGTGAATTATTTGTCTTTTGTTCGCAATCATTATTTCCACACGTAGAATTTCTTGGTTGACGTTTTTCCAAGTGTTAATTATAGGAATTATTTTTTATTATAATATATTTGGAAAACATGTTATGTTACTCAGAACGGTGAAGGAAAACCGGCAAGTCTTAGAACCAAAATTTCGAAGATATTTGACATCTACCAACACGCACTAGGCCCGCGTGGTGGGTTACGGTCCACTCCCTCTCACCGAGAGGAGGCCTGTGTCCCAGCAGTGGGAACGTTATAGGCTGATTTTGTTATTTGTTTCAATACGCAAAAACGGCTAAACGGATTTGAATGCTTGGCACACAGATAGTTTATAACCTGAATTAACACATAGAATATTCCTTCATCGTTCGGTTCATCGTGGGTTCGAACCCACTACCTGAACTCGTAAGTCGCGGCAGTTACCGCTGGGCCACCACTATCCTTAATTGAATTTAGGATTGATAAATCCCCCAGCGGGACTAGTCTTCCAAGGTGTCAAGGAAATGAAAGAGATTTAAAAGAAAAAATCCGATCAATAATAATCGATGAGAAATCGGTGAGTGTTCATTCATTTTGTATTGTTAAATTAATTGGAAGTATTTTCTCATGCCTTGTTATATTGCATGGAACCAAAAGTCAAAGTCAAATAGGCAAATAAAATGCACTTTAGATTGTCAAAATTTACAAGAAAATAGAATTGATTCTATACAAAAGTCAGTTTCGTATGGAAAAGAATGGGCAAGACACTCCACATTGACTCTTTTAAAATGTTTTATAAAAATTTGTATAAATTAATTAATAACTATTTATGTCAAAATGAGCCTGTGCTATTACGTTATTATTGGTATTGTGTATTTTAACTTCATGTACCTACCAATTGTTATTTAGGCCATTCCCATTTCTGCGGTTGATGACCATCTTTACATACCAAGACCACTCCGGGGCTCGGAAAGTGAATTTTTGACAATCGTTACGCGTCGTCCGTAGCAGGAGTCTGACAATCAGTCTTACCAAGGATATACCGTATTACCCAGGCAGACTGGAAGCTGACCTCAACAAAGTTAGGGAAAAGCTAGGCAAATGATGCTCCAATTGTTACTTAGTTCCTATGCTAATTCCTATGATGCATGTTTACTAACGGTGCCAGTCGTCACAATGGCTGAATAAGTGTAGGTAATCAATAACTGTCACCATAAGGTTATGTAGAAGTAAACATAGTTCTTATTTGAGAAAAATAAACTGCAACGATATTCTATAGTGTATCATGTCGGTGACGAAAAGTTATTATCATCAAGAAACTCTAACTATGGTGAATACGGTCTATTTTGCTTCAATAATTGAAGCCCAGACGAAAGTTTTAAAAACAAACTTATACTTGCACTATGGACATAGACCTTTTCTCCAGAAGAATGATGTGTGTTTCCCGTTTAATCTAGAAAAAATATCGTGAGGAAACCCTGACTTATAATTCATTCTACCTATGCCCTGCGGTTTGACCCGCCTCGCTCGGTAAGTGTCGTGGCGTGATGTTAAATCGCCTAAAACTTTCTTAAGAATTGGGCTATCGAATACAAAAAGTGTTTTTCAAATAGTAGTTCCAGAGATTAGCGCGTTCAAACAAACCAACTCTCCAGCTTTATTATATTAATAATATTCTAATATACTAGCTTCCGCCCGCGACTTCGTCCGTGCGAAATTTATTTTTCCGTCCTACAATCCTCCCTATATTCTACAATTACTATCATACCTCACATAAACTTCTATAGCTTTGCATGCCCTGACGGGGAAGCTTTTAAGAGAGATTAGTTTGTGCTATCAATGTTGAGTAGAGGCCTACCAGCCTCCATTCAGACGCGAGAGAGACTGCATTCGTATACATTCAATTTTAATGTCCCTGTGACATTTCTAAACTCTCGACTTTTTTAATTAGCTAGACCAAAATGACAGCTTACATACTATACTAAGCTAGCTTCTGCTCGCGTGATTTTATGTTCCCGCGAACCACCTCATTGCATCGCATCGCCTGCCCTTGCTATTACTTCGTTTTAGCATTCTTTCTGACTTCCCTTCTTTCTGTTCGTCTCCTTATGGTCCTAGCGTGATGTTAAATAGCATATAAGCTTTCCTAAGAATTGGGTTATCAAAGGCAAAAAGATATTTTTTAATCCGACTTGTAGTTCCCAGGATTAGCGCGTTCAAACAAACAAAAAGAAAAACGAACAGACTCGTCAGCTATTAGTATAGTAGATAATGTCATGTTAACAAGAAATTACTCCGGCCTATTAATAAGAAATTCGTAATAGAAAAAGCCAATAACACTTTGCCCGAACTGGGAATCGAACCCAGAACCTTATACTCAGCAGTAGCGCTTGCGATCACTAAACCAACGGAACACAGTTCTTTGTGTTACTCATAATAGCTCTAATTACCTATTGGTTTGCCTTTCAGTAGGTATACATGTTTATTTTGTTTACGTTTATACACGAGTATCAGCGGGGTAATTACTTAACACACTGTAGTAAAGGCTTTCATTTTCACAGTTTAACAACATTCATTGCGTTATTTACGAGTACGTTGTTGAGCAGACAATTTTTTCGAACACCCTTTTTCTTATGTTTTTTTATCCAGGTGCCAAATTTCATGTAAATCTGTAAATCTGTTCAGCCGTTTTAGCGTGAAAGTGTAACAAACCAATGTACGAAAAATCTAATATTTCTCTTTATAATAATATATTAGTATACATTCGTGGTGGTCGGTAGGCAAACCCATCCACACAAATCCTTGTTCCTGCCTATTGTGTAATAACTTTATGAAGTTCGCATAATGTTTACAGTACACCCCTCGCATCCAGTTCCCTTGCCGCCGGCAGGGGTGGCTCTCACAAACAGAAACACAGACTTCAATTTTATTATTATTTGTTCATCGAATGCCAATGGGACTTTATAATTCATTTTGGAATTGTGTTTCGATTTATTACGGATTTATGTTTGTATGGGAGCATGCATGTAACTTCCGATCATGTTCTGGTGGAAGGCATCTAATGATTGATATTACCTATATTTTATTTAAAACCTTATTTTCAGATTAGATTATAGTTTCTGGATTATAATATTTTTGGTAAAACCCAGCTGTGTGATTGGATGAATATGACCCGAGCAGTTTCAATAATATGCCTTTGTTATAACAATAATATTAAACCACCAGCCTATTATTGTCCTACTGCAGGGCAAAGGTCTTTTCTCAAATAGAGAAGGCACGATATACTCGTATGCCGTATCTATAAGTGTTGGACTGGAGATCCAGAACTGACCATAGGAGTTTAGGCAAAAAAGTAGTTTTAAAAGTAGCCGGCAAGAGTTGGAGGCGGGAGGCCCAAGACCAAGAGTACCTCTGCAATGAAGGAAATCTACATTGCTGAGTGTTGGGTGGATACAGGTTGAAGAAGACAGACAATGAAGAGGAGATAAGAGATATCGATTGACTAGGTCGATTGGAACTACATAATGATTTTCTCATAATGTAATAGGTTCACCAAGTCATCAATTAAAACGATGTGTAGTCACCTGCATTTTGTAACAATAGCGTGACGTCACTAACAATGAATGGGCGCGAATGTTTGTGGTAGCGGCAAAGACATCGTATGTGCTTATAATATTAGAAGAATAACATGGTAACTAGCGAAGGAACAGCTTTTCATCTCTTGAACCCAGCTGAAACTCATGGAATTTTTCGTTTCAGCTATGCTGAATCTACTTCATGGAAGACTTTTATAAATAGGTACCTATTAGTTTACGTGAAAAGGTAGAAGACTGAATTTTATATTTTAAAATAATGATGATTTTCAGATGGGGTTAAGTATTACCCAGTAACTGGGTTGCGGAGGTCAGATAGGCAGTCATGTAAAATACTGGTATTCAGCTGCATGCGGTTAGACTGGAAGCCGATCCTTACATAGTTGTACCACGGTACCTCTCGGTAGGACTCTAATTTTGGCCTATGCTTCGTTAAAAATATAGATACCTACTTAAAACATGTACCTACTGGTACTAACTCATCCAGACCAACAAAGAAATAATGGGTTAAATTGCTCGCCTCAGGTAAATATATACAATCCATCCAGTTACTTACATTATACTAATTGTACTGGTCAATCAAGAGTCTAGTTACGAGTAGCAGTAATTCTTTTATCTTTTCAAGCCAGAATCGAATGAAATGAACTTGTTTGAAAAAAATTATACCATAGTGAAGATAACGGTGCAGTAACAGGTAATAAAATCATTCATGGCCAAACATGCAAACTGTGCGAAATGAATAAGTGATTATTTTCGCAATGTCAACGATGTTTACTGATAGTATGATATCAAAGAGTTGTTTGTATTCCATCTTTAAATAACACTGACGACTTTGAAACACCGAAAAAGAAACATAATATTGTCAAATAATCTGATAAGTTCGATATTTAAAATGAATGTGACGTCATTTTATATTTTAGCGCTGGCCACTTTGAAACGTCGAATTTAAAAAGAAACATGTCAAAGATACTGTTAAGTTCGATATTTAAAATCAATGTGGCGTCATTAGTTTACTTGTTTCTATTATGGGTAACCATAATGAGTACGTACGACGCGTAAACGAACTGTGTTTGAATGTTTAGTTATAATTGGTTTCCTCGTCGCTCAGTGAGGAAAATAAAATCAAAGTAAGTAGTTACTGGCAGGTTTGTTAGACGCCTGTATACGATGTAAATGGATCGCGAGGGCCGATTGATGCTACAAAGAAACGTACGAATACCTACATCAATGATTGTTTTGACAACGATGTAGGACGATGTAGAGGACAGTGTCTTTAAATATTTTATAACAATGTAATGATTGAATAATGATATTGTTATAACTAAAGGCTGGTTAGGTTGGAAGCCTATCCCACTGTGGCCGATGTTGTTGGGAAAACGCTAGGCTGATGATATAACTTGTCAGATAATACAAATTATCGTAGTCTCGTATTGTGTGAATGGCTTGTCTTTCGTTTAACGTCAAGATGAAGGGTTGGCCTTGGCCTTGGGTTGGTTGGGTTGGGTTGGTATGGCAATAGCACGTGGCAATGCCGCCAGTCTCTTGGGTCCTACCAGTCGACAGCGTTGGGAGTTGCGATGGAATTTTCCAACGTCATATTTTAATTTGTTAATAGTTAAATTTTTGTTTATTGATCAATTAGGTTAGTAGTTATGAACATTTCATTTTAAAAAGACCAAGTAAAGTTTAAACTATCAAACAAAGGTTTAAGTACAGAAATTCGCTTTAAGAAATCAGAGGGGCAATTCTCGTAATTTTAAGAACGTTCACAGTCTGATCTCAGTCTCAATCTGTCAAAAATACCTCTATTTTCCCTACATTTTGACAACTCTTTGAATTTTATTTGTCGCCGAGATGACACTGCGACTAGATTTTGAACGTTTAATTACGAGAAATGGCCTTCAGTTTGGTGGACTTAACCTCCCTTTTAAATGGAAAGGTTTATGTTTGGAATACATGGATACACGGGATGATGGAACTTAAACATAACTGGCGAAATGTGGTACACTTCTGCCTAACCCTTCGGGGATTACAAGCGTGATGTTTATGTGCTATGTTATTTTGACTTCCTACAGCTTTTGTCCTATATTCCGAATAAGCCCATAGTAATCTATCAAATAAAGGTATGACCTATTCAAACCTGATAATGATGGGTCGTACACTAACAGCTTATAGAGCAAGACCGTTACTAGCACTAAACATACCTAACATGAGCGTTTACTATCGACCGGCTTACTAATTGAAGTTATAAAGTGAACAGGCGAAACGCTGCATTTTTTAAACTGTTATTACAATTTAAACATGAACGATGTATGCACGTAAACGAAGCAAAAGGAGTATGTCAGGATCATAGAAGGTGGCGTTCAGTAGTTTCTGCCTACCTCCTTGGGAAGATGGCAAAGTGACGGAGCTTATGTAATATGTTTTAAATATGAATAAAACGGCAATAAAATTCTTTTTATCTAGGGAAGCCGTGTACACAAGGTGATTTCTCATCGGCATAAATGACGAAACAACCTATACTATTATAGGGTATTTACCCTATATTATAGGGTATTTCGTCATTTAAAAAAAAACCTCTAAATGGCTTAAATAGGAAATATGAAAGCTTATAGGGCCTAAAACCTTTCATATTTCCTATTTGACCCATATACAGGTATTGTTTCGATAGCTTATTTTGTGCCCCAGTGCTGGGGCACGACCTCCCCTTTTTCCTTTCAAGTTTCCCCTGTCTTGAGCTACTGGTTTGAGTTTTTTATAATAATATTATAGATTTCACGCTTCTAGCTGTTTCAGCTGTCCGTTGTATGTGAGTGAATGAAGGAATTTAAGAGTAGATAATAAACAAAGTAATTTTTAAAGATGATACAGAATAAAGATGCGTTTTCGTGGGTTATGGTACTGAACGAAAGACAGAATATAAGAAATGGTAGCAAAAGAAACACACTGGAATCCAGTTTTTACCTTGCTTTTTCATATTAAAGAGTACTTTAATCATTTAATCCCTATTATTAATCCTACCCTTAATACTTATTAGCTCAGTTAGAGAGCTCACTTCGGCGTACAAATTAATGATGCTACTTCATTTTTTTCATCTCAGTTACAACTTTTGACACTTCTATTATTATCTATATATTTCAAATGGCAATACTTTTTAATTGAAGCTTGTCTTGGTCTTTTATTAGAATAAAATCACAATGTCTTTCAATAAGCCAATTCACATCTGCGGTTCTTGGTTCAATTTCGCTGTCACACCCATATGGGATGAGCCGATATTCCTAACGTGGTCAAAGTCTTTTATTAGAATGGAAATTGCAAAGTCTTTCAATAAGCCAATTAATGTCTGCAGTCTAATGTCTGATGCTTTCAATTTTCCTAAATATTGTGTTGGGTTGTCTCATATAGTGTGGGTTGATATTTTATTATTATGTCCATTGCTTGACTATTTGAGTTTTTATTTTAAAAGTATTTTGAACAACGTTATAGTGGTCTTATTATCAAACGTCTTGTATATCTTGGACTACCTTCTAGAGAACTTGTAGAGAAGTTTGATAGAATCTCAATTACTCGGTTCCTATTTCCAAATACGCGTCGTTGTTTTAAGGGTTCGTCTGTTTAAATTCCAATGGCAATCATATCTACTTATATTATAAACCGTAATACTATTAACGGTCGATAATTCATGGGAAACGAGCCTTACTTTATAGAATACAATACATAATTACGGTAATTGATGTCCTGTCTGGGCTGAACTAGCATGTGCAGGATTTAGGTACCGACGCTCTGAACATAGAACTTTAATAAAGTAAGTAAAAACTACAACCATTGTTATCTCTATTTGGGTTAGTAGTTTAATAGTTATAATTTTATATTTGCGGTCATAGTTTTTGTATGATTTCCCGAGGGAATTTAATTAGGGCAGGTGGACTCTTTTTATTTCTGTTATGTTTTAATTTGCTTTGACAAATGATGTGGTGTTAAATATACCAAACCTTACCTTGTGACCTTATTGACTTTTACCTCGTCATTAACTGATGATACTCTCCTCAGTTACATACAGAATTGTTTAAAGTGACTTATAATTATAAAACATAAGAAAAAGTAGTCCTTTTATTATAGACCTGTATCATCCCAAACTTGGGCTAAGCGCAAAAAACTCTCAAGTCTTTTTGTTAGAGTTAATTTGACTTCATGTGTGTGAAGTCCAGATGATGATGCCCAGCTAATTTTTAAAATTGAATATCCAGCAGTTCCAATATGCATTGCCTATTTTATTTTTTCTTTCTTTCTTTATCACACTAATTGGTCCCAGGGGACACCAAATGATGGGTGATAATCGGATTATTGGCTGGCCTAAAAAGCGAATTCTGAATTGTACTGGGGTAAGCAAGAGTTGAAGTGTCGAAGGACTGTTGACTTGCACTATATAGTTATGTATATACATTGTATTGTAGGTTTTAAGTGACACTAGTGACCCACGAATATGTCACATACAAATATCCAGGAAAGAAAGAACTGGAATTCATAGGGAGAGGCCTTTGCCCTGCAGTGGGATGATGTAGACTAACAGTATTCAAGATAATAAGTAGCTTATGTACTTTTCCAGGTCCTGGACTACCTATCTATCAAATGTCATAAGCATCGGTTAAGCGGTTTAGGCGTGAAAAGGTGACAGACAGATAGTTAATTTTGCATATAAACTATTTTGTTGATGCTGTACCTAACTGAAACTACACTGTTGTATCCAGTTAGTCATTTTAAAAATTGTTATTTTAGATTTATTTAATTGTATGTTGTGACTTCTGAAGAACCGCAGCATTGCGAAGCAAAGAGAAATGGCGTCAAAATAATGACGCGCTACGGGTTTTTACGTTGTTTTACCCACATGTCTTTTTCCTGCTGTAATTTTTGTCATTCTATGATTAACTTCTATTGAAATTTGTTTATTATAAACATGTAACGATTTTTGAAAACTGATAGCCTAATTTGAACTATTAGGATCATAGCACATGATAGAAAA
The DNA here is from genome assembly GCA_949629185.1 of Apamea crenata. Lineage (NCBI taxonomy): Eukaryota > Metazoa > Arthropoda > Insecta > Lepidoptera > Noctuidae > Apamea > Apamea crenata. Next base: position 2,145,113 of record OX451351.1, read on the forward strand.
ATAGAGATGGAAAATTGATTAAGCAGGTACATGGGTTAAAAAGAAATAAAATGTTATATTATGTTGTTGTTTTGTGTTGTTGCGTGATAATGTTGTTGTTATTATGTGTGTGTTGTTGTATGTTGTTTGGTGTTGTTGTGTTATGTTTATGTTGTTGGTGTGGGTTGTTATATGGTGTTGTTGTGTGTTAATATAGTTGTTGTTGTTTTATTGAACCACCTGTATTTTAAGTTGTGCTGTGCCACTTATTAAGTCAAATTTTTATTTGTTTTGATGTAAAAGTGTTGTTAATAAAATAGGTACACAGATCTCTATGTTTTGCCGTTAACATTTTTTTTTTAATATTAGAGTATTCCCTAAAGATACTTGAGTAAAAATCGATTAATATGTTCATATACGTACCTAGATTCATTGACAATCAAAATAGCTTTGGTATTTGGTTAGGTTAGTTGGTAAAATAATTTATAATTTGAGTAAGTATACTAAACATGGAGAAAATAAAAAAAAATCCCTTGTTCTAATCTACTTACAGTTATAGAAATCAATCAAAAATCCCAAAAAAAACAATCAATCAATCTTATGCCTAGCTGCAATGACCAATTTGATCAAGAAAAAAAAATCAAATTGATCGAATCAGATTAAAGCAAAATTAAAAAAAAACTACAGGCCAAAGGAAGCTGAGGTAGGTACCTACTACGAATGTCAAACCTGACTCGAGTATATGCACAATTAGACATGCACGTTTAAGTCAATGTTCAATGAATAAGACAGATGCTCACCAAAATCAAAGTGCGCATGTACGGTTGCAAATGCACAAGTAAAGTCAACATTAAATTAATGATCCAGATGCACAGTCAAGAATGTCGCAAGATCAAAGAGCGAATATACAGTTGTAAATGCACAAGTAAAGTCAAAATTAAATTAATGACTCAGATGCTCAGTCAGATTGACCCAAGATTGCATGCACAAGTCAACTTTAAAGTAAATGCATGAGTCACATGCTCAGTCATATTGACCCAAGAGTGCATGCACGAGTTTAGTCAACTTTAAATTATAGGAATGAGTCAGATCCTCAATCAGATTGACCCAAGAGTGCATGCACAAGTCAACTTTAAATTAATTGCATGACTCAGATGCTCAGTCAGATTGACCCAAGAGTGCATGCACAAGTCAACTTTAAATTATTAATTGCATGAGTCAGATGCTCAGTCAGATTGACCCAAGAGTGCATGCACAAGTCAACTATAAATTATATGAATGAGTCAGATGCTCAGTAAGATTGACCCAAGAGTGCATGCACAAGTCAAGTCAGATGCTCAGTCAAGGCACCGAGAGTGTACGTAAGTACGTGCACTAGTCAAATTCAAATTAAAATATCAAGATCGACTGAGAGAAACGCTAAGTCAAAAGAGCCTTAAGTGAAATAAATGCTTTGACTTTGACTTTCTGACTTTAATGTAAATAAATGCTTTGGCTTTGACTTTCTGACTTTAGTGTAAATAAATGCTTTGGCTTTGACTTTCTGACTTTAATGTAAATAAATGCTTTGGCTTTGACTTTGACTTTAGTGTAAATAAATGTACCCAGTGCTTCAATGAGATTACAAATTAATTATTGCGATTACGCGAGCTGAGCAAGTATATTTTTGAAGATATAGAATGAATAATGTCAACATATCGCCAATTATACATAATTCCCGTGTAATAGGGGTCGAACTTTCGGCAAAAACCTAGACTCTATCTAAAAACCTCATTCAACTTTAGATTACCCAGGAATCGAACCCAGAACCCTACTAACTAAGCTAATCATTTATGGAGCGCGAAACCCCGGACTTTCCAAGAAGTGTACTAATAAAAAAACCTAGTAACACTTTGCTTAACCTCGAACACTCGAACCCTCCGCCGCCGTCCTCCAATCTTTTGCCAAAATGCTAAAGTAAAATATCGCCAAAAGCAAAGAGTTGAGGCATTGCAGTGTAAGAAGAGCCAGCAAAATAAATAGTAAACAATTAAAAATTTGCAGTGCAATAAAATAAATAATTTAGATTCGTTAGTGAGTACCGCAAGTATTTTATCTAATTGAGTGATAATTGATATTCTTTTATTGATTTTTTTTTCTAACGACTTTCATAAGGTCTCAAGTTTAATAAGGTACAATCCCAAAAACTGTCCCGTTCCCCGTATAGAAAAAACTGAAGCTCTTTAAATAAAAGAACATACGGCAGAAGGCGTAAGTTTCATTTATGCGCGGTATGTCTTAAGACTTTAAAAAAATCGCACAAGCTTCATAATAATTTCGCGGAATTCGTAAAAATATATTTTCTCTTTTGCTACAGACAAAGTCGTGTAATAAATTGCGATTCTGCAAATTGGTTCATTCGCGCTAAGCGTCGGCTTAAATAATTAAAAAAAAATAAAAAATTCAGTATGATTCGACATTCAATTTTGAATATGATTCGATATGTCTTAAGATTTTTTTTTGCGCAAGCATAATGCTAATTAATCGAAGTTTATTAAAATTAATTTCTTTGTTGCTACAGACAAAGTCGTGTAATAAATTGCGATTCTGAAAATTAATTCTATCGCGCTAAGCCTCTGATTCAATTCAGATTTAGATAAAAGAGAAGTTCTTTGTAGTTAAATAAATTGCAATCTAGAAAAAGTCCCGATTTTATTTTATTTTTGGAACTTAACTAGTTCAAAGAACTCACGACAAGTGGTCCAAGTTAATTTAAAACCCGTCGAAAGAATAGCCCTGTAAAAAATAACACTTAGAAAATTTCGCTGCTGAGTCGCGCGCCGTCGGAAAAATATGTTTGCGCTCTATTTCTAAGAGGAATTGCGGAAAGCGAGAAAACTAAAAGTTATAATAATGAGGATCTGCTAAATAATTCGGAGTATTTTTTGGAACCAAGAAAATTTTGCGCTAGTTTAATAATAAGTTACCGGAGATCATTGAAACTAATTTCTCTGTTCCTACAGACACAATCGTGTAATAAGTTGCGATTCTGAATATATTGACTTTTTCTCCCTAAGTCCTTGATTTATTTCAGATTTAAAATGATCTATCTAAAAATGACAAGTTCTTTGTAGATTAATAAATCGCGATCTAAAAAAGTCCAGAATCTACAATTATTGGTTTTGGACTGTACCAGTTAGATAGTAGAATTTCCTTGCGATATTTTCCAAGTCCTAAGGACTTAGAAAATTCAAAGTTTCGAAATTACTAAGAACTTAGAAAACTTTGCATTATTCTCCCTACAGATAGAGATCATAAATCGTGCTGAGGTTCTGAAAATATTGCCTCTTTCGCCCTAGGTCTTTGATAATATTTTTTTTTGAAAAATCTTTTTTTTTCGGATTTACCAATTAGAATAATTTACTTGCATTTTAAGCTCTGTGAAACGCTATCTTGAAATTGGCTATTTCACGCTAAGTCCCTGATGTCATTCAGATTTAAAATCTTTTATCGAGAAGATGAGAAGTTAATTGTAGTTTAATATATCGCAGTCTAGGAAAAGTCCTAGAACTCCTATTTCATTCGGACTTTGACTGTGGCTTTGCTTCTGCATCTAAGTCCTAGTTTTAATTCAGATTTCAAACAATAATCATTTATCGTTAAGACGCAAAGTTCTTTGTGATTTAATAAGTGGCGTTTATGAAAAAGTCCCGATTTTTTTATTTTATTCGGACTTTAACAGATAGAAAAAATTTATGGCATTTTTTAAAGTTGACGAAAATGCGAAATTCCTGAAAATTAGCTGCTGCACGCTAAGTCCCTGATTTCATTCAGATTTAAATTCTTTATAGAGATAACGTGAAGTTATTTGTTCCTAAAACGCGATTTAGGAAAAGTCCTAAAACTCTTATTTTACCCGGACCGTAACTGTTAGAAGAATTTGCCGCTGCATCTATTAGTGACTTAGAGATTTCTATCTAAAAAAATACGTTCCTGCAAAAAAATAGACAAACAGTTCCCGTAGCGCTGCGCCCCGTCGGTGTCGGTGACATAGCCGGATCTACAAAACCTGTGAAACGCTCTAATTCTAAGTGTAAATGTCGAAACTGGAAGCGATGAAGTTTTAAATTTTTTTACTGACTTAGAAAATTTTCACGCCGATTTTCCGCAAAAATGTCCCCGACCACCTAAAAATATAAAATACCTATCCGCAAAGAAAATAAATTGCTACGTAAAGAAATAAAAGTAAAATCCCACCCCGAAATTAAACAGAAAACAGAAAATGAATTTAAGCAAGAAATAATAAAATAAACAGGAAATCCCCATAAATAATAAGTATAAAAACCTAAACAAAAGCGCTACGAAAAAGAAAACGGAAAAACGAGAAAATAAGCAAATAAAAAATATAAAGTCAATTTACTTACCAGAATCTGTTTCACCGTCTATACAGGAACATTTTCACACGAAAGAAACGCGGGTTTTTATGAAACGAATTCAGAAAGAGGTTAATATTTTTATTTTGGCAATCTAACACTTAATGACCGCGGAGCGACGCGGCGCGGCCTCTCGCCGCGGGCTACAGGCGATACTGTTTTGCCGACCGTGGCTACTACTGTTGTTGCTAGTACGAAGTCTTCTGATGCAGTGCGGACCCTATGCCGCCTGGAACGCTTTTATAGCCCAGGGGGTGGTCTCTTACACGCGCACACAGACGCAAATGAAGGGGTGGATCTGTGGAACGGGTCGGATGGTACCCAATGTTACGGTACAAATTAAAATTTGCGCATCTGCCAATTTTTTATTTGACTAAGTTCAAAAATTATTTTCGTGGTAAAATAAACAGAGCAGTGGATACAATTAAATCAATGTAGTTTTTGGTGCTTTCACCTGATATAAAATTATGAAATTATCATTAACTACATTAAATCCAATTGATTAATAAAACTTAGTTAATCGCCGGTCACAATTGGATGAATTAATTATACCCCACACTTTACTAATACACCACTATTAAGAAACAATGAAAAAACAAAATAATTCAATTTTATATTTTCCGGTTAAGTCTGAGTTTGTCCGATTTTGGTATTACGGCCTGCGCCATGAACCCCCTCTGTATCCCCACCACTGCTACAAAATCCCCTCCAAATTTTTATCCACGCCCATGCACGGGTAGGGCTACAGGAAAATGGTTTCGTTCGAAATTGAACCTTATGAACGAAAATTTTCCTTTGTCTAAATTTTTCCAAAGGATTTTGTTTTTCTTTAAATGTCTTTTAATCTGATCTAGAGCTAATATATTGATATGGGAATGGAAATAATAATTATCCTGAAACTTTTGAAATATTCAGACTTAGAATCTGCGCGGATCGGGCGGAGAAAAGACCTGAATTTCATAAAATTTAAATTTATGACCACTATAACGCACTAAAAATATACTCTATTATAATATCATAAAGTTTTGGTGGAAAAATCTTAAAGTTTTTGAATTATTTAGTACTTTCAGCTTTCCGTCGGAAACTGAAAATCGATCATAAAAACATAACGGAAATATATTCTGCAATAATTTTTTATTTTGTGTGTCTTAAATAATCTAAGCGACATGTTTATGTACTTTTTGGCCAAAAAAACTCAAAAGGAACTGAAGAAACGACGCCCGTCTTTCAAACTTACATACAACTTCGGTTTCCCACGAAAATATGTAATTAAATACGAGAAAAACATGTTACACATTTCCTAATAAACTGATTATTACTTATATTAGTCCAGCCGAGAAGTTTTATCAAAGTTTATTTTATAGAGATGTGTTTTTAATTATAAGTGATGAATAATTAAAAAAAAATGATTTTCCTCTTCCGGTTTATCCAAGTAATGACAAAATACCGTTACGAGAAATTATTAAACTTATTCGATAGGATTTTCCAAGAAAATCGGTGACATATTTATTTTTAAGAGTTTTTAATTTATTGTGACACTTTTTTGCATAATTATATATTTGTAACACCCTATCAGACTCTTCAAACTATGTATTCAGTTAAGATAAATTAAATTTCAACTGTAAGTCGCTTTTCACGCATAATTTCATTTATCGTCGGATGCTTATTTTCTTTAAAAAACCAACAATAGGCAAATAATATTTTTCGGTACTATATTTTTCTCTACCTACATGTGTTTTCAGAATATTTTATACTGAAATAATCAGTTTGATAAAGTATTTTGAACAAATTCGTAAATTTTGTTACTACGACTGATTTATCATGAATTTAATTAATTTTATGAACAAGAAACTGAATAGTAAAAACTAAATGTCTTTAAAATTATCCAGGACTGGTTTTCTGTATGTTTGGATTTACCAGTCTTGAAAATAAAAGGAAAATGTTACGCATCGAGGCTGGGTTAAAGTTTAATTTCTTAAGAAATTGACAGAGCGTTTTTAATGTCGAATACTGGTGAAATAAATACATTTTCATGACGGCCGTTATACTTATAGTAGATTAGTTAAAATATTTAACAGGAGTACTTTAATCATTCCCTTCTGAAAAAATAAAGGTCCATTGTGGGCAGCGATAAATTGCCAAAATCAATAGAGATAAAACCCTTTATTAAAGTAAATTTTGATCGTAGGTTACCCAGCGTTGCTGGAACCGCTTTCTTTGGAAATCCTAGCTTCAGTCTAAATATCTCAATGCACCAATGAAGTATACTAATACTTCATCATCATTCTCCTGTCCTTATCCCAATTTATTTATGGTCGGCGCATCATGTATTTTTCTTCCATACTTTTCTCTTAGTCGTCATCTCTGTCGTCACCCTTCCTAACCATATCATCATTCACACAGTACTTCCATCGTGTAAAATGTAATACTTACACTAAACTGCACTAAAATTATTTGTATTAATTCTTGGACTTTGAATCGTATTCAGTAACTTGGCTAAAAGAAAGAATTTGCGAAAATAATACATTAAAAAGAACAGTTGAATATGAATAAATCTATAAAAATGTGAGTGTCTAGTGGAATAGTTATTTTGCTAGTCTTTTAACCATTATGTACGACAATATAATACTTTAACTTTTAACTGTAGGTACATTTCTCTATTAAACGATTAACTTTTGATTTTTCAGGCGTACCAAAAGCTGCATTTAGCTTGCGACGGTACCGACATTGATGAATTTTGAAGGAAATTGCTAATCCATTGCTTTGTAATATTTGGAAAATTCGTCTGCTCGACGGCAGTGTAAATAACGCAATGAATATTGTTGAATTTTCAAAAAAATTCTTCACCCTTTAATCCATCCAAAGGTTGTCTGTAAAAGATCGCTTTTAGCGATAAGACCGTCCATTGTGTCACCGTATGTAAATTTATAAATTTATATCTGTTGTTTTTATGGTATACTTATTAAAGAGTATTCTAACTATCTAAAAATTGTTCTATGTATTGTATCTAAAAGTTATTACAGTTTGAGTTTGAGTAGAGTTTAACTTACGTTTCATTTACAACAGTAACAGGTCTGGTTGTTTCGACAAGTCACAATTAGAAACACGCATGCGAAGCGGGGCGGCTAGTTAAAAAGGAAGAGAAGAGGACACACGACCATTGATCACCACGCTCGCACAAGACGGGTTGGCGCTTTTAGACTCAGAGTAACTACGAGTATCCTACAGGTTTCAACACGATGTTTTCCTTTACGGATGTCAGAGATGATCTAAGATAAACTTACAAAGCCAGGCCAAGCCGTTTTACATTGCACTCTATCTATGCACTTGCAGCCTTTCAAAACCTTGCATATCGTGATGGTTCTAAGAATACTCGCTAGTCCACAAGCGATATATTGTATCAAAATACCTTTGTCTCTAAGAAGGAAGCATACTGTACTATACAAGTAAGATTTTGCATAGGATTGTCTTTTCGCAGGGAGGACACGCATTATGAAGTGGTGTGAGGGTAACAACCTCAATGTCGGTGACAAGAGTTTGAAAACATCACAAAATAAAACCGAGCTCCTAACAATATTATTACTAAAGGTACATTCATAGACAGGTCCCTCAGATGTACTGTAACATCTATCACAGCTAACTAACTAGTGTATCTCTAATATTAGTTACTTTGGTGTGATAGATGTTAGTTGCTTAGAAACGGTCGCAAAAGCTCTGATAATTTCAACGGGTGTGAAGAGAAGTTCCTTACACGTTTTCTATGTACTGTGTTTTTTTTCTGTTAATATTATAGGTTTTTTTGGAATTTTCCCATATGACGTTACATCTTGTTGCGGCTTTTCATTGAAAAAATAGAAAAAAAATGGGTGTTTTGTTGTCAATAACCGCGTAAAAATAAACAAATAAGACATAAAAATGATATCAAAGTGTAATCAAATCTAAAACCGATCGCAGAAAAAGAAAACCATGACAAAACAACGCAAAACAAACTCGATCTAGATAAGTAATGTAAGGTAATCTCAGACAAATTAATGCAAAACTCACTGACACGAGCCTCGTAGCACCAGCTGAAAGGGAATGCTACGATAAACTGAAATCAACAGGCCGGGAAATCTAGTGGCTTGTGTGCTAACACGGTGCTTCCGCTATGACAGAGTGTGGCCGACGCCGCGCCGGGTGTGTGTGCATCAAACGCAAAACGTCAGTAACGCTCTAGAGCTCACAAAGGGAGGACGTACGTCACGCTTCCACGATACCAACAAACTATTACGAAAAACATCAATAAAAACTCCTCTAAGCCAGTCAGTGACGCAACAACAGCCAAGAGGGTGAAACAGATTCACGTTTCTTAAAAATGCCTTAGAAAAGCGGATTTGTAAAGAATTTTAGTACCTGTAGCGTAACTCTCACGTTGACGTTCGTCACGTTTCTATACGCACTCGCAACAAGGGGTTGCTGCGAGTGCGTATAGAAACTGAAGCCTTAAAAAGTTTCTTTGAAATTTCAGCATCATTTGTAACAAAGGCTGTTTTGAAATATACGAAAACAAAAGAAAAGGAAAACAACCCTTTCTTTCTAAATTAAAAAAGTTTTTTTTTGTTTATATAAGTCACATGGCAGGCATTACGTAGGTTTGAAGAATTTTCTACAAATTAAAAGCAACCGCAACCCAGAATTTGTTTTGATTTCAACATCGCCCTGTTTGATTTGTGAAATACCCATTTATTTTTGCCACAAACATTAATTGTGATTTGTACGTAGAATAAAATTTGTAGATCAGGATGAAAGACAAAATAACCCTTGTTGAAGAAATCAACAAGATTTTCCCTACAGCTTTTAACCGGTTTGGACAAGCTTACGCGTAAGAAAGTGATGGTGTAATTGTTTATAAAACTGGTCAAAACAATATCTCTCTTGAGTCTTGAAAGGAGCACATGGGTAAGATATAAAGACGAAACTTAACGTAAACGTAAGCTTCGCTCTGACAAACTCAGTGATTTTTACAGATTGAACCTTTTAACTCATTCAGACAAACTTTGCCGATAGCAGTGAATGACTATAGTATTAGTAAAGCTAACTAACCAACTATACAAAGAAATAAATACAAAAATAAAAGAACACTTAGGCGTCGTACCTTCTTAAGTCAAGTGCTCCCAAATTATTTTATTTTATCAAACTTTTCTTGGATTATACTGTAAGTGGTTGTTGCACTATTGCTCACACACTTTCGCATGTTACATTTAGCATAGAATCGGTGTGATCAATTGTTGGTGAACCAATAAAAATACCTGCCTGCGACCCAGCAGTGGGAACATTATCGGCTGATTATGCTTATGCAATAAAAGTAAATAAATATATTGTGTACACCATATAAATTACAGAACATAACTATGTAAATTTTACATACGGTGACACAATGGGCGGTCTTATCGCTAAAAGCGATGTTTTAAAGACAACCTTTGGATGGATTAAAATTAAGGAGAGACAAATACTGTAGGTGGTGGACCATTTACAATATACAATAAATATATACATAAAGTATATTATACTTATCTATATAAATATATGTATATAATACTGAATAACAATACATTTAGCTCTAAAGAAAAACTTTTAAGTAAGTTATCACCCTGTTGCAGTTTGCGACATGTTCAGCCGTTGATAGTTTAAATTACATTGAACTTAGAAACAGTCTTGGGGGATAAGACTAGTTGGATTTTTTTGTCAGAAAATCCCAGTTATCGACGGTGGACCGAAAAGGGCTCAGTAACACCGGTATACTAGTATTTCCTGCCCCTTCAGTTTTCATCACGTAATTGTTTCAGTCTAGCTTCCTCGTCCGCGTGGAAGTCAAGTATAGGTACTTTAAAAAGATATTATATAAGTAGGTAGCTTTGAAAATAGTGTAGCTTTCTATCAGAGTAAGAATGTTTGTAATCGGATCAATACTTTAAGAGATTGCCTCTCACAAACATTTTATCTATCTATAGTATACTAATAGTAAAGCTAGAAGAGTTTGTTTGAACGAAAGCCACCCAAAGCCATAGCCCAATATATTTAGTTTCCATGGTCTGCAATAGTCTTGCACTAACTGGGGGTTGTCCTTGAGTGCACTTGCATAAATTGCATACAGGGATAATCGTCGGTTGGTGCCTCATTTCATTGAAAACGTCTAATGGCCCTCTCCGAGTTGGCTTTGGCCCCTCGTTCGTCTTCCAAAGGTCCGAGAAATGTAAAATGAACAAAACGACTTATTATTACGATAAAATCCGTCCGTATGAAATCTTATTCATACGGACTATGGCGGTATTCGAGGGTTAAGAGCGTTTACAACGTACGGCAATTCATACAAAATTGTTTTTCGAAATGCATAAACCGATTTTAATGAAACTTGCTACGCATAAGCAGGATATATAGGTCTAAAAAGTTAATTGAGAACATTTTCGAAAAATAGTGTTACAGCTAAATTCGACCGATTTTAAATTTTCCATAGGAACAGAGATTTCCAATCATCTTTTTCTAAATAAGACATTTCGAAAATGTTCTTTACTAACTTTTTAGACCTATGTATCCTGCTTATGCGTATGAAGTTTCGTAATAACGGTTCAGGGTGCCATAAGTACTTGTTGAAAGCAGTTCATTAAATCGCCATAGGTATAGAAACATGAGTTCTATTCAGCATTGTATGTCAAGGGGGCTCATACAACTGCGATGCGTCATAGTCACCAACAGCGAACAAAGCAAGTTGAAATATTCAGAATTAAATAGGGGGGAATAACTGTCCTTCGTCCAGAATTGAGACATGTGTGCCTTTACAAATAAATGTAAATTATAAGTCAAAGCATTTACTTCAAATAGATAGGCCAATGTCTAAGAAACGCTGGCGTGACGATTTGGACTCGTTTCTAACTGATTTGATGGAGAAGGCACATTACAAAGAAAATTGGAAAAATATGGGGGAAATCTTTGACCAGCAGTACCTATATGGGTTAACGGCAAAAAGGCACATGAAAGGCACTTTTGAATATCGAAATTTACAATAAATTAGAATTGATTCTAGTCGGATCGGAGAACCAAAAATAAATCGCAAATAACTTTTAAACCCAAACAGACAGGAAGAATCTTTTCAGATACATGTGACAGAGTCCAATTACTAAGGAATGACATAAGTTTCATAACTTTATTTTCCGTAATAAAGTAAGGCCTGGGTGGTGGTAACTTTGCTTACATGGTTCGTATCTCCTACACCTTTGATGCACGAAAGCACAAAGGCCCTAAATAAGCACTTACTAATTAGTTGGTCTGCAAATCCTTAGCGGGCCCCTAAGGCTTTACAGACGTACCTATCTACACACTAATGTTGCGCATGTAGGTACTTTTCTTGTCTAAAGTATAATTACAATTGTCTTTACGAAACGCAACGTCGCGTCGGTCTGGCCGTTGCAACGCTTATAACTCAAGAACCAAATAATTATGTATTATTTTTGCATAATTTCTTATTACGTTCATAGGTTAGTTATCTGGCTATATTTGAGTGCTTAATCTGAAGAGTTTGGTGGCACGGGTGTAATGTAAAATAAGTTGCAAACAAATTAGTCGCGCGGCTGACGGCCACGCGTTTTTCCGCCCAGTTTTTTTTTTGTCTAACTCTGCTCCATGGCAAACTGTTGCACAGAAAATTTTATCTGGTTAAGGCTTTTAATGAATGGTCGATTGAAAAATCAACCCTTAACCAAAGCAAAATGTAATTCAGCCATTCGTAGGTACCGGAACAAGTCAAGTTTATTTAACCGAGTTCGAAAAAAAAAATGTACAACAGAAACGTACTTTGGTATTACAGTGATAATTGAGCCGGACGTGGAAATGAGGAAATGATGGTCGTTTGTGCGACGTTAGAGGTTAACCAGGCCGGTCGCCACTGGCCTGATGGTCTCTGGAAACTGACAAGCGAGGCCGGGTCTAATGATAACTGTGCATGCAATATAAATGATCTCCGGTTGGTCATTGCATTTGCAAGATATGCCCAGAAAGAAAAAAAAACAACGTTTGATTGGGTTTGGTCTGTGCTAAAATCTACTTTGACATGATCTGACCAAGATTTTGGCTGGACTTTAAAAGAGACTGTGACCTCTGAGTTTGTTTCGGTTTTCTTCTCAGAATAGTTGGACAGGGAGCCGATATAATTTTTAACATTATTATGACTGACGTGTACAAATCTACGTACAGAAATAAAATAATTTGTTATCCTAATCGACGAATGCTATACCTATTTTCAATTGTGCCATTAATTCAGGCTTGGGGCAGGTAAACATTTTAAAATTATTTTCCATAGTCCTTGTTTATTTCAATTGTCCTTGCAAATTTTATAATTTTTAGTTTTTAATATTTTGACGCTTACAACATTTTACGATTTGACATTTTATTTTTAAATTATTCTGACATTTTTATTTATTTTTTTTTACAATTTTAATTATTATTATTTATGAATATTTTAATTTAATTAGTCACAATTTTATTTTGGGTTTTTATATGTTTATAATTTTAAATAGTTTATAAGTAATTAAAATGTATTTTTTTTTTTTAAATATGGACTGCAGTTGTCTGAAATAAATAAATTATTATTATAATTCTCACAAACCCTTTAGCTATTTTTTTCTGATATACCATTAAATGCGTGTGTTCACAATTGAGAAGACTATATGGAGTTTACTTTTTAATAGAGTTTTAAAGAAACATTTTTCCTAAAAAAAACCCGTCTTCAAAAAAAAAACACAATGAAGTGAAAAGTAACTTTATTTTTGGAAGTCATTGGGTTGGCAAAAAATCTAAAAACATGATTACGAAGGGGCTTACTTCTCTTGTAAGTCATTTTAGATACAATTGTCATCAAGTTTCGTATTGCATCTAAAATTACTTAAAAAGCTGCACTGCACGCCTCTGTAGTTTTGATGTAAAATCACGTTACAAAATGTCCAAGGTCAAGTTGCAAATAACACACCTTGCGTGGCACTGGCATCTTTTATAACTGGTCATAAATCACACGGGAAGAAAAGGGGTTCTGTTTTCTCAGCTCACAACAAAACAGCCCAACAGGTTTTGGATCAACGGAGAGCAAATCAATGGTATGCATTTATCTGCATCTGAGGCGTGCGAATTTGATGATGTCCAGGTTTGACAACGATCTCAATTAATAAGTGATGACACGGTCAACGATGGTGCTCCCTTGCCGCGAAGAAATCTATTCACTCGAGATTTCAAAACTAAGTAAAATCAGGGTTCATTTTTGTAGAGTTTCCATGGAGTTTCTTGCCTGTTCTTCTTTATCATACGAACCAACTACGATTTGTACTGGGTGGGGAAGCGTACAGCCGCCCGCCATGCGACAAAATTGTTTACAATTTGGGTTACATTATACCCGACGTGTTAACAAACGTAGATTATACACTCATATATAGCCAGATAAGTAACTGATGAATGTAATAGGAAATTATACAATAAGGATATTTGGTTCTTGAGTTATAAGCGTTGTAACGGATAGACGAGAGACGTTGCAACTAGCTTTGTCTTCCTAAATGACCGACTCCCTGACAATTCAAAAGTGCCTATAAATAATAAAATGGAAATAATTGCTTTAGAGGTTCAGTCCAAATTTTCGTAAAACTTATGCTGTGGCAGGGAGTTCCACTTCTTTGTAGCTGTACGCACAGCTAACGTATTGCTCAATCGAATAAGGCTGAGACAATAGCGACCTCTGTCGGTGAAAGTGAATTTGTTATATTTGGAGTTGCTATGGATACTAAGTGCGTTGGATATACTTCTTCCGCATTATATTACTAGATGTCGCTGAAGCGCTTTTTTTTTTCAGGAAACTGACAGTTGTTTCGCTGAAGAATATTTACAGAATATTAGGTTGTTAGGTTCGTCGATAAATTCAGTACCATTCGTCCGGTTTCCTTAGACTGATCGGGTGATCTTGGTATGAAATTGTTTAAAGATTCGACTGCTGTCTAAGTAGAATCTGTCGAAGATGGAAATGAAGTACAGTTTCCCTGCATGTCTAGATTATTCTTCGAGTACAAGAACTGAAAGTGAGGAGTCAAATTTTTAAGTTTTCATTTCAAAGGTGATAACGTAGAACGCTTTTCGAAAGTCAGGTGCAAGGTGCAAGTAATGCAGCCATTTTATTATCATTCAGTTTGCACAACAAACAAAATAAACCGGTTACTGTTTCCTTTTATTTATTATTTTGGTGTGTCTTATGTTAGATTAAGTGACGTGAGTGAGTGTACCAAAAACGTAATCGAAGTCTAATGTTATTGTTATAAATCAAACTCATCGCTAATGACTTGAAAATGGTGTATTTTAAACAATTTTTAAGTCAGTGTCGCTATTTTGAAACATAATCTGTACATTTCTTTTTTACTTCTCCTTTCGCAGGTCTGCTGGAAAAAAATTCTTAAGAAATAAGCAGTACCTTTGTACTCACATTATATATATGTCATATCACTATGTATTTTACTGTGTGTACATAAATAATAAAATAAATAAATAATCCAACCGCGGAAGATAGGTACTTTCATCCTTCAGAAGAGCTCATGTAAAATATACGCGGTAGAAGGGACGACATCGACGCGCAAACATCAGCACCTGATTCTAAACCACCTAACGTACAATTTTTTAACAAGTTATCAAAAAAACCCTGCCGACCGTAGGTATAGGTAGAAAATAGTTACAGCTGTATTAAATTTTCAGCCGATAACTTTCAAGGCCTCACAGCGTCTAACAGAAAACGAAGCTAAGAGTAAATAAAATCGCTATCAACGTGACATCTACTTCAGTAGCAATCATTTTAACTGGACTAGACAGCTGTCTCGAGTGCGGTTCGATACCTTGCACTAAACACTGTCGATTTATTTCTTTACGCGACTTCGCCCGCGAGGAAGTTCTTACTCCCCCGACTCGCCCCGTCGCATCGCATCGCATCGCCTGCCCACGCTATTACTTCGTTTTCACTTCTCGTTCTTTCTGTTTCTTTTCTTTTTGCTCGGCTCCGGCCCTAGCGTGTAAACCTCAAGCCTTCCTCAAGGATTAATCATTTGCAATTACTTACCTATTCTTACATTAACTACAGTGGTAAATACCATTATGGTCCCCAAGATACAGGCGCCGCCTAGTTTGGGGACCACCGTAAAGATCCAAATGATGATCGCCAACGGTTACAGACCGATGTTAGGTTAAGTTAATTTTAATTAACATAATGTAACATTGTTTCAATAAAATTTATTAGGTTATCAAATGCAAAAATACTTTTTTTTTAAGATTTATTATTAGTATAGATATAATTATGTAGTTTGAAAACATGCATATTATTTGCTCATACAGAAAGAAAATGGGAAAGGGCTAGGCAGATGAACATGATGACAGAAACTTCTGAACAGTAAACGTAAAAGCTAAAAGTATTTTAAAGACAAACTAATCCTGAAAACAACATTTCGTTAGCACCGTCCATCACATTAAAAACAGCCAGAAAATTCGCACAAGCCTTTCTCTAGATACTTAACAAACGAAATAATGCAATTACCGAGGCACTGCACCCTCACTGATGCCTTCCTGTTACCAGCTCACTAGGCATTGGGAACGTATTTTCGTCTTTAATCCCTGTTATTGGACTCGACGGCTCTTATAGGATCAATGGATGGACATGGATTCAAAATACCAGTCCGACAGTTAAGCCGGCAAACCCTGGACTGTTACGCAAATAGTGGACGCTACTGTTGTGCATTCAATTATCATCAAGCGCTTGACGTGTATTGGGTAGAGAGAATAGAGGCGTTTTTGGCAAATCATTCAGCACGAAAAGTTCATATTGTTCGGCACTAATAAATGGATGCGTCGAATGGAAACAGAGGGGTGAGGCGGGAGCCTATCAAATTAGCGCTCGCGATGGCCGGTGGTTGTTGTGTTTTCAATTAGTATCAAATTCTTGATGTGTGCTTGCGGTGCCTGCCACACAACGGCCGCTGTGACAGATGTAATTGAAATGGTGGCAGCGGGGTATGGTGTCAAAAAACGCTCTCTATGGAAACACACCAACTTACTTTCAAAAATAAAGTTTTAGTGACGTCATTCACCTGTAAATTGCAGACACTATGTGGCGACCACCGGAGCTTTAGTGATAATTATTCTGTAGTATCCACAAGACGCGGTGCACCGTGCAAAGCAACGAGGAGTAGTTGATGTGATTTTATTACGTTTGCAAGCGGGGGACGTCTCTACTTGATTTTCGACCAGCTCCATTATTATTCCTGCAATGTTTAACCCTTTGAGACGAAGAACCGGAAAGAAACAAAAGCACATCATCAATGTCATGGCAGTCCGACCTCGATATTTGAAGCTATTGAAACTGGGTGCTCTTGAATCAAGTACCCACAATTATGGTTATACAAATTACTTAAAAAGATACACTGTAGCTTTGTACAAAATTTATGTTAACATATTTCACCCTTTTTATCTTATTATCTTCTCACGAGTAACTGAAAGGGTGCGTCTGCAATAGAGAAGACACAAGACATGCTCTGTTGACTGTATTGTGCGCGACCCTAAACGAGTGAAAATCCTTCATTCAAGCCGCAGCTGTGTGGTCAAACAAGATATTATTGCGCAGAAAAAACCAGGTCTAAACAATACACTGGTCTACATTTCAATGAAATATGGTACAAACTTTTTTAGGGTTCATTTAGAGCGACGGATGTGAATCAATTATTTTTAATCCTTATCCCCCTACATGCAACCTGACTATTGAGCAGGGCTATTGCGAATTGATCATTATTTTCATTCGGATGTTGTTATTACTCGTACATACTTCGTGCAATTTTCCTTTCGAATGAACGCAGATTTTATTTATTGAAAATATGTATGTCTATTTTTGTCATTTAAATGCTCGTATGAAATGAAGCTGGTATTTAATTTAAAAGGTTGTCCGAAAATTATTCGTTTGGTATAATTGAACTTTACTAGGAGATATTTTTTGGAAAATATTTACGAATAGTTAAGAATTTATGAATATGTTTTTATAGGATTTGGAAGGAGGAAAACTCTTGTTAAGGAGGGCTGCAACTGTGAAGCTTTTCGGTCAAGTGTACAACGATATGTGTGTATTCTAGGATCTGGGGTTTATGTGTTTCGTTGGTTTTGTACTGAGATTCTCCCTTAAATGTTTTGTATTGATTAATGTTTCTCATGAGGTTCTCTTTTAGTTTTGTAAGTATGGTTTTGTCAGTAAGAATTTTGAATTTTTTTACGAAAATCTTACTAGTTCAGAGACTGAAATAAAAGACTGTTACGCAGTAAATGAATGGTTTACTAATTGGGTTTATTTTGTTCACGATATTCCCAAGTTGCTAAAAACATAAAATATTTTTTTTTAGCAAAAAGATTACTGAAACTGGTCTCCAACCTTTGTCACGAAATCTGACGCGGGTATAGGAAGGTTAAGAAGGTTTCAACTTTATATTTCAATATTTTTTCCAACAATTATTATTGTTTGAAGTTTCCGTAATGAAATTGCAGATTAAAAGTCATTGACGAAATAGGACAATACTTTACTTATTTTTTTCACACCTTCTGCAAGGTAATAAAAAGTCATTCGATTTTATTTATTTTTTAAATTCAGACGAATTTTCAGTGAAGGTTTCGAATTTTCAGAGAAGGTTCGAAATTGAAATCACATTATTAACCAGCGGGTTACAATGAAATTCCGTACAACCCGGCTAGACAAAATGACTTTCTTAAGGTTAGGTTTTCATAACATGTAATTTGCTATTTTTGAGCAAGTGGTATGAAAATTGACAATTATCAAATGAAAAACATCTATAAGGTGAATTATTACTAGAATTTCGGTTTAAGGTATTCAAATAATAACATCAAAGCACGCAATTTGTAAGTGGCACTACAAATTAGCACCCACAGGTACGTTTTCTAAGCCCTTTGTTTACGAGTACATTTTCATCAGACCGTACGGAAACAGTACGGCACTTAGTTTGCGGTTATATCCCTAAATTACCTGTCAAAGTCCCCTCGCTAATAGCAAATAATGTGCGAGGAAAAAATGCTTATTACCTAAATTAGTCATCCCGCACCTGCATGCACTTCCGCTCTACGTACACCGGTTGTGTTGGAGGAAGTTACGCCAGCTAATTGAGGGGTAGACAGACAACGTTTCATTAAAAATGGACACGATAGTACAGAAAACAACCTAAATCAAAGAGAGTTCTTTGATTGAAGAGCGATTTTTGCGTGGCTGAAATGAAAATATTGGTCTTCGTGTAGGTATATTGCCTTTTAGTTCCAACTCAAAATGAAATATGGTACGCATGAGGTAAGTAGATGGTACATTCAAGGGGTCCAGCCCCTGATATGAACCTTGTAAAGGCACACCAATTTACAAAGTGATAAAAATAAAATGCCGTACATTCAGTTTAAGATTAATAAAGAGAAAGTACTTAGAGGAAATTATATAGTTCGAAATATCCTATCGTACTAGTCGTACTAGTATTATAAACACGATAGTTTGTGAGGATGGATGTTTGTTACTCTTTCACGCAAAAACTACTGAACGGATTTTCATGAAACTTTATACTAATATAGCATACATTATAATACATTAGAATAGCACACAGGATACTTTTAATTCCGATATTCTTACGAGATCGACACGTATGCGGGTGAAACCGAAAAAATTCTACATTGCCATAGGTATATTCAAAGTTTGAAATGAATCATTAGCCTTAACTTTACAATGTGTATTTTTGAATAATTTGTACGTGTTTCTATTTAATTTATAATTAGTTCCGACTGACAGACTTAGGTAGTTAGATATTTGTAGTCGTCGTGACGTCGCTTTTGTGTAATTATGCTAGGGCTTGTAGTGTAATACACTACAAGCCCTAGCATTTTTTTTTTTAAATTGAATTTTTTTTGAAAAAAAATTCAATTTAAAAAAAAAATGTGGATTTATTGGTTTTTGAGGTCGATTAAGATTGTGAGTGTGGATTGTGCTAATAAGTTTGGTTTAACGGCATTACTAGTATCCTAAAAAATCTTAAAAAAACTAAACTTACTAGTGACATAATCGTGTCTTAAAAATCGTGATTTTTAAATATTTTGTTCTGTTTTGATATCAGGTGAGCACATTTTCTTTTTCTCAATTATATTAATGCGCTACCAGGATTTTTAAGTTTTATCACCTTGGTCTTGGTCTATTTTTTTTTAAATTACTATCTGCCATGCCGTCTGTAAGGTTATTATACTCTCCGTCGATTTTTGGTTGTTTTGACTTTTATTGTGACCCCTGACGCTCAAAGATCAATTTCGTCTGAGAAGTTTAGTATCTCGCTGAATTGATGTACCTACTTTCGTTGTTTATCATCCCGACCGTTAATCGTAATATTGGGAAAAAGGACTCATTTGAAGATTTGGGCTTGATTTGGTTTGGTTGGTTTGGTTTGATCATGTTTACCGCAAATAAACGTATTTTCTTTCTAAAAAGAAAGGAAATACGTATATTTAAATGAAAAAAAAAAATCAATAAAGAAGAAAAAAAAGAAAGAAAACTTTCCTTTTTTTCTTCTTTATTGATCATTTTCCCATTAGCTTTCCGTGAGGCGGAGAAACGAGACGGAGAACCAATTTTCTATGTCGGGATATTTTGTTTTCTATAAACTTTGAGAGAGTATGTTTTGTGATTTGAGTCTTAAGGAAAATTAAGATACTCCATAGACAGTTTAGACGTGATTATAAACATGGCTACTAAAAATAAGTCAATTTACGTCAGGCGCTGACTTATTTGACAGGACTAAACTAACTATTAATATTAACAACTAATTATTAATATTATCTTTCTATTTCATTAGGATAACTTAACGAAATAGAAAGATAAAGATGCACTGAACTTAAATTTAGTTTAGTTTGTGAACAAGGAAACCGGCGCCATTGTCTTCTTACTAGTTAGGTACTTGAGAATAAATGTTCATGTGTTTTGCAGAGAGTTTAAAGCTTTAACTGCCACCGCGGTCACCGGTGAACGCCAACAATAGATTTTCTAAACGTCAGTCTTATCGTTACAAACGTGACTCCGATGTCACGTTTCCAACGACAAGACCGACGTTTTCCAACATCCAAAGGATAATAAAAATGAGAAACTAAACGAGCTCAAAAGGAGGGCCGCAAACTGTTGCTGTACTTGTTGAATTTCCAGGAACTTGCTTGCTGAAAACAACGCCATCTTCCTGAAATTTTCTGAAGTATTTCGTTTCCCGAAATTCGAACAACTTTTTGAAAGGAGCATCACCCTCTTCAGTAAGATGTCAAATCGCTCAGGCGTTATCGCCACAATCGGTTTAGTCTACAGTCCTACGTTTAGTTTATATTGCGTTGTGTGAGGTGTTAACTGAAAATGAAAACGAATTAATACCTATATTGTATCTACCGGTAACTTAGCGTTTCTGTTTTGTGTTGAAATCCTGCTTTATATCGAACATTGGTCATACAACCCAAGACTCTACCGTTACTGCAGGTTTCCAATTAATCATCATCGTCATCAACAGAACCGAATCCAACCCTTTCATAAATATTTCATTATTTAGCTTCGGTTATTCGGTTAGATTCAACGTTAACTTGGGTCAAATAAACTTATTTTCTTTACTTTCTTCCCTTCATTGATTTATATCCAAACTGTCAACAGTGTCAACCAATCTAGCTAGATGATGTCCGGTGGATTCCAGACACCGGACGGTCGCAATAAGAAATTTCATATACCTAACGCCTTGTGACAACCTGCTGAAAATGTAAGTCCATACTTCCATTTGTACTAGTATACAAAGTTGATACGACAGAGGGGCTTTTCTTCAAACTGCCTATACTGGGTACCATTTTCACACTCTGTACCAAAAATCAATTAAATAGGAGCAGTAGTTTAGTCGCAAAAGATTTTTAAAGATTTTGCACCGTTTGAACACGATGTATCTTTCCTAACAGCTGATTATGTCTAAGCATAGGTCATGCATCTTACAACGATAAAGACGTTGCCACTTTGTTACTTAGGTATCAAAGTCAGTCAAAATTTACAAAGGGTGGTTGCGTTTTATTCTGATTTGTAAGCTATTTAGTTTGTTTGAAAAAAATATTTTCTCATTTTTGGCGCTTTTTAGGGTTCCGTAGTGAACACGGAGTTCACTACGGAACCCTAAAAAGAGGCAGACAGACGGACATGGTGAAACTATAAAGTTTCGCCATGTCCGTCTGTCTGTCTGTCTGTCTGTCCGAGGTTTAGCTCAAAAACTATTGGTACTAGAAATTGTAAATTGTAATTTGGGATGAGTATAGACGTTAATGACGCCGAAAAAGTGGTGAAATAAAATTTTGAAAAATACAATTACTTATTTAGG
Source organism: Apamea crenata (assembly GCA_949629185.1). Taxonomy (NCBI): domain Eukaryota; kingdom Metazoa; phylum Arthropoda; class Insecta; order Lepidoptera; family Noctuidae; genus Apamea; species Apamea crenata. Next base: position 2,166,948 of record OX451351.1, read on the forward strand.
GTACCTCCCCTACATGTAAACGGGGAATGATAATATTTTTTTTCCTCCTTCCTTTCGTGGGATATAGTTGGATACGTCTTCTAAAAATATTGGGGGTTTGGGAGGACCGTTTTTTGATTAAGTAAACCGTTCGTGACTTATCAAGCTTAAAGTACTAATATTCGTTAGAGTCAAGTGTCCCCCCCCCCTCTACCAACTAAACAGTTGTAGTTAGAAATTCAAATGTCACGGCAGTAGTACCTTTATATAACGAAGTTTAAAGGAAAACTATCACACTTAAGTGGGCTTTACAAGTTTACGAGTAATAGTCGACCAAATGTATTTGACACGAAAATTTCGAACAACTCCATAGAAATGTCGACAGATGGCGCTAAGCGTCAGTTGTATCGTAGTCGACTATTAGTTATTAGTAGTGACTATTAGTCGAGTAGTTGTGTCGTCGTCTTTGTGTTGTAGTTATAGCATCATGGTACGAAACTATCAGTCAGCGAATACGACCCGCACGTGGCTGTTATAAAAACTATGGAACCCAACATTGCGCGTGGCCCAACACGCACTTTTTTTATTTTTATACCGTATCGAATTAGTACTAAACACGTATAGTATACGTAGTGTAATTTAATGCCCCTCTGTCATATCAAATTTGTATGTATATATTATAAATGGAAAATGTGAGTGGTCTTTAATATATGTTACCTTTTCACGCCTATCGACTGATCGAATTTCATAGGCACAGGGTAGACCAAGGTCTGAGTTAACATTGACTTTTTCATATCGGTAGTACGTTCCTGTGATATTATTTCTGACCTCAATTGAAGCGGTTGGCAAAAAAAGTAAAAAATAAGCACGCCCCTTAGTACTTACGTGAAGAAAACTGCCCTTTTCCAACATTTTGGTTTTAAACTCGCTGACCCGACAGGCGTTGTCCTGTACTTTCAATAATACATACTAAATTCCCATAGACAATTTCCCTTTCAGTTATCCCAAATTTTCCCATTTTCTCCGTTACAATCTGATACGGACTATTACAAACATTTTATAAAACAATAATTTGCCAAATCGGTCCGGCCGTTCTGAAGTGATGCGCTTACCAACGAACTGCATTACATTTTTATGATATAGATCATAACACCAAATCTTGAAGGATCGGTACCTACTAACCGGAAATAGGCTATGCCGTAAGGAACTCCGTTTGGTGCCACTAACAAAGGTCGTGCAAACAAGTGGACCAATTCTTAGGTGATTAGAATTTTGTTTTACCCGTATTGAAATATCGGTCTTGAATTAATGACTTCAATTGACCATTAGTTTACTACTTAATATTTTTATTGGGAGTACAGTTAGTGGTATTCAGTAAAAATCTCACGACTTAAAAAAGCCACGTGCGAGTCGGACTCGCGCACCGAGGGTTTCGTAAAATTTAAAATTATTAAAAATATTTTTATTATATGGTGTAGCTAAAAATTTACGGTTAAATTCGCAATTTTTCCTTTATCTGTGCTATAAGACGTTGCTTCTTACCAAATTTCAAGATTCTGAGTTCGCGGGAAGTACCCTGTAGGTTTTGATTCCCTTGCGGGTGTCGAACATTTGCGGCATAAACGGCTGTATCTTTTGATTGCGTTGGCTTAGAAGTTTTACGAGCTTCGGGTTCGTGACAATAAATACTGCCGATATAAATTACTAAAAAAATACATTTTAATTTAAACAGCACTAATAACAGCTAAAACACACTAATTATAAAATACAATTGTTCTTAAGTCGCACTTGAAGATCGCTTTCGATGTATTCGCTCATAAAGCTTATCCGATTATGTCTGGTCATGGCTCATTCCGGCCTTATTAGTACCGCAGATAGTTCTAGAACCTTCTATTGTAGAAACAGCTAGAATGTTCGAGTACATACCGGCCCCGACTGACCAGATGTCAATAGTTCTAGTATCGAAATTTCTAGAAGGATCTATTAGTTCTTTTTTTATTGCCAGATAAATTTTATTCGAGGAATAAAATTGACATTTGACAGTATTTGTACGAAATAACTGTCAAAATTTCAAAATTATTTCTTGAATTAAGTTAACAGATGATTGAAAAATAAGCTCTTCAATGTTTTTTTTCAAATATACTTGTAGTAAGTAGTGTTATGTGTCGACTACGTGTTTTGCCAAACAGCAAACTACGAGTTGATATAGTGACTAATTTGTGTGTTTGATTGATTTCTTGTTTTGTAGACTGGAAACGTCAATAGTTAGATATACGGAGTTTAATTTATTGTCCTAATCCCCATCATGTATTTATTCGTTTCAGAGATTTTCCGATCTTGTAACTACTAGGAAACTTATTTTGAAGCTAGCACGTCAAATGCGGTTCCGAACGATTTAACTCAGGTCTCGATATAACTTATTTACCACGTTTTAGCTTAGCATTGTTTCTGCCTTTTTTTCGTTTTGCTCGGCTCCTAAAGGTCTTAGAGTAATATTAATAGTCTTATATCGTATATCATCCCTCATAAAATGAGCTATAAAAAGTAAACTTTTTTTTTCAAATCCGACTGATAGTTCCAGAGATTAGCGCGTTCAAACAAACAAACTATTCAGCTTTATTATTAATTTATATCATATAGATTCCTGCCCGCCCCGTCCGAGATCAAAACTAAACAAACAACCACAATAATTCATTAAGTAAAGGCTAACAATATTGAAATCATAATATCAAACGCTTTGACGGCGGCATATTAGAAATATGAAACCTGTGTGGAATTCAATTAGTATCACGGACTGCATCGGTTCAGCTATTTGGTATTTCGGCCATTCAGTGAGCAAACTATTGAAATGTTTGATGTTATGAGCGATATCAGTGGTATGATCATTCTCCATGAAAATTGGAGGGAAATCGTCAAAGAGCCATTTTCGAAATATCGAATATCCGGGCTTTGCAAATGGTTGAAATTGCTACGTATATAATGCGTTAATGCACTGGCAGCTCAAAGGATTGTACGATTATTGTGCGAGATATTATTAGTCGGAAATGCTTTATGCAAAAAGGATGCTATATCAAGGAATCGAGCACATTTTGGCAATATTGAACTGTTTGTGAATTAATATGCGTCTTGAAGGAAAATGGACAGAAGATTAAATTTAGATATTGATGAATTTTTTAAACTTTATCGGTCTTTAGAGCCTGGCACCTGCGGGTTAGTCGCGTAACACACTTACATTAATGTACTGGATGGATGAAATGGCGGCAGGTCACGGGAACCATCTGCGACTCCCGCATTCCCCTTAAACTTAAGGGGAAGATATACAAAACCATGGTTAAGCCTGCTGTATGGATCAGAATGTTGGGCCACAAAAGGGATGAATGAAAGGAAATTGTGCTGAAAATGCAGCTGAGTTGAGAATGCTTAAGTGTTAAGTTAAATTATATGTATTATTACATTATTATTATTTTGTTTTATTATATTTATTATAATAATAATAAAGAAATTTATTGACATAAAATTTTATTATATGTAAATTTTATTATTATATTATATTTAATTATATGTGTGGTGTTACACGAATGGATAGAATAAGAAATGAGTAGATAAGAGGAAGTCTGAAAGTGGCACCCCTGACTGAAAAGTTTTATGGAAATCGGTTGTCATGGTATGGGCATGCGTTACGGAGGAATGAGGAAAATGTCGTGAGGAGAGTTTTGAGTTTGAATGTCGATGGCTAGGTACTATAACAGTAGGGGAAGACCAAATAAACGATAGATGGACTGTGTGAATGATGATATGATTAGAAAGGGTGTGACTGTTGAGATGGCGGCTAAAACAGGAGAATGGAAGAAAAAGACATGTTGCGCCGACCCCAGATAAATTGGGGTAAGGGCAGGAAAATGATGATGATGATGATTTACGTTAATGGCAATGCCTTCATTTAGGCAATTCAACAACATTCATTACGTCATTCACGTTGTTGAGCCGACGATTTTTTGGAAACACAGTAATAAATAATCCTTAATTCACTTTAAGGATTATTAGCGTCAGGGTAGCTCACGAAATTCAAATTCAATTTTTTGAAGTGAAAAATTCTTTAGCGGCGTTGTGCACTTTTTTTGTGAGGGGTAAAAATGTTAAACAAACATGTTACTTCATGGAAATTGCAATTCTATTGCTGTGTGCGGAGGAATAAGGGGTATGTGCTAACTTACCCCGCGAAATTCTTTCCTTTCGTTTTTTATCAATTGCAGATCAGTGTCAGGTCCTATATTGATAGTATGTATGTATGTATGTCGTAATTAAAGAATTCCGCGGCACACACCCCTCATTCCTCCTCACACAGCAATTAATTAGCAATTTCCTTCAAAATGATTCGGATTGGGATTGAAAGGGTGTCCTGTGGGGTACACAGGGGGTACTGTTCCATGCATAATTTTGATAGCCACGTCAAATCATGAAGTTATCCCTAAAAATATAAGGCGTTCTGTTACTGTAATATTAGTCTTTCCTCCACATAGGTAAAACTAGTTTTCAAGCGTTTCGTTTCCCATACATTTTCTTTTTATTGGGAAATTAACGCACGGATCCGTATTTCAATTGCTTCGATAAACACAGGGTTCGAAAACCTTATTTTTTTCAGACTTTTCCGCTCGACCTGGGTTTTTTTTTAATTTATGGAATACATTTATTTTCAATTACTAGATAGCACTAAAATAACAAAATTATAGGTAACCTAAATTAACTAAAACTAAAATATAGCGTCGAAAAATTCGTCCTCATCGCTGTCGACTGGTAATGTACCCAAAACACTGGCGGCATTGCCACGTTGTATGGCAATGCCCCCTCTGCTTCGGCCTCTGGTCAAGGTAAAAGCCAGCCCTTGGGTCATGGGAAGTGTCAACCAGTCTTTTCGAAATTTCCTTAAAAAGTCCATGCGCACTCGGACCCCACGGCCCGAGGGTTTCAACCCCAAACGGCTCGAAAATATAATTATTAATAAGGTTATTATATTTACGCCGCTTGAGGTTTTCAGCAGCCGCAGCAGCAGCACCAGCGCAGCACGCTGACCCTGGAAGAAGGGATGGCGCAAGTTGCATCCCACACTAAAGGCCTACCCACCTTCCATGGAAATAAAGTCATGTCTGCCGTCCGGTGTCTTGCCATCATTGCGTGCCAAACCATTGGGTTCTAATACAGCTGGACCACCGACGGTGACAAGAGCTCGTCGAATGATATCTTAAATGTTTGCGTGCCGCGGTAAGCGACCCGCACTTCGGCTGCAAGACAGGTCGTGGTGTCCGAGGCTGTTCACAACATCGCCACAGTGACAGCGACGGGGAGAACAACACGGTGCTCCTAGTCGTAAGGAAGCAGCGAGGCGGAAAGTATTGTCGTCGAACAAAGTGCCTATGTTCGACGACGGTAGTGCATGAATCCACAGACCCGACTTCCATTTACCCACAGCCAACAGGCGCGCACGCTCCGCAGTTGTAACAGACGTGTTAAGTAAATCATCCTGAACTACTCTGCAGAGCAGGTTTTAGTTTTGATGAACCCGCTGCACCTCTGCTCCCATAAGCGAATGGACACCCTCTTGTCATTTTCGGTTATTAAGTAAGAATCTTTATTTGTATAAATGTGGTCTATAAATTATGTATATAGGATGTTGTGCAGGACAAATTACGCCATAATACAAGCGATTAAAAACAAGGATGTGAACTACGTGAAATCTTTACATTCTTATTAAAATGAAAACATAGATAAAAGGTACTACTTATAAACATACACGAACCTTTATGTTAGACATCCAGTTTTCGACGCCGTACGTCTGTCTGTCTCAGAACCCTTCTTTATATAGATAGAGTGGTTTATTTATAGTCGAAATAATTGTTTGCGGCTACGCGATCGTGTGCTTTCTAAACATGAGTGAAATACAATAACCTAACGGAAACAGAGCGCCTAACAAAAAACTTATAGCAACAATTTGCTATAAGTTTTTTGTTAGGCGCTCTGTTTACTCATACGAACACAATGCAACGAGTCGCGTGTAGGTGAAAGGTGCTTACCGAACTGAAGTGGTAGTTCTTAAAATTATGACAAGTTATTGATTTTCATGTTTCCAACAATGTGTTAGTTTAGTAGGTATTTGCTGAGTAAATTGGTGTTATACACTTATGTGACAAAGTCAGGTCTGTACTTGTAAAATTCTACCACCGTAGTTTTGTGCTGGACACGGCAACTTTGAGCATGGTCTACTATGCACTGGTGGACTTACTGCTTTCTTATAAGCTGGTAAAATAAGGAACAATAATATGAAAAGATTTTTGTAATGGCCCACTTATAATATCTAATCGGTACCATCGGAGATAATGGAGAAGTCGGAAGTGTTTCGGTGTGTGCGCGCGAGTGTTATATGCTGACGCTACTCGTCTTCACGCACACATTCACAGCTTGTTTGTACACTACATGAAAATACATAAGTATCGGGCTTTCAGCAATTAGGGTGCAGGTAAAAAATGTTCAGCAAATTCAAATGATAATTTTGTGATTATTATAGGGAAATTCAGTCGAAAAACATTACGTGTGTATAATTCAACAAGCTCTTTAAAAGCCTTATTAGATTGATGATTTATTTCATGTAGAAGAGTGGCGAGGGGTGTCTCAATAAAGTACCAGACTTAATCCGTCGATATCACTTTTGTACTGGGGAGTTTGTTGCGCCGCTTCATCTTCTCAGCGATAGCACTAGGAAGTGGTGAAGGGCGGGCGTTTTTGGGGGACTGTCTTTTGTAATTTTGACGTTCAAAAAGTGCTTATTCTAATTGTATTTTTTTAATTTTTTTTTTTGTATTTTTTTTGACTTTCTCATTTTTAATATTAGTAAGATTAAATATATCAATTAAAAATAGTGGTATCAATCAAGTTGTATTTTTGTAAAGCACCTTCAAACTATTATTTTAGAAAAACTACAGCCATCAGGCGTAAACACACTTAACGTAATATTGGCCAACTTTCGAGTAAACGTCACCTGTCTTGGTATCGCATTGCGCTATTAGTTACTTCGTTTTCGCTTAGTGTTCATTCTGACTTTCTTTCTTTAAGCTCGGCTCCTAAGGATACTAGCGTGATGTTAAATAGCCTACAGCTTTCCTCAAGAATTAGGCTATCAAATGCAAAGAATTTTTCAAATCCGACTAGTAGTTCCAGTGATTAGTGCGTTCAAACAAACAAAAATACAAACCAACTATTCAGCTTTATTATTAATATATAGATATGAAACGACATCTGAAATTATTTTGCTTTTGTCAAATTTATATGCGTTTTGATCCCTATAATGGCCAATGTTTTTGTTTTCTCGTAGTGCTTTCACTATTCTTAACAACGACATCACGTTCGTATAACGCAAACACGTTTAACACGTGTTTGCGTTAAACGAACTATAATTTTAAAAAATAGTGACAAATAGAGGTTCTTAGTCAAATCAAATTATTCCTCAAAATGAGTATAAAGATGAACTATCATTTGAATGTTCAGCCATTACTCTATCATTAACCGTCTCGTGGTTATTAGCGGTTGAAATCTAATTTATGTTTTTGCCGGTCAGATACCGCAATACAACGAGCGTAAAGACTAGTTAACACATGAAACAAAAAAAGAAATAATTCATGCAAAATCGACGCTCAAACTAATGATATCGTAGAACCAGAAGCTAATTTTCACCATTTTTATAAAAGAACCAAATTATTTCACAGAGTACCTAAGTAGGTCTGCTATTCTATCTCCATCTTCATCAGATCACAGCTGGGCATAGGCCTTCCAATTGCAAGCTCCTGAACAAATAATCCTCGACTACGCTCATTCATTTACTTACATTTACTAAAGCAAGTTGTATCGCGGCGTATTTACGCGTCATATTTAAAAAGGCGCTTTATTTCAGTTCATGATTATTAATAACTAATTTAAACAATTTTTGAAATAGAATATATGTGTCAGTAAACATAATTCAATGAACAATGAATCTGACAGAAACATTTAAATAAACGGGGAATGCATGTTGAACAACTTGAGTCGAAATGTGACAGTCTATTAATTGTACCGTATTGTTGTTGTGCTCCGAGTCTTCAAACATCATACGAGTAGGTACAACTGATTTCCGTCAATTAAACACACAGCTTAGATACATAAACTTAATAAAAGATCAATCAAATTAATATAAACATACCGTTCTCGTCTAGCGGTCTCGGAGTAAGGTTGGCCTTTTCACCGCAGAACGAACTTCAGCCGATAGAGTGCAACCTTATAAGAACGGAATACGGTCGTTAATTAAACATAAAAATACAGTGCAACACATATCTACGCTCAAAACTTTGTACGTACCTTCATAGTGATTCTGCACGCCGCGTTCGGGGGCGTCCGGAACCTACGGAATAGGGGACCTTACTAAGGGATGAACATCATGAAAGGTGACTAGTACAGCGAAGAATACAGTAAATGAATATCACACACATTGACATTCATGAATTTTAATTTCTTTCTCTGTTAGTTATGATGTTGGTCTAGCAGTTTGAGTACTTTTTGTGGCCTACCCAAATGTCCTTTCTTTGATAAATGATAAATGATTTTATTTTTGTAAGTAGGTTTGTACAAACACTTTTACACATCAATCATAATTTTAAAACTAGATGAGGTCGGCGTTTGCTATCTGACTAGTCTGAGAAGAAAGGCCGAAACAAATTCAGAGGTCACAGTCTCTTTTAAAGTCCAGACATAATCTTGGTCAGATCTTGGTATTGTTCTTGGTATTGATCTTTGGTATTGTTCATCGAGTCGTTGAGCTCCTCAAGTTCTGAGTTACGATTAGTGACAAATGTTTTCACTTACTCAAAAGACCATTTCACGAGACTTTGACCGTTGAGTTTGTTTCACCATTTCTTCTAAGAGGTAGTCAAAAAGGAAAGGATATGTTTTCATTCCATCTAGCATATTTTTTTTAATAATATGACGTGTTAAAGTGATTTAAATGTCCTATTTACAGCATAAACATTTTCATTTCATTATTATTGTCAGTCCGGAAATGATTGTAGGTAACCAGTCGACAGTAGAAGTTTGTTCGTGAAATATTGTGTATGTAAGTAAGTACCTATGCATAAAAATACATTTTCACGTCAAAAATATAGTTCAAAGTTGAATTACACCAATATTAGGTACGCTTTACTGCAACCCTCGCAAAATTGTCAGAAAATTCATTGAAAATGGAATGCAATAATTAATTTAATATATGTCATGTCAAAGGCAAGTTTAATATGTAATGTCAATACATTATCAAGCCTTTGAGGCAAATACGTAGAAAAGTTCAGATCACAGATTCCAGGATTCACAGGTTTTAGATTCCAGGGATTTTGTGGGGGTGGGTTGAGTTGGTTTTGTGGGGGTGGGATTTTGTGAGGTTGGGTGAGGGTGGTGGGTGGCGCAGCCCGTTGCCCGGTGCAACGGGGGTTCTATCAATCGAGCTCAGTTCCAGGAATGCCCGGGAAAATATGGCCGACGCTAACATACATAAACAACTATAGATATACAAGGTGTGACGCACGACGAGATATCAAACAAAATAGAACGTAATAACGTTATGAAACAAAGATCAAAATAGCACACGCCTTTTACCAATTTCTACTCGGTATCATTCTAAAACCTTCGTAATTTCCTGGCTATTTTATGAAACATAACGCTGTGTTCCCGATAAGAATTTCTTAAGGTTAAAATGACGAACTAACACACAAATTTTCGTCCCCTAACACACCCGTCTTGAGGGTGAATTTTAGAAGATCCTTCCTTCATACTTTAACCCCTACCTATTATCTAGTGTATTTTTGTTATTTAGGGAACTCGTCTCCAAATTTACTGCAAGGTTTAGGCTGTGCGTTGGCTGTCAGTGATTTTAATATGTTTACTACCTATGTAGATTTTGTTTTATGTAGGCGTACATTGTTTAAAGGCTATTTGTACATACGAGGTTATTGTTTGAGTTAAAATGGTGTACGAATGAAATACGTCTATGATTTATAGCAAGTGAGTCAATGACTCTCAATCAATCTGCCTAGCCTTGTCCCCAACTGTGTTGGAGTCAGCTTCTAGTCTTACCGGATGCAGCTGAGTATCAGTAATTAACTTGGAGCGACTGCCTATCGAAACTCTACAACTGGCAAGACTGGTTGAAAGTCTTTTTCGGGCTTCTGATTACCATCCATCCTGTGCCCGGTGGGCATCGAATGGATGGCGATGAACACACACGCTCACACAACATCTATATTGCGCACATTCTTTGCATTTTTTTGAGACTGTATGAATTTTTCAAAATAAATACAATATTATAGAAAAAACGGAAAACATTGATGTGTCGTCGTCGACTGGACTGGTCTAGTCAATCTGTGTGGCGTTTTCCTCAAAATACAATACCATACCATTTCAGACACCAATTTACATGGTTTTAATATGATCTGAACAAGATTATGGCTAGACTGTAAAAAAGACTGTGACCTCTGAGTTTGTTTCGTCATTTCTTCTCATAGTAATCAGGGCCCCCAATTCTGTATTATTTTCCCAAATCTTACCACGTGCAAACCACGTCAATATCGTGTCTTGTTTACGGCAAGGAATCGAAATGTCAACCGTACGGACAACATGTATTTTGGTAGTTCAAACCACGCCACTGTGTCATAGAGAACACGATTAATTAGGGAATTGAAGTGGTTTCGAAGTAAGGAGTCGTTAGGTGGTCATATTAAATTAGGGCCTTGATAGGGATTGCTTACCTTATCTAGTTTTTAAAATATGTTTGACGTGTAAAAGCGTTTGTAAAAAACCTACTTGCAGAAATAAAATAATTTATTATTATTTAAAGTAGCCTTCGCGAGTTGTGACACTTATGTACTGCAGCATCTTAGACAGTCAGTCCTCAGCTTGAGGCTATTAATCTATGTGATTCGTACTGATACGCATCTGATACAATCTGCTTAGACGCAGTCAAACCAAAGCTCTCCAGAAAGCCAGATTAGCAGATGAACTATGCAGAATCACAGCAGCAACAAAATGGTGCCTTTAATATAATTAATATTGAATCGTTTTGTGTTCATTAATAAACAAAAATAACATATGACATACAGACAGTTTTAATCATGTTTAAACTGTGGTGTGATGATATCAAAATTTAATTTCCGCCAAACTGACGGCTCTATAACAAACCGCCAATCACGAAAAATTTAACGCACGGCGATAATGAAACTGTACTCGCTGTCGAAACAAAGAGAGAAATAAATTAAAATTCCAATCCTACTAATATTATAAACGTGAAAGTTTGTATCAATGGATGGATGGATGGATGGATGTTTATTACTCTTTCACGCAAAAACTACTGAACAAATTTGGATGAAATTTGGCACACAGATAGTTTATAACCAAGATTAACACATGAGATACTTTTTATCCCGATATTCTCACGGGATCGAAACTTATGGGGGTGCCACCGCGGCGGGCGCAGCTAGTAAGGAATAAAAGCATGAAAATCGTCACGGTGTCTACGTTCTTCGATTTTTAATATATTATACTAATAATAAAGCTGAAGAGTTTGTTTTTCTTTGTTTGTTTAAACGCGCTAGTATTTGGAACTATCTATACTTAACTATTATTAATATTTTAACTATATTATGTTAGCTTAGTTTTTAATTTTATTGTGCATGCTGTGATTTCCTATAAATGAAGGAGTGCACCTACTTATTACCTGATAAGTGCCCTTTGTTTTATGTGTCGTGTATTGTGTTTCTTTGTTTTTTATTATAACGACACAAATTCAACGGAACTATAGCAGTCGTCTAAAAATCAGGGATTTTAAAGTCCCCAATTTGTCTGCATGTTGCCACTAATGAATCGCTGGGGACATAATTAAGTTGCAACGCGAACCGGCGCCGATGCCATCTAAAACTATTCGCGGCAAAGTGCGCGGGGCAAGCTGCCCTAGGCAGAAATGTATAATTTAGAAGTAATTGTCGCTAAACATCCCTTCCAGCACATGGCAGCGTAATTTAACCAACGTTTAGCGAATTATTTTCAATTTTCATGTTTCCTACCTCGTTTAAATTGTCGAGTAAGGGGTTGCATATTCCTTGTTTTGTTTTTAAATAGACAGTTTAGTACTTTAGGAGATGTGACTGGATATTTACTATCGAGGACAAAATACATATTATAATACAATGAAGAAACTCCTTATACTAAATTAACTAAAAATCTATTAAAATATAACAACTTGACCCAACTAAGGTTAGGTTATTAATATTTTTATTTCAATAGAGTTTTAATTTGGCTTCGAAAAATTTGTATTGTACCCAAGAGACTGGCGACATTGCCACGTTGTATGGCAATGCTTAGCCTCTGGTTTAGGTAAAAGCCAGCCCTTGGGTCACGGGAAGTGTCAACCAGCCATTTGCAGGTAATTTAACTTTAAATTGCAACTCCAAATTAATCCTAACTAATTTCCGCGATATTTCAGTTCATTTCTTGCCTTCACCATTAATTGTATTCGGTGGATTTTTCTTATACTTTTCTTTTTCTTCTCTTTTTTTCTTTATTTGTTTAAGGAGGCTCTAAATCTAGACAGATTATGCCACGCTCGTCGTTACAAGGAGCAGTGGTGGCCTAGTGGTATGCGATTGGTGACTGTGTGGTGGTGGCGACTTACGAGTTTGGATGGAACTCAGACAGGCGCTTTACTATGTGTAAATCATTTCGTCACCACTGCTCTCAAAACGGTGAAGGAAAACATCGTGATAAAAACCGGCATGTCCCAGAACCAATGAAGACATGCGACTTCTACCTACCCACACTAGGCTCGCGTGGTAGATTACGGCCCACTCCCTCTCCCAGCCGTGGGAAAATCATAGGATGATTATGCATCGTTACGTATCGACTTTCCACACTACTGCCCTGTGCCCAACAGAGTCCATAATTGATTCTATTGTTATTTATACTTACTTGAATTAAATTAAAAAAATATATCTTACATGACCTCTGCGATTAATCCTAATTCTTTTTATTATCCTCTACCTAGATATATCTTCAAATAGCATTGAGGTACCGTCTGTAAATCCTTTTACAGGTATTCAGTTACATCGTATTGTAATCTAATGGAAAAGGCAACGTCTTCAGGGTTCTAAATATCCCCTTTCAATCCTTAATTGGTACCCTGTCATTGGGAAACAAAGCGTTAACAATGTTATAAACATTGTTTAAAGCGGTACCAGTTACCCTAAACTGTTTACTGAAACTTTTCATCGTGTACTGAAAGGTTCTAATACTTGGGCGAGGTTTAGTAATGAGTCATAAGTCATTTATTCGTTTGTTTCAATCAATCAATGTAATTTTTATCTAACTAAACTATAATTATAATAAAGAGAATAGTGTGATTTTTTGTATTTTGGTTTGGTACACTTTCACGCCAAAAGTACTATTACATTTTTTTTATAACGCAGGGGCGTTCAGTATCATGAACTGAATGTATGGTAACACAGGTTGCTGCGATGCCTTGCGGTCGATCAAGCCATTAAAGGAACTTTTGAGCGTCAAAATTTACAAGAAATTAGAATTGAATCTTCGAAAATGTAGTTTCATATGGAGAAGAATGGACAAGAAACTCCATAGTTACTCTTATAAAATGTTTTACAATATTTTTCATGAATTAATTGTAATGTGAAGACGATGTACCTAGAATAAAATGACTAAACCTACTCAATAGGCTATACAGCTATACATTTCCAGTTTTAGCTGACCTCGCATTGTATAGGCTTTTCGTACAGTCAGAAGTCAGCTTATACATAATAATAATTTTATTTATTTATAAAAATTGAGGTACATACAGTCTGTTACAATAAAGATAAAAATTATATAATTGAGGGAATAAAAAACAAAAAGATTTACAACAGAATTGAATCTGGCGTCCTAGCTAGGTTACATGGTAACCTGTATTAAGGTTCACCAGCCCAGGTTCCCACTTAAGGAATACAAAAATCCAATAGAGACTGCTTAGGACTTTATGGTAAAAACATATGAAAACTATATTAAGTGTGAAGTGTTAGTATGTGTACATATATGCTATACTGAAAATGTATGGCTTGATATGTGGTCGTGTGTACAAATTATGCAGGGTGAACAGCCAAGATGGGGGTAATAAACTCCTTCGTTTGATGTAATAATAATATGTCTCCTCCGTAAACCTTCAGAGACTGCCTTTCCCGGCAGCTTCCGTAAAAGTCCTTAAAGCTTTTATGCTTTAAACAAACATTGGGCTAGTAAAAGCGTCTACCGAATACACGCAACAGGCAGTGCCGCGCGACGTGTTTGTTTTGTCTGCGCGGTACACAGTACAGAATACACAGACTACACTCCAATCGATAGTGGGAATTCCACGACCCAGGCTCCCAAAATGTTTGATTTTTTCGAGCGAAAAAATCAACACATTTTTATTTGCAGATACACTGCGATTCGGCGTTCCAAACGGAGGAGGGGGTTCTATTTTTGGTGAGGCTCCCGCATACAGGCGGGTAGAACAAACAAAGTCTAGTAGAACCCTATGAAAATTTTATGGAAATTTCTCTTCCAGAATCGCGGCTATCTGCGCTCTGATTGAGTGGGTATACATTGGGTGAATAAGTTTATAATTATAAAATTCGGCTCTTATGAGCCGATTTTTGAGCTCTCAAAATTGGCCTAACCTCAGGGTTAGAAATGCAGTTGTCACGCTGTTTAAAACACTTTTTAAGCAATAGCCTGGGATGCCATGACGGGCCGGTCGCGAAGCCAGGTTGCATCGTCAACAAAATGTATGGTTGGCTGTGTGATTAAGCGGACGCCAGGTGAGCCACCCACTATATGTATACATTTAGTTGGCAGCGCGATCCGGTGACTTCGTCAAGGATTCTAGGTGAGGTATGGCCCTAAAGTATATAGTAAAATCCAATCTAACTACTTTAATTTAGTTAGCTTTAAATTATAAAAAAGTTCCAAAAGTCGCTTAACTTTCACACAAAAAATTCGCTGTCATTGTTGGCACAACGGCGAACGAATTTATATTGCACCAAAATCGCTGTTGCCTTGTGTACTTTTCGGCAGCAGATTTTGCATCCCGCACTCTCTAAACAAGGCGCGCACGCATTCTTCCGCAACAACGCACACTGTGTGTACCTATTCAAATTACTCCTAGTGCAAATGCAGAGCCTTTGAGTAAATTTAAGCTTTTACAGTGTACGCTCAACCTTGTGTTAGTAGTAACACTTGAACTACGAATACGGTCCTTAACAGCTACTAAATTAAGGCGCAGTCAATGTCACATGGGTACCTTTGACGTGTGATTGGCTGGACCCCGATGATTGCTAAATCAAAATACTGCAGGGGGTACTGGTGGCTGTCGTTTCCAATTTGGTTTAGGACTTGATTCATTTCATATTACGTTTGGGTTTCCGACTGAGTGCTTGCTAGGCGATAGATTGACGGAATTACGTGATACAAAGTGTGTATATAGAGCTAGTTGTGTAGCAGCATGGGAGCATGGGAGCATGGGAGCATGGGATGGAGTGGTGGGCGGTTGATGGCAATTGACTTGCCCCCTATTAAATGGTACTTAATTGGCGAAATGTGGGTACAGCCTTATCCTTCGAGGACAACAGGCGTATATTGGTCAATCACAGTCACAGACAGTCTACTTAGTTATTATGAGTTTCTCATTTCGCTACTCTTGTTTTCGTAAACACTATCTCACGACTCTTAGTGACAACGTACCATCCGAATAGATTGCAGGATTGTACACCATGTCCTCAACACCAGCTTGCAGTATAGACTGCAGGATTGTTCACCATGTCCTCAACACCAGCCTGCAGTATAGGAACTGCTAGACATAGGTCCTCTCATTAAACCCTATTAGTATATTATTGTCAGCTCATACTGTCTCATTGCTAGACGAAGCCTAGAAAGAAAAGAAGAAACAAATAAAATACGTTTAATTGTGATAACACAAGACGCAAAGAAAAAACATAAACGATAAAAAATACAACAAGTTGGGGGAAAATATACGTCACATCAACGCATTCCTCAATTACAATCTAATCCCTCATACAACTGCTAGTTACTACCCGTATTACATACATAAATACAACCTGTACTTAACGTTCCCACTGCTGGGACACAGGCCTCCTCTCTGTGAGAGGTAGCGGGCCACGCGGGCCCAGTACAGATCACCTGTCTTCGAATTCTAGATTCAAAGACATGTCGGTTTCCTCAAGAGGTTTTTCTTCACCTAT
Source organism: Apamea crenata (assembly GCA_949629185.1). Taxonomy (NCBI): domain Eukaryota; kingdom Metazoa; phylum Arthropoda; class Insecta; order Lepidoptera; family Noctuidae; genus Apamea; species Apamea crenata. Next base: position 2,183,267 of record OX451351.1, read on the forward strand.
GTTATATATACATATACATCTGTCTAGATTAAAACCCTCTCTAAATCAGTAAAGAAAAAAAAGAAAAGTACCTAGTTTTAATAGTTTTTTTTAATCATTGTTCCTCTCAACCGAACCACCTGCCATCTAATCTCTTCACCACCCTTGGTTGACTGGTAGAGAATGCCCAGGGCATTAAGTCCACCTTTGTACCTTTTTGTGCGAAAAATTTAAATAAATAAATAAAAATATGTGAAAAATCTGCAGAATACCAGTTGAGGGTGGCCACCATTGCTCTCAACTCTATTACGGTTGAGCGAACCATTTTAGAGGATGTAAAATAACTACTGGTTAGATTGTAAATCAATCCATAGGTATATGAAAAGTACGGGGGCGGGTAAATTTATCAAACGGTAACTTAGTTATGATGTAGTTTCGGGATCAGCTAGCGGTCTCGACTGATCGAATGGCACTAGTCGCGCGAACTCGGTGAGAGTCGTTGAAACTTGTCATCGAGCTCGTCCGAAATTACGCGGTCCTGCTGCTAGTTAACACGTAACTTCGTTACTGCAAGGTTTATTTGTAGTTAGCGTTCGTAATGGTCTAATGGTGCATAGATTTTTGCTTTGATTTGTGGGAGTATTTCTGCACCCTAATTGCGTAACACGCTATGAATTTCAATCTGAATCATTTTAAAGGATACAAAGAAGTGATGTATATAAAGAAGAGGTATGGCGCCGACCCAGAAGCAATAATATTGAACTTGCCTAAGAAATAACCACTATATCTGCGCGTCGTTGCTTAAAAACATTTAGTTATTTTTTAGGGTTCCATACCCAAAGGTGCCGGGACCCTATTACTAAGCCTGCACTGTCCATCCGTAGGTAGTCACATTGGTAGATAGTTGAAAATCACTGTGTGTATTTCTATTGCCGTTAAGTATAACAACAAAAATTAAAATCAAGCCACTTTTTCATCTTATGGAGCATCACAACACTGTCAGTTAATAGACTATAAAAATAAATCATCTTTCTAGTCTATTTTTCAGTTACAGTAGACCGCCTATACGTCAATAGCCATTTTAGTTCGAAACGAGTTCTAATTCTATTTCAACCCCAAACCTACGAGGCAGGTATTCTTTTCTATTCTAAGCTCGGCTCTGACGTCAAAGCCGAGTTTAGAATAGAATAGCAAACCTACGAGGCAGTTATTCTATTCTATTCCAAACTCGGCTCTGACGTCAATTAAACCTTAACTTTGTAAAAATAGAGCAATCTCTATTTCGAAAACGTTAAGGTTTTAATTCGAAGACATGTGACATCTACCAACCCGCACTGGGCCCGCGTGGTGGATTAAGGCCCACTCCCACTCACAGAGAGGAGGCCTGTGTCCCAGCCGTGGGAACATTATAGGGTGATTATGTCAGGTTTTAATTGTCGTTAAACAAATTGTTAAACAATTGAGCATTTTTTTTCATTTCAATAAATTTATGAAAAAAATGCTCGTAAACAATATTTATCTCTAGACGCCCAGTTTTAAACAATTGAGCATTTTTTTTTTATAAAGGCGTAGGAGGCTGAAATAGACGACCAATTCAAATAATTTTAAAAACGTTCACAATCTAGTCGCAATCTCATCGCAACGACAATCAATGTCAAAAACTTGTCTAAAATTTACGGGAACACAAGGTATTTAAGTCAGACTAGCTGCGCCCCGCGGTTTCAACCACATAAGTTTCGATCCCGTGGGAATATCCGGATAAAAAGTATTCTATATATTAATCCTGGTTATAAACCATCTGTGTGCCAAATTTCATCCAAATCCATTCAGTAGTTTTTGCGTGAATGAGTAAGATACCACCCATCTATCTATCCATCCATCCATACAAACATTCACGTTTATAATATTAGTAGGATCGGATAGGAACTAGGATTGAGACAGATCTGACTGTGAAACGTTCTTAAAGTTACGGAAATTGCTATTGATGTTTAGACAAAATGTTAGCCTGGTTCAGTTGTGTGCGGAGCGATGCATTTTTGATCAGTTGTAGGTCTGAAATAGGTAGCGTGCATCGAATGGTTCATTGGGCTGGCTTCATGAATAAATTCTTCACTTCACTTCCACAAAGGATTAACGTGCACAGAAACTATATAAACCTACATAATAATATGTCACGTTTATAAAAATGTGGACAAGAAATTGGGTCCGAGAAGAAAGAGATTTATTCACTCAAAGCACTTTTGTGAATTATGATACCTATATTGAATTATATAAATCAAAAGCATTTATCATTTATGAATTAAACCATTTTGAATTGTCCAGGTGTTGGCCAGTCAGGAAGATGTAGTCTACAGTCCGGCCAACGAGAGAATGCGCGCTTGACACCTTTTTCTTGTTATTAGGTAGCAAACAAGAATGAAGCCCACCGAGTGAGTGCAAACCTTCTTCAATCCAAAAATACCTTCAATACCTTAGTAATCCCTAATACAAAGATGTAATGTCTAAATTTACCGTATTTTATTAAATTACACCGACCAGCACGCACCCCATGCTCTTCAGACAGGGTTGTAATACCTACTTTTGCGTTTCAAGTATACAGATTTTCTTCCCCGGCTGAACCTTGTACTTATTACTATTACCGCCAACAATTTAATAAACTCTGTACTAGCATCGTTTTGCACATAAAGCTCTCAACGAGCTTTCCTAATTTAGCTCATATTTTCCCGCAAATAAAATGCAATATGGGAAATCGCGGTCATGATGTCGGTCAAAATAATCGATCGGTGGAGTAGTCGCCCAATACGCGTCTGTCTGAGTTATAATCTCTGTTAGATAAGAATGCAGGGGGAGTGAAACATAACAGATAAGTAGGTACATCATGCAAATAGGGTCTTCCTGTAATAATGATTTAATTTTTGCAGAAAGCTTTTGTGTGGTTCTGGAGGAGGAGCAGTGGTGGCCCAGTGCTATCGGTCGCGACTATCAAGTTGTAGTCTTTGGTTCGAACCGGGACAGGCGACTTACTTTGTGTAAATTATTTCATCACCACTGCTCTCAAAACGGTGGAGGAAACGTGCCTAAGAATCAAAACTTCAAAGCCATGTGACATCTACCGACCCGCACTGGACTCGCGTGGTGGATTACAGCCCACTCCCACTCACCGACGCAGAAGGCCTGTGTCCCAGCAGTGGAAATATTATAGGCTGATGATGCTTTGGGGGGTTTTATAGATGACTGATCGCTGATATTTCAATAAAATTAGGTTGATATAGGGGTTCAAATCATACTTAACTCTAATAAAGTACAAATGTGTCCTTTGTCCGTCAAGCCTTTATCGAAGCGTGGGTTTCTAAATATTATTAGGCTAATAGCATTATGTATGGCATGGCGGGCAGACTGATGCCCGTAATTGGAGACTACTCACAGTGCCTTCAGTAGTACGCGTTATAATGTATTTTCGGACAAATGGAGATTGTAGACCCTGAACTCCAAATAGCTGTGTAATAATCACAGTTTGGCAATTTGGCAACTCGTTTTATTCTTTTGCTGACATGTACATCACACATTTTACAACAGATCATTGTACATTTTTGTACATGAGTGTCAGGGCACTGCAAAAGACCATATCGGTGTGATGTTGAGTTAGTTACTGAAAATTAACATAAATTAAGTTAAAACCTTTCACAGCATGGAGTTGATTAAGTCATTTCAAGTAATAGTTATTTTAATGCGTTATCATTTACTTTTACCAAAGAGAATATTCTTCTATCTCCATATTTACCTATTCAATTAAGCTTTTGATTCATAATAGGCCTATAATATTCCCTCTGCAAGGACACAGGCCTCCTCTCGGTGAGAGGGAGTGGGCCTTCATCCACCACGCGGGCCGAGTGCGGGTTGGTGGATGACACATGTTTTCGAATTTTTGGTTTTCGGTCATGCCTACCGGTTTCCTCAAATTTTTTTCCTTCGCTGTTTTGAGAGCATAATGATGAAATGATTTACACAAAGTAAAGTGCCTTTCTGGGTTTGAACCTACGACCGACAACTCGTAAGTCGCTGCAGTTACCGCTGGGCTACCACTGCTTTTGACTAAGTATAATAATTATGATTGCAATACAGCGAACATTATAATTTCTTAGTAGAAAGTTACGGAATTGTTATAGTTGAATTACATCGTCGCCAACCACGTGTAAGCTCAAAAACAAAACATTACATAACATAATAACTTCACGCATTTAAAAGATAGTTAATAATATGTTCACATGTAACACAAGCCCCATAATTATTAAGCTCATCCGAAGCATTGTTTCGCTCGAGTTTCGAACCCACTGCTCTTTCGACACGTCTTACATAATCCATTGTCGCTGGACCAAGATGGTCGCCTCTTACTGTCGCAGATAAGGGCATAGACCATATGGGCGCAGTATTTGTAATTTCTGTTTGACTGTTGAATACTTTCGGACTAAAAAGATCTTGGTAATGTCAGTGTTTTTAAGGCTTGTTGAGCCTTAAATGGAAGATTTGTAACATCTTATTTGAAGCAATGGCTTTTTCTTTTTGGCTATGGGTTCATTGTTCAGTGATTGGGGTTTTGTCGAAGACGGCTATGATAACGTTGAGGGGATGGGCAGTGGCCTTCTGGCTTATAAATAAAACTGTCTGTCTGTCCGTCTACTGTTGCCAAATAAATGTTATTATAAATTAACTGAACCAAGTCACTTGTAATTTTTAAATGTTTGGTTCCAGGACATACCCGGGGTACCCTCACGAGGTATATTTAGGTAATAGGACTTTGGCCGTTTTAAAATAGAGAAATAATTCTTCTTAAAATCACCACACTTGGTCGGAAGGATCACTGGCAATCCAAGTGCCATTACGTCACAGGTCGTGAGGAAAGCGTCATGTCTGAGAGCCAAAAATTCGAAGACATGTGACTTGTACCAACCCGCACTGGGCCCGCGAGGTGGATTTCGGCCCACTCCCTCTCACTGAGAGGAGGTCTGTGTCTCATATATGCGTGCAATATAGGGTGATTATGCTTTATGCTTACGCTACCTCATAGGTCTACTACCGACTATGATATTTTAATAAGTGACGTTTTATAAAGGTATCAATAGGTTTTACTCAGTGCTTACAGTTACCTATAGTTTAATTCGTTAGCAAGCTTTGAGTGCTACACCTTGGTTCTCATAGGAACTTTAAAGTGTTAGTAAACCTCCATGCTTAAAGTGTTTGTTCAGTTAAGTAACATGATTTCTATCTGTCACTACCGTGTTCCAGATCGACGGTAATATACAGGCACTTGAAATCGTTTAACTTTATCAACGGCTGGTGTAGATTTTATTTACAATAAAAACTGACCCTGATTTTTTAGATTGTAAACTAGGCATTTTTTAGATTGTAAACTAGGCATTTTTCATTACCTACAAAACCTACCAATTATTTTTGTTTCCCACTGCTGATCAAAGGTTCAAAATCCCTTGCGTAATAAGTTTTATTAAAAACTTTCTTGTAAACAATGAGTATATATTGACACTAATTATGAGTCTCATAGTTACTCGGAATAAAGAATGAATTATTATTGAAAATATACCACAGTCGCATTCCGCGGATGCCCCAGACGCAGACGAAGAAACAGCGAAAGTTTATACAATGTAAACTAGTTATCCAACCCGACACCGCCCGAGGTCAGATATTAATGGAAAACAATATGGATTCCAATTATGTAACGATACGAGTGTTAATTAACTGCTGCCAAGGTAGAAGATCATTATTTACAATAAAAACCCCTTTATTGATGGTTGAGAAAAAATGAGATGAGTTGTCTTAATTATTGTTTACGTTTCAAAAGTTCGGGTGACGAATTATAACCTTTTACATAATGCCATAAGGTTTAATTTAGTTTCACTTGTTAAATAGTATGTTGAGATGGTTTCCTGTAAGCTGGTGTTGGACTATATCTTTAACATCACGCCATGTTTCTCCAAACAGTTGGTCAGAGGTGTACTTACATTACATAACATTACATTACATTTACATTTTAAACACAGACTTTACATTTTGCCAGTTATGTGTAAATCCCATTTAATTTAGGGTGAGCCTATCGCCATAAACCAGGCACAAATCCAGGCTCCGGGCTACTGGTGAGAAATTCCAGATAGAAAAACCCGATAACACTGTGCCCGACCCGGGAATCGAACATTAAAATCAATATATCTTTATCATTGGAACAAAAAGTGGTTCATAAAAGTTTAGGGTTCGTTAACAGCTACTTTCATTTAAAAATCGTTGCAGCCATTAGCGCCCACGTCCACGAAGGGCGACGTCGGCGTTCCAGCATTCATAATAGTAGATATTCTTGATCTAACGAATTGAAACTTAGTATATTATGTATCGTGAACAGTGCACGAACCGGTCGATGTGGCGAAGCTCGGGGAAGGCCTATGTCCAGCATAGAAAGAAAAGAAGAAAGAAAACGTATTTATTGCGACTCGTACAGGATCATAAACTAAACTAACTAAACAGTTAAAAAAAAAAAAAACAAATTATATAACAACGTTTCGGAAAGATTGTTCCAAATTAATATACATTCGGCCATCACCTTAATTCGTTACTGCTGTTTCGGCCCTAAATTAACTTATTTTCTTCGCGCTTCTCATTTATGGAATCATATTCACCTTTTAGACAAAATGGACCAAATTATCAGGCAAACATTAACTTCGATTTTAAATGTGGCCTTGGACGACCGAGCTTGGGCACAAGCCACTCTTCCCATTCGTATGGGAGGCCTTGGCGTCCGCAAAATTTCTAGTATTAGTTTACCGGCTTTCATATCCTCGGTCCATGGCACTGAGAAATTAATCAGGAAAATCCTAGCCTCCACACTGATTAATTTTGATGTGCCCTGCTTCACCGAGGCTATGGATGCCTGGAGACTCGCTTGCCCGAGCTCAAATCTACCCGATAAACCATTTTCCCAGAGACGGTGGGATGAGCCGCTCTGCAGAGTAGTTCAGGATAATTTACTTAACACGTCTGTTACTACTGCGGAGCGTGCGCGCCTGCTGGCTGTGGGTAAATGGGAGTCGGGTCTGTGGCTTCATGCACTACCGTCGTCGAACATAGGCACTTTGTTCGACGACAATACTTTCCGCCTCGCTGCTTCCTTACGACTAGGAGCACCGTGTTGTTCTCCCCATCGCTGTCACTGTGGCGAAGTTGTCAACAGCCTCGGACACCACGGTCTGTCTTGCAGCCGAAGTGCGGGTCGCTTAGCGCGGCACGCAAATATTAACGACATCATTCGACGAGCTCTTGTCACCGTCGGCGTTCCAGCTGTATTAGAACCCAATGGTTTGGCACGCGACGATGGCAAGAGACCGGACGGCATGTCTTTATTTCCATGGAAGGTGGGTAGGCCTTTAGTGTGGGATGCAACTTGTGTCGATACTCTTGCGCCATCCCATCTTCCAGGGTCAGCGTGCTGTGCTGGTGCTGCTGCTGCGGCTGCGGAAAACCTCAAGCGGCGGAAATATAATAACCTAATTAATAATTATATTTTCGAGCCGTTTGGGGTTGAAACCCTCGGGCCGTGGGGTCCGAGTGCGCATGGTCTTTTTAAGGAAATTTCGAAAAGACTGGTTGACACTTCCCATGACCCAAGGGCTGGCTTTTACCTTGGCCAGAGGCTAAGCATTGCCATACAACGTGGCAATGCCGCCAGTGTCTTGGGTACATTACCAGTCGACAGCGATGCGGATGAATTTTTCGACGCTATATTTTAGTTTGTAAATAGTTTTAGTTAATTTAGGATATATTTTTGTTATTTTAGTGTTTTCTTGAATTATGTTCAGTATAGATTTATCTAGACACGGAGTAATACATTTAGTCCGAATTTGTGTTTCTGTATAATGAAGATCTGTCAATTATATAAAAAGTAACAAAAGGAAAAATGAAACAGAAAGTCCTATACGAGGCCAAAAAGCTCATATCTCAGCATGATGCTTATGGGAGGCAGTCACCTCCTTCTGCGAAGCAGTCATGCTAGCGAAGGAGGTGGCGGGGAGGCTGAGGGAGAACACCTCACGCCTCAGCCGCCGCGGGAGACGCTCCGGGCGTCGGGAGCCGCGTGACGACTCCCGGCCACCGTAGGCGCGGGCCTGCGGGCGGTGAGTAATGGGTAGCTCACCGTCCGATCAGGACCAGGCCCGTGCCGGACGGCGCGTTGTGTTCCACGCGCGCCTCAAAGAGATGTCAGCAGAGGACGGGGCCCCACAGGGCCGAAGCCTGCCGGGGCGGTGGGATTTTCCGAAAGGTTAACCGCTGCCCTGGAACAGAAAGGGCTAAGGACGGAACACGGGTGGGTTTTAGTCAGTAAAAGTCTGACACTCCCTTCCGCTCCACCCAGAGCGGGAGGGGTCATTTGATGATTTCCCATCCACAAAAAAAAAAAAAAAAAAGCATGATGCTTCGACATTTAAAAAATAAATGTCGCAGCGCTGGTATTCTAATGGGCATAGGACGTCCTTCAGCTGAAATGATGACGATGATATTATGCTCTGGTTCCATATAATAAAAAACAATACATTTTTTAAGAGGCGACACCATTTTCAAAAATAAAATGAATATGGTTCTAATTGAAGGGTTCCTTTTTTGCAGTCGGATAACTTTCGACGGTCCAATTAAAATCAAACCACTGTTTGCTTGACGTATTGACATGTGGTGGAACGCTGGAGACAATAGTTAGTTATTTTTTATTCACAGACAATACCCATATTACGCGGCATTGCGTGTTGCTAGAATATCGTGGGGTTGAGAATTGATGCGAGAGAAAACAATACTGCTAATAATTGCAGGGGTGGCGGTTTTCAATATAAACCTGCATGGGTGGACGCCGGCACACCCACAGAGTTGTTATTGAAAACCGACAACTGTGAATATCGGAAATTGTCTGGTTCGTTATTTTGATTTTTACTGTTGTTGCTTTTGTTTTGTTTTCGACCCCAATGCGCGACTGCAAAGACAGGGTTATGTTTTTACGCGTATCCATGTCTTTGTATGTGGGATTCTTTATACCCTCCAAGTATCCTGTAGCGGCTGGATGGGTTTTAATACGCGAGGTGTGTATCGACTTTAAGTCGCCGATGGTTATAGGCTTGCTTATGTTTATATACAAACAAAATTGCAAACTTTAGACGTGAAAATACGTACTGTCTTAAAAAGTCTAACCATGACAATGTGGGATATCAAATTGGAGACGATAAAAAAGGACACGATACGAACAATATAACAAGCAAAAAAAGGCTTAACAAAAAGAAATATGATTCAAATATACTTAATACCAGCACCCTGATTGCGTAACACAAATTCAAATTCTAATCGTTTTGAATCAAAATACTAATCCAATACTTCCTATTTTAGAAAAAATTGTCAGCTCAGCAACGTAAGTGACGCAATGAATGTTGTTGAACTGTTAAAATGAAACAAATTCCAACTGCTTGAGTGTAATTGTCCCGTTGTTTATTGTTTCCAACCTGCAGCTTCGTGGCGCTGACATGGGTGGGATTCGAATTGGCAATACTCACTGCCGCTTCGGGGCCTACATGTGTCGACGATTCAGAGTTGCAAATGTAGTTTTCGTGATGTTTGTGATGGCCAGTAGCAGCCCTAGCTAGTTAGTACCTCTTCACAACAAATAATACAGTCAAGACAACTCACGCATACACACAAACACACCCCCACACAAACACACGCACAACACACACACAAACAACACATTCACTCACAATACACACACAAATACACTCACAAATACACTTTCGCGCAAAAAAAGAACCATTGATTAATGTTGTATTCTTATATAATAATGTTTTCTTACTTTTAGTTTATTTTTGTTTTTTCTTATCTTATTTTTTTTATATACATTTGTTTTAAAATATAAAGTCTCTTTACTCTTTTTTTATCCATCTTAAAACAGCGAAAGTGTATATTATTAGGGGAGGACACTGGCTCCTGCTACACAGTTTTAACTAGTGCAGGAGCCAGAGAATTCCATACTCTGGTATACAAATTGTTTTATGTCAATAAATATATATATATATATATATATTTTTTATAAAAAGCGCCATTCCATCCATCTGATTATATACATGTCTTTTTCTACGTATGAAAACTAATTTCACTAGTTACATACCAAACGAAAACAAACAGACGTCAGTCAAAAGCAGAAATCAAAATATATAAGTAACTCAAAATAATGAATAGTCTAACCTTCAAAGGAGGTAATCAAAACTGTTTCGCGTAGCATTCATCACTAGCAGTCCGGAGGGGTCCACTCAAAGCCACGGTGCAACACAAACGCGGCTGCACATAGGACGAAATTCACGAACTTGATTACATTATGCTCGTGGCAGACGAAATATTGACGAGCCTTTAGGCTGGCTGTCCATTTGAGCGGACTAAGCGAGTAAAGCGAATTGGTCGGGTGGCCTGGCTTTATTTAGCGAAGGGTAGGACGTGAATTTATCGGGAATCCATTGGTATTTTCGTAGCCCTGCTTTGTTCGCTCAAATGGTCGGACGGTCTTACGTGCTTGCGACCCTGTTAGGACGAGGATGTATCTATGTGGGCATTTATTAAAGGCTCGTCCCCTGCTACCGAAGTACCAATATTGTTGGCTTTTGATTTTATTTGGCGGGGCAGCTTTTAGCAATTGCATTTCGAAAATTACTTTGTGTTATGTCGACTGTTTCCGTTGGCCATAAGTGAAACATGTACCTTATACCTTGTATCTTTATGCAGCTTGAGCAACATCGAAATATAGAAAATAACAATATTCGCACAATACTTTTACTAAAATTAAATAAATAATTGAATACATCATCCTTGTGGTCTTAAGAGGAAATACGGTCACGTGGTCGTTGGCGTTCATATATATATATATTTCTATAATTAATATAAATCAAAAATTTTTGTTTTCTATAATAATAAAAAATAAAATTATAATTCACGTCATATATATATATATATATACGCCTGAAAAACAAATCATAGAAACATGGCAGTGGTAGATATACATTATATCGTTAAAAAATATTTGGACTAGTAATATTAGCTAAGGAGAACACAGAGGAGTTTGTTGCGCCACTTCATCTTCCCAGCGATAGTACTAGGAAGTAGTGAAGGGCGGGCGGGCGGACGGTTTTTGGGGGACTGTCTTTTGTAATTTTGACGTTCGATAAGTGCTGATTCTCAGCCTCATTTGAATAAATGACTTATGATTTGAGTAGGAACGCCAACGTCCAACTGCGAAAACCGTGTTTTTCTTTACACAACTCTGTCACCTGCCCACGTAGTTCCTCCTTTGTTATCAAAAAATTGTACTATACTCTATATGATAGAACATAGACTTACATAGAACATATACCTATTACATTACATTCATCCTAGATGTTGCCACGCTCAACACCCACGCACCCCACTTTTTTTGTTAATTTTCTGTCCGTGAAGGGCTGTAAATTAACTTTTGAATTCCGTGCATGAAACTACGACTAAATATGTTTCCCTTTCCCCGAGCTGTGAAGCTGTGACGTCATGTGAATCAAGCCTATTGTATCTGCAACGCGGGCGCGGGTTTATACATGCTTCATTATGCCAACACTTGTACGGGTGTTGTGCTAAACATGCTGCGGGCATACAAATTGCAAGTAGGTAAAAAAAAAAAAAATTATCAAATGTAGATTATGAGACATAATCATAACCATAAACGTAAAATTAACAATTATTTACACAAAATGTTACTCCACGCCATAATAGCCTTCCTGTATATCCTATTAATTATACATACATAGTTGAATCACTCGACGATAGTTGACTTACATTAAATAGTAACTCTACAAGGAACGATATACACACAACTGTCACAATGGTACACGCTGGACAATATCTCAAAATTTACTCTCCATTTGAGACACGAAAGATCGTGAAGGTAGGATAGATACATTTTATTTGTACATATGTATCTACACTATATTTCGTTAAAAGCAATTATTCTTGCCAAGATCGACTCCGTTAAATGTCTTGGAGATATTATGTCGAAGACATTTTATAAAATCATAATAAATAAATATATATTTATATATATAAATAAAAATGGAATGTTGTTGGTAAGCGCTTTACTTGAACAGGGCTGGCTGAATAAGCAGCTTATTGGAAATAAAATTGGAAAAGTTTTCCGGAAAAAGTGAATGTCGTTTTCTCGGGAAAAGGACAACGTCTGCCGGTTCAGCTAGTAATAATAATTTAATTTATTTCCCAGAAAATAGAATTGCAGATTGTTAGTAATTACATAAGACACATAAACACTATTGTTGAGTAGTAAATAGGTACATTTGGCAAATAATAAGAATGCCAGTCATCTTTACTAATCAATTATTATACATAATATAATGCGACAAGGTTTGAAGGCAGTGCTTGTGTTTTAGAACTTTCGCCGAATTATTATAAGACATACATATTATATACGCACATTTCACCAGTTATGTTTACGTCTCATGTAATAGGGAGCGAGCTGTTACTCAGAAATTCCAGATGGAAAATCCCGATACTAAAATACATCTTGATTGTATAACCTAAATTAGTAGCAAAAAAATGATTTCTATTATATTTCTTTCTATTCGCTCTATCGGCCATAAATATCAAGACGCTGTTGAGACTCCCCCGCATCCGCCGCATTAGGGAGGCGACGACGCGCACTTGATTGCTTATGAGTCGTCTACACGCGCCTCAGTGAACATCCCGGATGCGCCACAGTGGTAGTCATGGTAACTCCTACAACATCCTGTACACGTTTCGTATTGATATGTAATCCGCTATAAAAATAATACAAAATAACTTTAGGCACTGGTGTTGCAGAATGCTTAGTAACATAAAACTTAACATCACGACTGTATTTCCGAAAGTGTTAGGCAGAGCCAGACCCAGAACAACTACCTGTAGGCAATACAAATATTTGTTCCGTGCGGGAATCGAACCCGCGACACGCAGCGCAGCAGTCGATTGCTCAGCTACTGTGACAACCATGTCGTTAATTATATACCCACATTTCACCAGTTTTGTTTACGTCTCATGTAATAGGGAGCGAGCTGCTATACAGAAATTCCAGATGGAAAATCCCGATACTAAAAGCATAAACCTAAGTCTCTGATCAATAACTATTCCTGAGCCAAAATAACATCAAACAGACCCCTTTCAAAATGTAATACAGCGGGTTGCATTTGATGGACACACGGCCAGTCATTTGTTAGCCGGTTGCAATTTGAGCTCACCCGTTGGTATTGACTTGCCGTAGACAGCGCGCGTAATTGAAATGTTACTTTGATGTAACATGCGTTCGTTGTTGGTGGTGTAACATTTCGTAATTGAATGGAAAATCGAGCTTTTCAGTTTTATATTGTGTTTTTATTTAATAGGTATGTCGGGATTTTGGGGTGGTCAGAACGGGTATTTTTTGGTGGTGGTTCAGGTTTAGGTCGATGCAAAGAGTAGAAAGATCAAATACTATAATAAACACACATTTATTTCTCTTCCACAACGGTGTCTTGAAAATATGAAGATAAACAACATTTGATAAATCATTAAAGTGGAACTTGATATCTGTACTAGGAAAACCTGTCAGGCAGATTACCAGGACTTCCCATAAAGAAAATGTTGAAGATATTTTAAAAACATTTGAATACGAAAAACACTTTTGTGCTGCTGAGTAGAGATGCTTTTGTAGTCATAATTTCGTGTTTTAATTTCCCTACAGTACAAATGTTTTTCATGATATCTTCGTAAATATCACTACGAAAATTTGTGAAATAAATGAGGTACTAAGACGTATCCTGACTAAGACGTATTCATTCTAAATTAGACATAACAATAAAAAGTCCATTATAGTTTGGGGGCCAATAATAATATTAACCTATTATTTGGTAGACTACGACGTATTTAAAAGTAATTTGTGTCTTAAAAATGAAAGTGTGAAAACCCTGAATCTTCAATTTACCAAATTCTTTACTATATCCCTTTACTTTAGACATGATTAAAATAACTAACAAATACTCACCACAGCATGTACCTAAGTCATCATCTACCTAGCGTTTTCCCAACTATCTTGGGGTCGGCTACCAATCTAACCGGATGCAGCTGAATAACAGTATTTTACATCCTACTGCCTATCTGACCTCCACAACCTACTAATTGGGTAATACGATACCCCTTGGTAAGACTGGTTGTCAGACCTTCGGGCTTCTGACGAACCATAACGATTGTCAAAGATCTACTTGACCAACGGCTTAACGCGCTTTCCGAGGCACGGCGGGGTCTTGGTATGTAAAGATGGTCACCCATCCACGGACCAACCGCAGCAAGCGTAGCTTCCCCTGATCGATTTAACCGTAGCCACAAGCGCTTCACAGCATGTACAGTCAACAGCAAAAGTAGATGATCAAAATCAAAAGTATGACACTGAGTCTGACATACTTTTGAATCACTTCGACGCCACACAGTTCTGACGCAAACTCCGTTAATTAGTATTGAATTTCTGATTTTGATCATCTACTTTTGCTGTTGACTGTACCTAAGTATAATAACAACAGTAGGTATGTCTCGTGGGACTTTAAGGAATGGAATTCCAATATATTTGCAGTCGTCTTCAATAGATACGAGGAATTCAAGAGTCCATATAGAAAATTCAATGAGTGCAGACTGTATATTGTTCTAAGATAAAAGTCAATTGCTCGATGGCATTGGAAAAATACTTACAAGGTAAGGACTCAATCTTATCTAAGTACCTATGAGTAATACTGAACATTGCTAAAGGAAGTATTACAGTACGGTAATCTTTTAAAAGTATCGGATTGTTTGTCTACTTAAAAACACGGATAATGGAAATCAAATAGATATAAATCTCAATATAATTTAGCTCGCCGGATGTCAGTTTCTTTTGTTAGAAGTGTCTATATAGGTAGAAACTCCTACTGCATAAAATTATTGTAATTTGAGCTTCTAGTTGAGACGGAACTAATAAAAAAAGATGGAGATGACCTTCATAGGCATGTAGTACCTAAACTTCTTTTGCAGTAGGTCCCAGGCCATTGCAGGTACACAGTCTGCCAGAAAAAAGCAGGTTCCCCTCACGTTGCTCTGTCAAATAATGAAAAGCAGAAATATTTGCAATACAATTTTGCCCTGAAGAGACTTCAGTCTTACGTCTTAGGCTTCAGTCTTACCTCCTTTGCAATTAAATGTGTCCCTCTTTTATAAAGCCGCCACCAAAATGTCATTAAAAATTCTTTAACACTTGTAAGTTTTTTCCTGCTCTACATTGCGATTGGAGAGGTAGCTTTCTATTCCCCCAATGTTTAGTGAGAGGACTCGACTCAAGGTGTGTTATAAAGCAGATAAAAATAATAGTTTATTTGAACCTTCAAGCAAAAAAGTATGGTAAACAATAAAATTAGACCTAAGGTAAAAATATAAGGTAAGGTGTATGTTAAAGTTGTAGCCAATACCTAAGCTAAGTTAATAAGTCTCTAAAGTACAACTTTTTAAAATTTGGGATATAGAATAGTCTAATAGACTTTTAATAGACTCAAACTTCGATTGATATTTAATTTCCCATACAAAAAAAGGGTTTAACGAAAAGACGGAGTAAAACCATTTCACTTCGAAATATAAACTAGCTGTGCACGTGCCGCCCCTCTCTGACATCTACTCGAATGTAGCCAACATTTACTCAAATGCTGGCTACATTCGAGTAGATGTCAGAGAGGGGAGGCACTGATTCAAATTCAAATTATTTGGTTGTGAAACATATGTACAATATAATAAGATCTAATTCGAAAGTCAAGATCTCTATGTTTAGCCTAATAGGCATACAAATTTTTGGATACTTATAGACTAAATTAAATTTTTTCACGCATTGTATTATTAAAATTATTATTCAAATTATATTATACTATTAACCATTCAAAATAACTTATATAGAATTTAGCTTACCTAAATAAATCGGGCATTTGACTCATACAACGACATACCTAATTAAAAATTTGTTTAAATTGTCTGTCAAGTATTCACCAATGGAATAGTACGCTGCTGGCAGGAAAACATGATAATTATGTGGTGTGGTTGATTTGTACGATCTCACCATTTCATTGGCAGCAGTCAAGGGGTTTCCACGATTAATTACAAAACCAGGAAAAGTTAGTTTATAAATTTTCATCATAACCCAGATGGAATTCCTACAAAAGAACTTGCAAAGCTTTAGAAAATATGCATTTTATTCAATGAGAGAATTTTTATCGGAATATTCTTTAATTATGGTCCGAGTTCTGTGCTTTGTTCAAAAATTATCTTATGGAAGAGTAAAAAAAACCTTTTCGTGTTAAATTATTACTTAATCGCTCACTAAAGGGAGTTAGTAACCCATTAATCTGTATTTAAAAGTAAAGCCTTTTAAATACAGATAACTTGAACTCTCTTACTTAAAATCTCACCACTTTCCTAAACAATTTTTATGCGGTGACATTGACTTAGGCTCAATTTACACCGCCGCCGCGGAACGGAGTGGAATCGAGTTTTCGTACATAGCAAAATGAACTTTATGTCAATAGTCCAACGTACAAGCGTTACACTTTTGAAATAAAGTTCATTATGAATTGTAAAAAAAAATCGCTTCCATTCCGTGCCACGTCAGTGTAAATTGAGCCTTAGTGTGTTGGTACGCTCGGATGATCAAAAGCTTAATATTTGTCATCACAGCAAACAGTAGTCAACGATCAATATTTGCTTTAGAGTGTATCGTTTGCATTGCGGCTTGACCATATGCAGGAGAATATTCCGCTCAAAGGCTCCAAAGTAAATATTTTGATGGTTCAAAATGAAGTTTGGTTTCTGTAAATTTAAGTTTTGAATACAGTTTTTATAACCTTTCGTTTATGAACTGAATTTCAGTACAGGGGTGGGTACACTTCTGATTTTAATTAAGGCAGAGGTAGGTATATTTCACCAAAACACGTTAATAAATGAAATCATTTATTATATCATTATAATAAATGATTTACAACGGACGGAAATTAATTATTTAAAAGCTAATTTACACCTCTCTGAAGAAGAAAAAAAGAAAATACGTTTATTTGCGGTAAACATGACGCACAAAAGAACATAAGAACAATTACAGAAAATAAAACAATAAGAAATGGTTAACATGCGTCACATCCATGCAAAACGGCTATCGCTCAGCATTATGCTGCGACCCTATGCAAGACAGAGCCCCAGCGCTGGTTTTCAGCGACAGCCGGCGCCGACGTAACGACGTCGTCCGGTGCAGCAAACAATTATTCATCAACAATAACAATTCAATATACAAGAAGTTGCAGAGAGGTGTAAATAGCTTTTAAATAATTAATATGAATATACAAGAAGTTGCAGAGAGGTGTAAATAACTTTTAAATAATTAATTTCCGTCCGTCGTAAATCATTTATTACCTATCAGTATATTATGAATAGGTATATACAAGAAGTTGCAGAGAGGTGTAAATAGCTTTTAAATAATTAATTTCCGTCCACGGCATAGTCGGTGGCAGCGCAAAGGCCACTGTGGCTTCATTTTTTTTTTGGCACAGAGGCAGGACCTTAGGTGGAGCATAGTTTACGACACAATTCCACTACCACACCCTGCTGCCGTACTGTCGAGGTAGCCACGTTACTAGGTCGACAAGGAACAGTTATTTAAGAGTTGAAAATAAGGAAGTATTTTTTATAACTTTAGGTAACTCATTAAATTCGACGGTGAGATGTTTGCAGGTAAGTGCAACCGCAATGCCGCTTGACGCCACTTACCGTATTTGGGACAAATAGTAGCAGCTGCAACAATTTATACCATAAGCGTTAGTTACCTGGAATTAAGGAATCGTCCACGTAAGTGCCTCGATAAGGCATATTTGTCATGTTATCATACCAACTGCTCCATTAAATCTGTTCCTGTCTGACTATATTATCATTCCTAGGTCTGTTTTATAATCTTTGAGAGTACTATAACTTGTCGTACTTAATGTGCGCTTCTATAATGTCTAAAGTGACGATGCTATGACGTCCGGCATCACGATATCACAGGGAAGTGAAGTGTGTGGAAATATATGAAAAGCTTTAAAATGTCCGTTCACGATAACGTTATAACGTGCACGTACATTTACATACATTTTACGGACGTGGACGAACACGATAATATCGTCACCTTAGAAATTATAAAAGCATAATCAGTCTATAACGTTCCTACTGCTGGGACACAGGCTTCCTCTCTGTGTGAGGGAATTGGCCGTAATCCACCACGCGGGCCCAGTGCGGGTTGGTAGATGTCACATGTCTACGAATTTGTGCCGGTTTCTCGCGATGTTTTTCTTCACCGTTTTTTGAGAGCAATGGTGATGAAAATAAATTACACAAAGTAAAGCGCCTGTCCGTCACACTGTACACAGTTCCATAAAACTAACAAGTAAGTTCATAGCAATTTTTTTATATGTCAGACTGCAAGGATGGCGTTCAGAAGTATGCCATCATTTTATACTCATTTTTATCATTATTTTGAGATACTTTTCTTTGTTTTAGGACGTGGGTTAATTTAAATCCTTTTTCTTTAAATTTTATTTGAATATGTAGCAAGTCAGCAAGGTAGCTTTTAGACACCAGCACGTTAGTAATAAGTAGGTTGATAAGCTTTTGTTTTCAACCATAACAATCTACACCCTTTAAATCAATAAGGATTATAATACCAATTGGCTGCACCTCTCTAGTCTAATGAAGGATAATCGACTTAATGTTCATCGCTAACAAGCAGAAAAGAATGTCGCGTCTGTCTGTCAGTCTGAGTAAGACTGTCCAAATAAGGTCTAAGTACTTGATGTAAGTATTTCGTATCCACCATCATTGCTATTCCGACTAAGATCGTGCTGATACGAGAAAAATTATTAGAGCTGCTCGAAATCATTTTTACTTTTTAGCCAAAGCGGTGTGTTTAACATCAGCTTGGTCTCCGACAGGTTCATCGCCAGTGCAACCTAAAGGCTTGCATCACTGAATTAGTTTAACATCAGTTCCAGTTCTGCCACCGTAGAGGAAAATACGACAATGTTGTCAGCAAAGCGGAGGTTTGTTAACCGCACCCCGCCGCGCCGACTTCAATGCCGCATCTCTTCCAAAATAACTACCACGAGGAGCCCTGACACAGCTAGAAGGCGTCGCGGCAGAACCCGTAGAAGAAGGCGGGACGAGCTGGACAAAACAAACGACCAGTGGTGCACTGAAACCCAACTTTAATTCAACTTTACAAGTCTTGTCTTTGTTACAAAAAACTAAAATTTTAGTTTATCTTATTTCATATTTTTAAATATGAAATAGGTAGATAAAACTAAAATAAAAAAAAATAAAGGGTAAACAGTAATGCCCTTTATTTAATTTTTTAATATGAAATAGGAAGAAAAAACAGCTACATATATGAAATATTATAAACAGAAAAACATAAATTACTTAAGTAATATTGCAACCCACAGCGCTGTTCACAGATTACCATTAATACTCGTAAATAAAACCTTAGTCACTAGGAGGTGAACTGTTCATGCATGAGAGTTACGCTAATATTATAAAAACCATTTAAAAAAAATTCACAGCAGGTTATTCAGTTCTGTCAAAGCTGGAAGGAGGACCCGCGGGCTCGCTAAAGATGTAACGTGTGGAGGGAGGCCTTTGCCCAGAAGTAGAACAGAGAAGGCTAGGAAAAGAAGAGTTTTCTATAAGTTCCTAAAAATAAATAAGTGAGTTTATAACGCGAACCTCTTTCTACCCGCACCCGCCACAATCCACGCGCTTCTGGTGAAAACGCCTCTCGTTCCCGCCCGCCATTGAGAGCCAGTCGAAGCTTCTAGAACATCCTAGAAGCTTCCTATAAAACATACGACGTGCGCCCCTTTTTGACAAGAGTCGCGTGACGTCCGTCAACTGGGAGCTGTGCACCGACAGCGTATTTATGTTTTAGTAACCTTTATCTTTACCCCGAACCCTCTTGTTTATAGCTGTTTGTATCGTTGTGTGTGTATATTAAAAGTTTCAAGTATTATATTCGGATTGCATTTCTTATCAACTTTCCAAAATGAAGGTAGAATACATAATCAGCCTATTAGATAATGTTCCCACAGCTGGGACACAGGCCTCCTCTCTTTGAGAGGGTGTGAATAGAATAGAATAGAAATGGAATAATTAATTAGCCAGACCGGAAGCCTGTCAAATCCTCGATGAACAGATAAATTGGTCGCACTTGACATGACAATTTGACAAGCTCAAGTGTACTTGACTCAGTTGGAAGGTGTTTTTGAAGTGAGCACTTTTTACGCACCTCGAGTGACTTTTGGTAGGAGAAAATCTCATGAGTTCGCGTCACCGACATTCTAAAGTGAACAGTACATCTGTAGCTATGAGTATGTCGTATTGTGCTTGGCCAGTAGTGAAAACATATAGGGGTTGGCAGGGACATTGATGCACAACCTGTTACCACGGATTCCCTAAGTGGAAATTTTACTACTACTACTAAAATTGCTGTTCCATACATTTTGACCGCGTAGGTATTGAACCTTTCTATGAAACAGCAGTTTCTTTTTATAACCGACACAAAATTTCTACACTAGACTTCTGTCGGCAGTCCCCTTGACCAACAATATTTTTTTTCCACCTGTAATATCCCTGTAATATCCGCTGTTCCCTGTCCAATGCATCATTATCAGCCTACAGCAGTCCACAGCTGGACATAGGCCTCTCTTAATGCATACCATTCATCTCAATTTTCCACAACTCTCATTCAGCTGCTACCAGCCATCCTAGGAAGATCGTCGCTCCACCTAGCCTGAGGGTGTCCTACCATACCGTATGGTTTGCATTTCATACATTTTATTTTCCATTGCATACTTCGGTCGACGGGTCGATTGCCCACAAAAGTTTCTAAGTCATCACGTCAGCGTTTCCTAGGTGACGATGGAGGGGGGGGGGGGGGTTTAACAGGAATAAAAGTAGGTAAAGTTTACCAGTATTCTTTAAATAAACCTCGTTATTACGTCACGGTGGTGCCGGACCTACTGCTAATCATCTACGCAGATCTACCGGTATGTGCCGTCCGTACTCATCATGTACTTATAATAAGAACCGCGCGGCCGTTGCGTAAACTCGACTTAGAATCTTGAATGCATTGCGTAAGTACGCATCAAGGAATATATTTTTCTGTACAAGGCATAAGATATGGCGAGTTTGTGACTGACTGAACTGATTTTTTATAAAGTCAAAGTCAATTTTTTATCAAAAATAAAAATATTAGTTTTACATTGATTTTACAAAAAATCAATAAAAAGCACTTTTGAACGTCAAATTTTACAAGAAAATAGAATTGCTTATAGGCGCCAAATAGTAGTTTCGTATGGAGAAGAATGTCTTGAAAATTCCATAGTTAAAAATGTTTTAGCAAGTAGTTAGCTTAAATATTATATACCTGTAATTAGATGTGATTGACGTCACTGTACAACACTGGGATAAAAAAAAAACTTTTAAAAGGTTTCACATTACCTAATTATAATTATTTCAATGTGAAGACGATGAAGTAAAAGTACTACAGTAATAGTTATTTATTTTACTTTCTCGTAAATACTATGTAATGCTAATGATACAGATTTTTTGGAATAATTATTGTAATTAGTCAAGTCCATGAAGTGAGATATAGGTCGTTATAAACATACAATAATTGTTGGAAGACTGTTAAAAACCGGAACTAAACATTTGCACGCACGGTTAACTTTGAGCTGCGGGTAGTTTACATGTCATTACACCTTTGTGAATGAAGTGTTCAATTTCTTGGCTGCTCACCCCGCTCGCTCTCACCGCTTGATCCGCTCAGCTCCAACTGCATGTAATGTTGATTCCATTCACGACATTCGCACAATTTCTCCTCATCGACGGTGTTGGGATTACAGATGTACAGTTATTAACACAAGTGATAGAGCCTAATGTTTACTTTTACTCTCTACTTGCGTTGCTGTCATCTAGGTACCTACATGAATTTCGGAAAATTGTCATCATTTTAGCAAAAATAAAACAAAGGCAATATTGTTTCAAATGTCTTCAATAAAAATATAAAAGAAAGAAAAACGCAAAATTGAGGCTAACATAATCGTTACATCACCTACCTGCTAAATAACAGAATTTTTCTTCAACAAGAAAATAATAAATATAACTGTTAGGGCCGTAGATGGAATGGAAATAGATAAGTAAATCAGCACCCTAATTGCGTAACACTATCATCAGCTAATCCATTGCTTTATTTGTTCGAAAAATGTTTTTTCTCCACAATATAAATAACGCAATGAATGTTGTTGAACTGTCAACATGAAACCCATGAACCCATTGCTACTGATAATGTGTTACGCAATTACCCCGCAGTTCAATCATTGTTGAATCATAAACTATCTTTTATTTGATTTGACACGAGGGTTTGGCTAGACTGCGGGTTAAACATAACTCAACGCTCAGTTATAGGTCTATAACATCTAGAATAGTGGAAAAAGATGACATAAGGCTTTTATAGGTTTTATCATTTTAGTGGTAACAATAATTATGACAAAGCACAATTTGAATAACAGTTTTTTTGTTAAATGCGTGAAATCAACGCTTTTCTGATGATTATATTAACGTTAACAATAGTCGCAAAGGACGGACGGACGGACGAACAAACGGACACATGGACAATAGAGACGCAAATCTACTTCTTGATTATATCCAAACATGCATTAAAATTATTATTTTATCTTTTCGTGATAGACAGCCAACAGCTGATGGAAAGTGTTTACGGACCATCATACACTTGAAATATCTTGATAAAAATAATAGTCGTAGCTTTATAACTTCTCTGGACAAATAAAAAAACATTATTATCGAGGCTGCATTTCTCATTTTAATGATATAAAACAAAAAAAAAAAAGTTTTATTTGTCGTTGAAAAAAAATTATATTCAACATATAAATAAAACTAATACTATTTGTAATGGTCTAACAGTTCTGTGATCACCTGTACTGGCGATACGATCACAGAGTTACATCATACGACCTCTTGCTTCCGACAAGTGTTAGTCTTCCCTTAGCCGATGCAATCCTGACCTGCGACGAAAGGTTACAAGAATGTGTGAAACTGTCATCATGTTCCATCACCTTCTGCCTGACAAAGTGGATGAAAGATGAGCATATGATTTATGTAGCATGAAACCTACATAAATCAATCTGCCTTTTCACAACTATGTTGGGGTTGGCTTCCATACTGACCAGAGGGAGCTGAATACCATAGGGTAACACGATACCCCCTAAAGCTAGTGGTCAGACTTTTGGGGTTCTAACTACCGTTAACGACTGCCAAAGATCTACGAATGTCAGCCAGGACCAACGTCTTCCAAGGCATGCTACATGGCACCTTGGTATCAATATGTAATGGATGGTCACCCATCCACGAACCGACCGCGGCAAGCGTAGCTAACCAACGATTGACCGAAGCGGCTGTTATTGTTTAGCCACGAACCTCTCACAAATCCTACATAGAGCTTCTTAAATAGACTGAAAGCTAAGCTAAAAAAAAAACCTGAAACCTTTTTAAGTTCCGGTATGTGCTATGAGTTGCTTTCTCACCCACCGTATTCGCCAGATTTAGCCCCATGCGACTATTTTCTGTTTCCGAATTTTAAAAAATGGCTTGGTGGGAAAAGATTTTGCTCCAACGAAAAGATCATGCACCCTTTCCTTTGTTACCTAAGTCGTACTTTATGGAAGGTATCGAAAAGCTAGAGAAACGCTGGATGAAGTGCATTGAGTTACAAGGAAACTACGTTGAAAAATAAATAATAATAATTAAATTAAATTGACTCGTTGTTTAATTTTTACCAGACTTTCACTCCGCCCTCGTTTCAATTTTACGTTAAGAGAGTAGACAAAGTATTAGCTAATGTCACCAATTCTTTACCTGTCATAACGATTGTCATTGTTATGCATTTGTTAAGTCATTTTATTACGATACTTTTATTCCTGTGAAGGTTTCTTGTGGGAACCACCACCAGCGTGAAACAGTGAGCTAGAAATACATAGGCACTATAAAGGTTGTCTGGCGGTGCAGGCTAGCACAAAAATAATTCTGGTTACATTCGAGAACATTCAAGCGAGTTTCATTTGCCTCATTGAAACTTAAAAAAAAAACTTTTAGAAAAAAATAATAGGTTTTTTGTTTCGAAAAACAATGATAGAATGGGCGCGTTAATGTAAACATGTTAGCTAGGAATAAACGTTATAATTATAATGTTGTATCATGTTTTGGCCCCCGCACTAAGTATAGTACCAATATGTACTGATGACAAATCATAGTGGCCACACTATGATCTGTCATTACAGTACATACTGGGCCCGCGTGGTAGATTACAGCCCACTCCCTCTCACAGGGAGAGGCCTGTGTCCCAGCAGTGGGAACATTATAGGCTGATTATGTATTATGTATAAGGAACATAATATTCACACAAAAAAAAAACAGAAATCAGGTCAGATTTGTGTAAAAGTATCAAAAACTTTCAGACCTATTTACAGTTTATAATTTAAAAGGTGTTTACAGAAAACTATTATAAAAAAACCGTGATAGGTACTTATGTATTTCAAAATAAAATTAACACTTTATAAAATTATGATACACCGGGCCACAACATTATTTTAAAATATCACCAGAATCTGTTAATTCCGTAAATGTCAGCTTTGCCTACGGGTTTGATTATAAGGATTAGGTAGTTAGTCAGGATTAGTAGTTAGTCATTTAACCGGTACACACCCAGATTTGAACCCCCGATATCTCAGGAGATCGTATGTCGGAGCCGCAAACCGCAGATTGAAGAATTCTATACAATATATTCATTCAGACGTATTTAAACTTTCTTTTAACATCTTTCAAGTAAACCAGGTAAATAGTCATGATGATGCAAGAACTAGAACGCCAGTTAGTTGATGTGGGGATGTTTGGGACGTTGACCTGCGAAGTCAGCGGCGCCAGGACGATATAGAAATTGAAATATAGAAAATATTTATTGTCCAGGAAATACAGTAAGCATGTTCAGCAGGTCAGTAGGTTAGTGGCTTAAAATATTTCCTACAGCTAGGTTACAATATGGTATTTGCTAGTGAGCCCCAAACTAGACAGTTAGTCCGTATCTTGGGGCTCGGAGTACGAATTTCAGAGTGGAGACTAGAGAGGTGATGTCAGGCATGGTATGGTGCGTGTGTACGAGTATGTGTGATGTTTGTGTGGTGTGTGTGCGTGTGTCTAGTGGGGGTGTGTTGGTGTGTGTGTTTGTTCTATTGTGCTTCGTTTGTTTTTGTGTCAGGTCAGGGTCTTTATATTAGTTGTTCCGAGTGATCATAACCAGTGTTAATAATGCTAGGGATTGACACTACTGACAACAATTACGAGCTCACTTCACTTGAGTTTTCACGGTGAGATTTTTACAGAATCAACCGGCTGTTGGGATTCTGTAATTCATTTTGCTGATGATAGATGTGTAGTCGGGACTACTTTTAATATTTTTGTGTTTTTTTTTAACGTTTTTGTGCAGAAAGAATTAAAAGCTGGCGGACTCTGAGGACTCACGTTTCGCAGTAGAGTAGATCAGTAGAGAACCGGTAGGGCTTCTTAAAAGTTACTGCGCCCTGTATGCTCTTTCAGCTTCGATCAAGTAGGTCTTTCCAACACTACCCCACACGCTGATGCAATACTGAATTATCGATTGGCATAGCGCTAGGTAAACTTGTTGTAGTGTGTCTGTGGGCAGACCATCTGGTAGTCTAAGCATGGTGTGAATAAGTTTTCTTATTCTGCCAGAAAGGTTGGATATATGTTGTTTAAATGTTATATATCCAACCTTTCTGGTAGAATAAGAAAACTATAAAAAAACGATCTGTCATTAGTTGTCATAGGAGTTAGGTTCTGCGCTTTCATCTCACTCTCGATACCGGACCACAGTATAGCAGGGGTCTTCCTCTTCCCAGGCGTTTGGTAAGGATATTCAAGACATTTTTACTGAGAAACTATCATCTCTTCTCATTACGTGGCCGTACTAACTCAGCCTGCTACGTTTTAGTGTGGCCGCCTGACTTCTTCCACCTGATTAATGTTATTACAGTTAATAATTACCCATTGTTAATGCGTAATTTTATTTGTAGATAACTTTGTTTCTTTGTGGTGGAGGAATAAACTATAAAAAAACGAACTTTGATAGTTCTTTAGTTTGAACAAAATATTGTCCTGTAGGTACTACCCTACACCTACCACCTACCACCACCTACCTACTGTGTTGTTGTGTTGTCCTGTGTTTTCTGTGTCTTGTCTTGTACGGCATTCAAAATTAATATATCGTTGGCATAAGGTTGAACTTCAATTCAATTATACTGACGATCACCTACTTGACCCCAGGTTCAAATCGCGATAATATCAGTATCGTAAATTCGCAAGTCTCTGTGACCTCTCTGTGAAAGTGAAACCTCAGTTGTTAGCATGGCAGCCATGCTAGTTAGGAGTCTAGGACATCTTGTAAGAATAAAATAGAAACTTAAGCACAATATTTTGTTAAAAGCCGTTGTTGCTGGTCATCATGTCTTAGACGTTACCAGTATCTTTAAAGAGCTGTTTTCTTGTGCGAAGACCTGGACACAGAATCAGGTAATTTCCAACAAATATATATGGCAATTAGGCCATTTGCCCCACTTGGCTCTTGTGAAAGTCGCAGAAATCCGTTGGATGCTTGGTGCTTGGGTATCTCCAGTAGTGGCCATATCACAGTTTAACTTCATGACAATGATGCTAAAATCAGTCAAACCCTCCCTCAGTCGGCCCTTATTCCAATCTATTTGGGGTCGGCGTCACATATCTTTTCCCATACTTCTCCATTTTAGCCGTCATCTCATCCTTGGCTATAAGATTGGGCAATACCCAATCCTCCTTGGCATTCTTGGAACAGTGTGGTGGTGCCCTTTTTTTAGGCTTTATATTTATTCTAAAGCTCTTCGTTAATGGATGATTTCTGTTCTTCGTCACTCTTGAAGATATCAGTGAGCCAACCGTTTTATTTGATGAAATATTGCCATAACAAGAAAGGGGGTTAAGAATGGCCTGTCTGCTTTACATAATAATATTACGTATCGGTATTAACCATCGCCTAAACATGGACATAGAAACCCAAATCTGTTGAATCATAAAGTGTAATCAAAACATCTCTAATAATACATAAACATCGATGAAATTCCCACAATCGATCAATCGACCCAAAAATTAAATGTACAGACGCCAGCACATCAAGCTACTACAATCTGTCAAATTTATTTAATAGATTTTCAACTCTATCGCTAAAGCATTAAGGTTCAAGGTTGATTGGGAAAATTTGACAGTTTCGGGTAGCTTGACCTGCTGGCGTCTGTACCATAAAATAATTCAAATCGATTAAACACATGACTTTCACGGCTGGTTTTATTCTGACAATCCACAATATTATGGAGACACCTCCGTGCAAAATGTTGGCCAATGAACGCTACACAATGCTGACTTACTTACCAACTACTTAAATTTTGTTGATACAAATGCAGCAATGGTCATGTTTGACAAATGTTTGGCAAAGGCGCTAGATTTTTTTTTTGTTGATTACATTCCAAAGTTACGTAATTTTAAGTTATTTATTGGCGTATCACTAAGTTAGCGGATTCATCTGCCTTTGCATTAAATTATTACTAGACTCGCGATTTAAGCTGTGCATTGTGAATTCATGAAAACCTTTTTTTTTGTTTCAATTTCAATTCAAACACAAGTTGTTCACTCATAAATATGTAAATTATATATTTAACTGTCTTTACATCAACAAAGAACTTTTGCTAAACTAACCGGCTATGTTTTGTGCAAACATGACTCATTAGATACCTACTATTTTTCTATAAATAACAACGAACTGATGTAGCATGCAACTGTGGCCCTCAACTTGCATGCCAAGTTATTTTTATCACATCAATTAGAAACGATGGAAATATTCGTGATTGATTTCTTAGTTTCTAACACTTTTACAACATAGTTTACAACATACTTGTACCTACGTATTTGTTTGTAATACACTGGATGAATCATAGCTATTAACCACATCTTTGTGCTAACTTTTCCACTTGGAAGTCCCTGAACTGTCACAGGACCCAAGTGGGAAGATGTAACTACGATCTGGTAAAGTGGGGCTTCTTCGACCGAACGCAACAGGATGTGGATGGCAGGAGGGCAGGTTAGAAATCCTGCACTCTGTGTACCAAAACATGCAGTCATAGTGGCCTCTGCGCTGCCACCGACTACGCCGTGGAAGTAGCAAAATTATGAGCCTATATCATTTGAAATACTGTCGTGTACCAGAGACATGAAGAAGGAGAAGCCACATACGAATGCTTAATGGTGGTATTTAAAGAACATATTTTTAGATGATGCGCCTCAATTAAAACTTAATATTTCACGGCCATCTATGTAGGTTATTATAGAAAGAAAAGAATACATGAATCCTATTGTAAATTAGACTAGATACTAGTATGGAATTTTACTCTTACAGCCATCCACATTCATCCTCAAAACTTTCCTCAAGATCGACATTATTATGTCTCTCGTTCCTCAGTCTCTGATTTGAGAAGTCAATCTGCTTACCTAACCCAACTATGTTGGGGTCGGCTTTCAGTCTAACCTGATGCAGCTGATTACCAGCATTTTACAAGCCTATCTGACCTCTTCAACCCAGTTCAGACTTTTGGGCTTCTGGATACCAGGTACCACTGTCAAATATTTACAAATGACAGCCTGGACCAACGGCTTTACGTGTTTTCCGAGGCACGGCGAGGTCTCAATATGTAATGGATGCTAACCAATCCACAAACTACCCGCAGCATGCGTAGCTTAACCGTCAATCGACCTGTGCCTGTGTGTGTGAATGTTATTATTTAGACACGAGCCCCTCAAATTTCAGAAGTCAATCAAACAATATGTGTGATGGCGTTTTTAGAAGGTTTCAACAAAATTATGTTGAGCAATAACTTCTTGTTTATTTCATTTGACAGGTCTTTGTTATTCCAGTGAATAGACCAACTTTTCGTAACATGTGACTTCACCACCCTCAGTGACGTACTTTGCCAACTTTTCAGAGTTTATTTCTTCTAATTTCGAAATGTCAAACGTTCGTAACCAAACAAATTTTGAAACACTTAGCAAAAATGTTTTGAAAATTACTTTCTCAGGTTTCCCCTTGTGAAAAACGTTTTCTTGTACTATTGTTATTGGCCTTGCTCAAGGAAAACGTCGTGAGAAAACCGGCATGTGCTAGAACCAAAAATTCGAAGTCATTTGACGTCTGCCAACTCGCACTGGGCCCGCGTAGTGGATGACGGCCCACTCCCTGTTTAAAAGAAGCCTGTTAAGTTAGTTGTTGTTAAGGAAGCCTGTGTCCCAGTAGAGGAAACATTATAGGCTAATTATGTTTGTGTGCTCAATGTAGGTACCTATAGGAGAGAATGAGGGAAAATCAACATGTTTTCTTGAGAGCAAAACGTGTCTAATTAGTTCAGATATTATTATCTTATACGTAATATAATAAATTATTGTTTCCTTCATGAACTCTCTCTGCTTCCGGACGGTGGGAAGACACACGCATTCTCGGAAAAATATAATTGTGTTAACAATAAACAAGATTAGCTTTAGGTAGTGGGTAGAGAATACGCAGTAGAAAACAAAAGAAAATAATAAAGTAATATTCAACCTCGTAATTTTCCTCTAGTAGCAGTAGTTCGTTATTGTTTTACTACATTTTGACAAAATTTCCCAATGAATTCAGACTTCAGACTTCAAGACTTCAGTAATTTTAGCATAAGCAGAGCATAATCAGCCTATAATGTTCCAACTGCTGGGACACAGGCCTCATCTCTGTGAGAGGGAGTGGGCTGTAGTCCAGCACGCAGGCCCAGTGCTGCTTGGATGTCACACGTCTACGAATTTTTGGTTCTAGGATATGCCGGTTTCCTCACGATGTTTTCCTTCACCGTTTTGACAACAGTAATGTTGAAACTGCCTTACCATCGTCTTCACACGATCTGATCAAGATTATGTCTGGGCTTTAAGAGAACTGTGACCTCTGAGTTTGTTTCGGCCTTTCTTCTCAGACTACTCAGATAGGGAACGCCGACCTCATCTAGTTTTTTAAATTATTTGACGTGTAAAAGTGCTAATACAACCTACTTACAGAAATAAATTTTAAACATTCCTCCTGTCCTGTGAATGCCAACTTAATCTAGTCTGTCTTTCGACAAAAAAGGGTCTAAAACGTGTCGTGTCGAAGAAATAGCTTCTAGCGACTCAATTATTTATTTAAAGGTGCTGTCAGCACTGTGCAGTGACCTTTAGTTTCAGCTAATTAAGGCGAATGCGTCAGCGTAGGAACCCAGGAAAATTTAAAATTTTCATTTTTTTATTGCAATTTGCAGGTTAGTGTTAGGTTGTATGCTGATCTAAATATTATTCAAGGCCGTAACTATTATTTATTTATAGAATTATAATCATAAAACTCATCAATACAACTTTTTTCGTTCATGTTGAATAAGTATTTCCTGATATCATGACATTTGAGGACAATCTCTAATTTATGAGTTGTATTGCTGAATCTAATGATTATACTTAATTTTGTAAGGCCATATTTGTTACGGTCGGATCATATTTTAATAAACATACAACGAAAGTAAATTTGAGTTTCACGGGGTACCTTAGCACATCCCCCTTAAGGGCTTCAGGCTAACGTTGCAGTGTCTAATACATAAGTAATGTGACTGGTTGATTGCACTTCACGAAAACCCTATAAATACACGGATACTGTTCTTCAAAAGGTTACTTCCTCATGAAATGTTAACGTTAACGAGACCTTGGACTTTAATGCCCATTTTCACGCTTAGGGCTGATTTTCCAGTAGTCAGGTAACTTTTACCTGAATAGTAATTATGACAGTTAGACATATTTTCCACACAACAACTGTAAAATCGTAATATTTATTCCTCGGACAAAAGTTATGTGACCGAACCGGTGAAAAATCAGCCCTTATAATTAGCCTTTATTTGCTGATAAACTAGTCCAGATGCAGGATGACCGCTGGGCAAAAGTCTCCACACAATGGGTGCCTGAAGGTGGACGGCGCCGCCGAGGTCGGCCCAGAAAGCGGTGGCGAGATGACCTGGAGGCGTACCCGAGATCGGCCCAGAAAGCGGTGGCGAGATGACCTGGAGGCGTACCTCGACGGCTGGTTCGAAGTAGCGCGGGAAAAGAGTTCCTGGAAGGACCTGGGTGAGGCCTTTCTCCAGCAATATAGGCTATACAAAATTACAATACTTAATAAAGAAAATTAAGCAAAACATAACTACTGCACTTCGGTCTCTTCGTCAATCAGCGCATTCTGTTACGCATGTCGCCCCAGCGTTTACGTTGTCTCCGTCTACTTCTTTTCGATCCATCTCTAATTTTAAACTTTCGGCGCCGAGTCGAGCGTTGAAAATAAAACAGCGCGCTTTCATTTGGGGATTTATGTAAGTGTCACATTGTGGTAGAAAAATGGGGATACGTTTGTTTTAGTAATCTTAGAGATTTGATAGGTCACCGACCATGTTGATGCCAATAATATTAATTCGATTATTACTACCTACGAGAACCAAGGAGACCACAAGTACGTAATACTACATTTATGTAGGTAAGTAGCTGTTTGTCCGTGTAACTAACACGTTGGTAGCAGCTTGTCTTAGAGCGGTAGAACACTGGCTGTTTGCGAGCGTGTTTCCAGAGTATGTATATATATAAAAAGAGGGGAAAGGTTCATCTTAACAATTATTTGAAACAAACTGCCTACATATTTTGTTTCTTGGGTATCATTCTAAGGTTCTTTAAACAAGCTCACCTTCACTACTTACAGTGTTTTTTGCGAAGTTTATGCGGAGGAAATGGGTATCTTACTGTGTCTTTTTTTGACGTAGAAATTAAAGTGAATGAATGTCAATAAGTTGTCTGGTTCATTTCCGATGCGTTCGTATATTAAATTTCTTTTGAGATATATCATTTGCGAACTCCATAAAAGCATTTTTAGAAACAGTGACATGTATCAAGGAATTTGTTACGTTTACTTTGCGCGTTCATGCTACGGCCTTATCAAAAGACAGGAAACTACACTTTGACATTAATGAATTTTATATATACTATGACATTTGCTTACTTTGTAAAGTATTCTATTATTTTAATTATTGTGAATGTGAAGACTATGTGGGTCATTTTATTTACATTATTTTTAATTTTTCTCTCTGTTTTGTTAGTTTTGTCATGGTCTGGCAGTTTGAGTAATTAATGTGGCCTACCCAAATGTCCTTTCTTTGGTATTGTTCGTCGAATCGTCGAGCTCCTTAAGTTTTGAGTTGAGCTGCACGATTTCTGACAAATGCGTGCACTGGCTGGACAGGTCCTCTCAATCTGTGTGGTTCTTTCCTCAAAAAACCATCTCAGACATCGATCTACATGGTCTTTATATGATCTGACCAAGATTATGTCTGGATTTTAAAAGAGACTGTGACCTCTGAGTTTGTTTCGGCCTTTCTTCACAGACTAGTCAGATAGGAAACGCCGACCTCATCTAGTTTTAAAATATGATTGACGTGTAAAAGTGTTTGTAGAAACCTACTTACAAAAATAAAATCATTAAATCATTTACAGTCTCCACAATAAATATCACCGAACTAACAATCTTTCATAAGTCGCTCGCGTTTCATTCACACTTACAATAACTAATCCAAGCTGGAAACAGCATAACGGATAAATCAATCACAAGGAAATGGATTATCCGATGTTCTTACAGCGCCGCAGTCATGTCTAACGTTTTTTGTAACAATGGATTAAAACCACAAGATATACAAGATGTAGAAGTGTCGCCTCTAAAGATCTTCTAAACCTAAAGTTAGAATAAAGTATTTATCCTTGATAGTCAATATTTCATAAGGTCAGATAGGCAGTCACTCCGTTCAAAGTACCGGTATTCAGCTGCATCCGGTTAGACTGGAAGCCGAACCCAACATTGTTGCGAAAAGGCTGGACAGATGATGATGATCTTTAGATAGATAAATTTGAGCATTGCTGGCCCGGTGGAAACGACTAACACTTACAAGTCACGTAGGTCGTAGGTTCGAACCCAGACAGGCACTTTACTTTGTGTAAATTATTTCATCACCACTCACAAAACGGCGAAGGAAAACATCGCGAGGAAACCTTATCACACGGGAAATTTCTAAGGAGTACCTATTATAATCCAGGTCATGCTCTACCTGCGTGTCAAAGTTTAGCCGTTAAGGCGTGGAAAAGTAATAGTTAGCAAGAGTTACCTTCGCATTTATATGATTAGAATTGATTATTTTAATGTTATGCTAATTACATAATTTCCTTTTTTTATTATTGAATGATAGTGATAATATGATTGCACTGAGATTCTTACGCAACCCATTATGCTTTCTTTCTTTTTGTCCTAAAAAAATAAACAAACTCAAACTATTTCAATTAAAACCATTTACAGGCACTTTTGAACTGTCAATGAGTCGGTCAATTAGTCAGAAGATAAAGCTAGCCCATTCCAAAACATAGATCTCTATGGAGAAGAACGGGTAGAAACTCCTTTTAAATCAAGATATTATTACAATATCCTGGAAACAATATTTTTGTTGCTTCTTTATGTGAGAATAATGTATAATATTTATAAAAAAAAAACATTTCAAAATTGAAGATTAAAGAAACTGGTCATCTCAATCTCCCATCTCAATCTCATCATCAAAAAAAAAAAAAAAAAAAATGTATATAAGTAGTTTATCAGCCATCTTGTTACCATAACACAAGCATTAGGTTGCTTAGCTTGGGACAAATGGTGCTGTGTGAAATGTCCAGGGATATTATTATTATTATTATTATCTCTCAACTGCCAGGGCTTACTCTGGCAGTTGAGAGATGACCAGTTTCAACTTACTGACGCCGCTCATTCATGAACATGACGCTTACATGAACATTGTATTTATTCTATTAAAAAAAAGTTTAGTAACAGGCGGCCATGATGTATTTGGACAACACAAGCCCCTCCTACCGTGACTGTTAAAAGGGCTAAGGGATTAACGCAAGCATAAGGGTTGCACCCTCAGATGCATTAATAACAAAGAACCCTTGGAACATTTGCCAAATTGGTATGTAGGTATTAGAGATACTTATTGTTACATAATCTCCATGTGAACAATAGGTACACAAAAGGGTCCTGTTCTGCCGATTTTTGATTATTTTGATTGACCGGTAAGTTTTATAGAAGTATTATACTTTTGAGCTCAACTAAACTTTTGCTAAAAGGGTCACGCAACGAGTGCATGTGCGTTTTTGCGCTTAATCCGTAAGGGAAATTATTTGTTATAGCACCCTACGCCAATTTGCCGTGATATATTCATTGCATTCGGGCATCTGTCGAACAATAACAGATTCTCTTAACGTGCCTTAAAATTTCACTCTGAATTATTTTCTTAATATCGAATCGGTACCTAAGACAGAGCCCAAGATACAGACTGTCTAGTGTGGGGATCAATAGCAAATAATATATTGTAACCTAGCTGTAGGTAGTAGGTACTCATGTCGCTACTTATGTCGTCTCAAGTTGCTCTTAACCAGTGAACCTGCTTACTGTATTACCTGGAAAATAAATATTTTCTATTCTATTTCTAAATCAAAAATAAGTTATTTTTTAAAGGAATTATTTTTATTGTATTAGAAGACAAGAGGAAAATTTTGAGTATGAATGTGGATGGATATAGGTTTACTACTGAGATGACGACGAATAGAAAAGTGTGCAAGAAGAAGATATTATGTTTCACCTAAATGAATTGTGATTAAGGCGAGACAATGATGTTATTATTTTATTTATCACGCTTTTATTAGCTTCACTTGTAACAAACTAACTAACAAACAATGTAATACAATCTTAGAAGTCAATTTTTACCTACTTTTAATTTATAATTAGTAGAGATATTTACATTATATAAGCTATCATTTAAAATAATTATATTTACCTACATGTGAAAAAATAAGCAAAATAATCATAGGGCATTAAAAAATACGTCCGCTTCGCTCTACGTCTAATTGTCGTATCGAAATGAAACTTTGTATGTATATGTAGATCGGATGACAAAACTATAATTTGGTATCTTGGATCTCATCTAATGATGGAGCCAGGAGATGGATAGTGGAACTCTTCAGTGGCTACTCATAAGCCCTTTGGGGTTGGGCTCATATGATTTGTTTTGACAAGGCTTGGTAACGAGGGATTAAAGCAAGATAATGATGATATTTTTTAATTTGTATGAATTGGTTTTAACCTTCTGTGGTAATATATTTACTTTAACACTGTAGTGGGTGTGTTTTGTTCTTGAGGCCGATGCGTGATGAGCTATTGTCTAAAGTGTGGTGACGAGTTATTATCGCGTCAGAACATAGATACTTGGTTTTAGGAAGAGATTTCTTACCTTCCTGTATAATTTACCTGTTTACGAGTTATATTTACCGAATAGATAACATAAACTTTAAAAAGTGAGGCTTAAAATTTAGTTTCCCAGATCCACTGGGGTATTTGCGTAACACACTATCAGTAGCTGTTCAATGTCTGTTGAGATGTCATTAAAGATTTTTTAAATGTGTACCTACACTATAATCGTCAATGTTCATAAAAAAATCTTGTCTTAGATGATAATTAAGCCAATAGCTTATAAATCATAGAAATGTCTCGAACTTGCATTCAGGAAGACAGATTATGTTCACATAATTTAATGTAGTTAGTATACCAAAAATATTATCCCACGGGTTTTGAAAATTAACATTTTAAAATGTCATTACAAGTTTCCTCTTATTGTTTGTAATTTGTAATTAAAATACATTCTGAATATCAACCATTTCCGCGGTATGATAATACCTGATGGATGTAATTTATTTACATACTTAGTATAATAACAGGACCGTGGCTCGTCCATAGTTCTAGTCCACTTTAGCCACCCAAGCCCATAGTCCAATATAATTGATTCCATGTTTGATATGGAAAGTGGACCTAACGACAAACCTTGGTTGGTGTAGACCAACCGAGGGTTGTCGTTAGGCACACTTGCATAGTGCGAACAGGGTTAATTGTCGGTTGGTGTGTTATTTTATTTAAAAATAGTTAGTTACTTAATTATTTAATGTTGTACCTAGTGTAAATAGGTAGTTGTTGTATCTTCTATAATATAAAAAAATGAATCGCTGAATGTGTTGCTAAGCGCAAATCTCGAGAACAGCTGAAGAATATTCCTTGAAGTACGAGGATGGTTCTTGCGAAAAAAAAATGTAAGAAAGTTGCTTCACGCGGACGAAGTCGCGGGCAAAAGCTAGTATGAAATAAAATGAAACTAATTAGTTAGAAATATAAATTGTAAACTGTTTTATTCTTAATGTAGTTTAAATATATTTATAATTTATTTACATAACGAACATACTAATAAACTTCTTTTATCTATAAGTAAGATGTTTCATTTTGTTTCCCATACGGCTGATTTACGTTTGCATATTGAGGCGAAAGCGCCAGGGAATTTCAGATTTTCTTAAGTTTTTTTTGTAATTTAGATAAAGGTCAGTTTTAGATTGTATGTCGATCACAATATGATTCGTAGTCTGAACAAAACTTTTTACAGAATAATAATACTCTTTAAGTTCGAATTACTCTATTGAATAACTATTTCATGAAATCATGATATTTCAGACCAGTTCTGTCTTTGTGATTCTAGTGATTATAATAAAATTCTGTAAAAGGTACTTAGGTACAACCTGACAATGACGGCAATTGCAAAAAATGTAAAAAAATGTAGCGAGATAAGTTCCTTGACGTCTGTACGTGAACATGAAAAACTTGACTATTGATACAACTCGTCTTGAATTCAACTCACTACTAACCGTAATAAAGCGTAATAAAAATCAGCCATTACCCAGCGCTGCGAGCGTATAGGTAAATACACCAAGCTTTTAATCATGCTAACTGATAAATCTCTGAGTTTCCAACTCTATTGTGAAAAGCCTTATTAATCAATAAAACACATACCCTCTAAAAATGTTGAATCAATTTCTACCCGCAAAATAAATCGACTGTTTAAATATGAAGCCGCGGAGTGCGGCCGACCGCGTACCGGCTAGTGATTAAAATCGACCGTATAATAGTCAAAGAGGTTTCTATGTCCAACTGTGTTTGGTGGAATATTGGCGTGTGCTAGCTGACATAGGTATGGCCTGTTTTGTGTATTTATTGTATAGAACCAAGTTCTTCTAAGTGAACAGAGCTTCTAAGTGAGCTGTGCTACTGGAAAGTTTGTAGCGCCATTTCTTCCTCCCAGCTAATTCACTAGGAAGTGCTGAAGGGTGGGCGTCTTGGGGGCCTGTCTTATGTCATCTTGACGTTAAAAAAATGCAGGTTACTAGCCTAGTTTAAATAAATGATTTTTATTTTGAATGGCTGGTTACAAATTTATATTTTATAGTAGAACCAAGTAAGGGCCACATTGATGGAAGTGTAGATTTTGTCTAGAATTGTATACATAGAAGAGTTGAATTTATTTTCCCTGTGAATAATTATTATAGCATAACAACACATATTCCCCACGTACGTAGTGGTAAAGATACAAGGTTCAATGTTGATTGTTTTAGGCCTTTGAAGGAAATTTCTTCTGCAACGGCTTGGCGAAAATAGATCAATGTAAATCCCTCAGTCATAACACTCCTTCAACATTTGGTCATCAGCATAATTTGCACACAAACCAGTACTTAGCCACTCAACAAATCACTACACTTAGCCGACAATTGTTTGAGGATGACAGTTACAGTTTCCCATCATTGTCGGGAGATCGACAATCGAAAGTAAGTTCAAGTACGTTTTGTTCCCACGCGTGAGACAAAGATTAGGGTAATGAGCAGAAGTGATATCAAGTAATTTCCGGTTGAGGTCGAGACGTGATTTGGCTAAATGACGGTAGTTCAGTTTTTCAGACACAAAGTCCGTATTCGTTATATACGAATGACTTTTTATATATGCTCAAAATTTTAATTGGTCAAAACGTATATTTATTTATTTATTTATTTATATATTCAATAGATACTCATTGAATATAAATATTGGTATTTTGAGGAATCAGTTACGTTAGGTTAGTTTTAGTACGGTTTTAGCATTCAAATTCCTATGTAAACTATATTTTTTTTAGTATTTTGCTGTCCTACTGCTGGGCAAAGGCCAACTGAATAATAATAATTATTATAATCTTAATTTTCAGATAAAGCCCAATACAATACGTGAAATCAGAAAAAATAAAATTTGTATAAAATTCACACGTACGTACTATTATTGTACTAAAGTTTAATTAAAGTAATTACCTATACTTAACATTCAAATCATATTATTGCCTCGACGAACGTATTATCTACATAGTGATAACTTTAGCTACTTGTTATTCTAAATTGACATCATAATTATTAATATTATGTCAATTAATTTATAATAATCAATTCGTTACATCAACGAAACATACCAATTCCCTAACACGCAGTATCTCGAGACCTCAAACTAAACCTGCCTAGCCTTTTCCCAACTTTGTTGGGGTTGGCTTCTAGTCTAACCAGGTGCAGCTGTAAGCCAGTATTTTACATGGACTGCCTATTTGACCTCCACAGCCCAGTTACTAGATAACACGATACCCCTTGGTAGAGCTTGGTTTGACCACCCGTAATGACTGTCAAAGAACTACTAGTCACAGCCAGGACCAAAGTTTTAACGTGCTTTTAAAGGCACCGAGGGGTCTCGATATCGAAAGAGTTACCGTGGCCCCTGGCACAGGCAAATGAAGAAACACGGGTTGGTTTTAGGCAGTAAAAGTCTGACACTGACACCCTCCCGCTCCGCCCAGAGCGGGAGACGTTGTTCATGATATCCCACCCAAAAAAAAGGATCTCGATATGTGATGAATGGTCACCCAGCCATGAACCGACCGCGGCAAGCGTAGCTTAACGGCTGTTATTATTGAGCCACCTAAATAACTTCCGAATAAAACTACCGTCAGAGAAAGAAAATAATAAATAACTACTCACAGACACAACTGTCATGTCTGCATTAATTACCTATTAATCTATGTCCTTAAGATAATTGTGGGAACATAACGATGTAGGAAGTGTACGACGAGTGACCGAGCCGAGATTTCTAATCGATTAAAAAACGAGATTATAATCGATTTATTTGCAATACACACACAACAAACGGCTGACGGTTATGGCAAATATTTTATTTGGCAACAAGCATTAATTGTTTTGTGTGCCAGCTGTTGAGGTTATTATTGTGCTCGAGGTTATTAATGTGAATAATTGTGCTCGATACCGATTGATTGGGTTTTTTTGAGGTTGACGATTTCCTGACTGGTTGCAAGACATGATTTATCCGGACTGGGACTGAATACGGTTATTTCAGAGTTCATTTGTTTGAAATAAATTATTTGACTTTGAAGTCGGGAGAATTTATTATAAGGAGGTAAAATTTGTGAGTTTGCATAAGAGGTTTGTATGTAGGGGGTAATCCTTGGAATTGGCGTCCACTAATGGGAAGCTACAGTATTACCGTGTTTCATAGGAAATAATTTATGTTAAAACAAAAAAAAAATCCCCCGGATTTCGCAGGCAGAAACTAGTATAAGATAATAAGACGATGAAGATGCTTTTTTTTTCAAATTCGGTTATTAAAATAGAGAGCCTACCTTGTGGCTGATCTCCAATGATTCCCTGAAATGCTCTATGTGCCTGTAGGGAAATAAAACGGTAAAACAATGGAAGCGACTTTGAAATTATCTGCTAGAAAAATTAATTGAAACCTATCAAAAGAAAAGGTTGTGTATATATTTCATAGGAAGCATGGACTAAATTAATGGCAGTTTTAACAAAGGAGTCTTCAACATAAAGTCTCAGACTATTCCCTATCTGGCTATAAGAGTAGGGGAAGACCAAAGAAACGATGGATGGACTGTGTGAATGATATGGTTAGAAGGGGGAGACTTCTGAAATGACGACTCATAGAGAAGAATGGAAGAAACAGACATGTTGCGACAACACCAAATACATTGAGATAAGGACAGGAGAGTGATGACTATGCCCCATCTGCTAATGTCCCATATGTTCACATGCACTCGTGACGATGACTCCCTCTCACCGAGAGGAGGCCTGTGTCCAATAGTGGGAACATTATAGGCTGACGATATGAACAGCGCCACTTACTAGTCCCAAAACGTTTATAAGGAACACAGTACGTACGTACCGTCGAAACGAAAAGAAGAAAAGGACTATGGGCTTAAGCCGTGTTTTGCAACCAGACGGTTCACGTTGTATCATTGACATCACTGTAATGAAATAAGTCGTAAAGATAATGTTGTTAGCACGTGTTGGTAACTAAATGCCATTCATTTATGTGTTAGAAATGTTAACTTTGTGCAATGTTAATGGAATTCTATGCAACTGGAATATAGTTATGCTCATGGTGGGTACTTCTTAGACCCTTTGTACACACACGTCTTGCAATGACCAACTTAGGTTTATTCGCCGTGTGTAGGTACGGTCATCAGTGCTGTAAGGACCGCTATATAATAGAAGTTTGTTGACCGACACTTTTATCTGCACGCGTTTTATACGCCGTACTGTAACGAAAGCATGCCGTGTTGGATTTTCAACAGTTTTTTTTTACCATCCCACGCTTTTCACTTCTGGACAAAGGCCTCCCTCCACTCCTTCCATATTTCGCGAGCCCACGCATCCTCCTTCCAGGTTTGACGGAACCTATCCAGCTCGTCCCGCCATCTCCTACGTGGTCAGCCGCGACCCCGCCTCACAGTCTCAGGAATTACAGACTACCTTTAGTCTTGTGGTCCCAAGCGCTACTGCTTAACATGAGTTCGATCATACTGGGTTCAATTCCTGTGTCGGGCAGTGCTTATCCATCAGGTATTTCTCAGTAATAGCCCGGAGTCTGGATTTGTTTTCGTTTGATGTGAATAGGGTCGCCCTATAACATGGAACAAAAAACAAATAATTAAAAAAAAAAACACGACTGCCCTGCCAAAAAACGAACTAAAAAGTAAATAAAAAACAAGTTGTATTCCCTTACTAAACAGATAAATAAAATTGTCAATGCAGTCGGGGGTCATTCTGTGGAACACTTTTTTATAAGCGGTCCCCCGACTGCAATGACAATTTTATTTATCTGTTTAGTCAGGGAATACAACTTGTTTAAGCACTAAAGGTGGTTTAGTCTCACGGCGAGGCGAGGCGTAGATAGGATGGACGAGGACAAGGACGGAAGATGAAATGTTTGTTTTGCACGTACACTGTACCTATGTAAATCTGGTGCCCATAAATTATATATATATTTGGAATGTATATGTGTTGGTGTTTTGTGTGTATATTAAGGCCTTCCATTTGATACCCATATTGTAATAAT
Source organism: Apamea crenata (assembly GCA_949629185.1). Taxonomy (NCBI): domain Eukaryota; kingdom Metazoa; phylum Arthropoda; class Insecta; order Lepidoptera; family Noctuidae; genus Apamea; species Apamea crenata. The sequence goes on from OX451351.1 coordinate 2,224,968, forward strand.
TGAAAAAGATTTTTTTTTTTCACTTTTCGAAATAGAGCCATACAGCCGCCATATTGATTTTTTTCAAAAAAAAATATAGTTAGTGTCACTTGGAATGATGTAAGGATTCTAACGATACCCCTTACATCCAAATCTGTTCAGGCATTTAAAAGTTATGGTGGAATAAAGAAACTCACATACAAACATACATCAACCCTGAATACATTACCTTTTTGGGCAGTCGTATAAACATACCTGTTAAAATGTGGGTGTACTATAGGTACGCCTCTGCTTAACCCTTCGGGGATATAGAGGCTTGATGTTATGTTATGGTTAAGTATAAAATATGTATTTTTTTCCTCTATGTTAAAAAATTGGTATAACCAGGTTCTTAATAATTAATTACAATCTAGCCTATAAGACTAATAAGCAATTTTAATCTAACTTAATTTATTACGTGATAATTGTTTATTGTACTTTACACAAGTCCGTTCCACTTTCTTAGAGTCTGATATGATGATATAAGCACTTTGTTCATGTGTTATTATGTGTGTCATTGGCACTATTATTTCTTACTTTTTTACACTACACTAACTCAAAAGGTTTTGTCCGTTTTAGTCTTCGCACTACATTTGTTTGGTCTAACAGCTGAATTGCCTCGATATTCACACGTCGGTGGAGTCGGTGTTCATGGGCCTCAGCAAATTTTTGGATTATGTTGGTGACAGCTTCCATTTGATAATAATCATTATGATTATGTAAGGCTTTTGAAAAGGAGCCACAACTTAAGGTGTGTAGAAGACAGTCTCCTCGTCAGACAATGATGCAAACGAAGTCAGGTAAAAGTCAGTGCACCATAAATCATATTTTTTATTGCAAAACCACTTCGAGAACTGCAGATGCACACCTCCTTTTTAAAGCTGTTTAGCATAAGAAGTTATTAAAACCGGCCAAGTGCGAGTTCCTTACAATTTAAAATTATTAAAAATATTTTTATTATATTATGTAACTAAAAAGGTAAATTGCGGTTTGCAATTTATGACATATTAAAAAAAAAACTAATTACTAGATCTCGTTCAAACCAATTTTTGGTGGATGTTTACTTGGTACATCATATATTTTTTTTTAGTTTTATTATTCTCTTATTTTAGAAGTTACAGGGGGGGACACATTTTTCCACTTTGGAAGTGTCTGACCTCAATATAATTTTTGAAGACCTTTCCATAAATTCACACGTATGGGTTTGATGAAAAAAAAAATTGAGTTTCAGTTCTAAGTATGGGGAACCCCCAAAATTTATTGTTTTTTTTTTCTATTTTTGTGTGTAAATCTTAATGCGGTTCACAGAATACATCTACTTACCAAGTTTCAACAGTATAGTTCTTATACTTTCGGAAAAAAGTGGCTGTGACATACGGACGGACAGACAGACAGACATGACGAATCCATAAGGGTTCCGTTTTTGGCCATTTGGCTACGGAACTCTTAAAACCGGTGAAGTCCCGTCGACCTTGCTTGCTAATGTTCCGTACTGTTTTTTCGACGTATGTTTGTATGTGCAATGCGTGTTCGTAACTCGACAACTACTTGACAGATTAACTTGGAGTTTCTGTTGGGTTCTAAATTTACAGGGCACGGTCATTGACGCGCATTTAGCGCATGATTCTAGACCATGTAGAAATTTTTAGTAGGTTATCAAAAAAAAACTACTGTTCCATAGAGAAGTGCAATACCGAAGCCCCTACGCGGTCGAAATGTATGGAACACTTTTTTCTTCAATTACTAACGTAACGTTTAAATGCAGGGGAGCTTAGAATCATGTTCTGTATCCATGGTAACGCTTTACAGTCGATGTCCTGCCATTCTGTATAGGTCCAAAAAAAAATTGCAGTCACTGCAGCTCGATAAAAATCTAAAAGAAAATCACAAGGACCTACTTATGCAAAACGGAATCAACCCTCACAACGACAAAAAGCCGTATTTGTCAAAAAAAAAATCAACATTGTCAGATCATTTTCATACACAGGGTGGCAGGGACATCGACGCGCAAACTGTAACCATGGATTCAGCACATGAGTTTCTACCCTATAGCGTCGAAATTTTTCGTCGGTTATTAAAAAAATATATTGCTATTCCATATATTTTGACCGCGTAGGTATTGCACTTTTCTATGAAACAGAAGATTTTTTTTTATTTTAGCCGACGACGGTTTTAACGGTCTAAACTCATGTGCTGAATTCATGGTTACAGTTTGCGCGTCGATGTCCCTGCCACCCTGTATACTTATCTCGATCTTTGCATGTGTGTATGTGTGTGGATTGGTTCTTGTTTGCCCAAGTAGGTCCAATTATGGCTCCGTAAATATTGCTAACCCGGATGAGGCTGGCACAGAAGCATGGAGATTGGCACAAGAAAGGAGAGGCATATGCCCTGGAGTGGGTGAAATCGGGCTGTGGATGATCATGATTAAAAGTATTTTATTTCTTGACTACTTATAACATACTGTTTTCCATAAATCTACACCATGTAGGCTTAGAATAAGGAAATGATGGTCAGAGTAGCATTTACCTATTGCAATCAATCAATCGATCTGCCTAGCTTTTTACCAACTATATTGAGATCAGCTTCCGGTCTAACCGATTGGAGCTTAATGCCAGTATGTGACATGGAACGACTGCCTATCTGACCTCCACCACCAAGTTACTGAGTAATGCGATAATACCCCTTGTTGTCTGGTGTCAAACATTCGGGCTTCTGAATACCCGAAACAACTGTCAAAATTACACGAACGACAGCCTAGACCTATGGCCTAACGTGCTTTCCGAGGCACGGAGGGGTTTAGATAAAGATGGTCACCCATCCATATACGACGTTGTCGTTGTCGTTTTGACGACACGGTTGGCGCAGTGGTTAAGCGATTGACTGCTGCGCTGCGTGTCGCGGGTTCGATTCCCGCACGGAACAAATATTTGTATGACCTACATGTATTTGTTCCGAGTCTGGGTGTTTTTCTATCTATAATATGTATGTATTTACAAAAAAAAAAAAATTGTATATAAGTAGTTTATCAGCCATCTTGTTACCATAACACAAGCATTAGGTTGCTTAGCTTGGGACAAATGGTGCTGTGTGAAATGTCCAGGGATATTATTATTATTATTATACCGACCGCGGCAAGGGTAGCTTAACCTGTTTGATCGACCGGTAAGGCTATTATTATTTAGTTACGATTATTTATCTACGATTATGATTGGCAACAGCCTATCTTCCTGCCATATCAAACCTGAGAAAGATATAGAGAACCAACTTTCCTTGCGGATCTAAAGAGTTATTAGCACATTGTTCTCAAAGTCGGAAACTATTATGCCATCAATACGCCAGACAATCAGACAGATATATTATAATGAGAAAACTTAATGCCACGGACACAACCTCGCCCGCTGCAGTAAATAAATTAAAATTCGCACTTTCAAAATACACACACACATCTCTTGAACTACTGCACACATGTCAATGACTATTATGTCAATATGTAGTTAAAAAGACAAGCATTATTTCCTAGAAAACCGCATTCAAATCTGTCCAGTATTTTACGAGTTATAGCACATAAATCACATCCAAATAATGGTTGAAGTGAGATGTGCGCCTGCGCTTCGTATTGGTTACATAAAACGACTTTCTTTGCAAAGGTCGTGGGTTCGATGGCCGGGTCGTGCATCGAGGTGATCTCTCGGGCTAACGGGGGCGCCCGTCGAACCTATTTACATTACGTATTGTATCTTAACGCTAGCTGAGTATATGGAGTAAACAATATGGTAAGAGTTTGTTCATTTTATATATTAGCGGCAAAATTATACAGATATACTGTGCGCGCTTAGACTAAAGTTTGCAATGTATAAATTGTAAAGTAACAGAGTGCTCATTGTCGAAAAGGCTATTTTTCGGGTTCCGTACTTCGAAAGTAAAAACGGAACCCTTATAGGATCACTTTGTTGTCCGTCCGTCCGTCCGTCTGTCTGTCTGTCAAGACACTTTTCTCAGGAACGCGTGGAGGTATCAAGCTGGAATTAATATCAAATACTCAAGTTTACTGACCCTTGGAGCTGTGAAAAAATCAAACTTCTAAGCCAACGCAATCAAAAGATACAGCCGTTTATGCCGCATCGACACTGCGAAAACCGTAAATTTTTAGTTACATCATATAATCAAAATATTTTAAATTGTACGGAACCCTCGGTGCGCAAGTCTGACTCGCACTTGGCCGGTTTTTTTATCAGCCATTGCACTCGCACTGCTGGGCAAAGGCCGCCTCTCTCTGTCCAGAGCTGCCAAGGACTAATCTTTATTAAAGCAAATCAGTTAAATAGCTTAATAAAAATGAATACAAATATACCTATACATACATACCTATACAATGTAATACCTGGAGAATCTGAATGACGTGCAATTGTAGAGGCCTATGTCCAGCAGTTGATGTAGCTGATGATGATGATGATGACCTGGAACCCATCTAACCTATCGAATAACGAAAACAGGGCAACACTACTTAATTACTAATGATTAGAAAACCTTGTATAAGTCTTGTGATTTAAGGTAAGTGTATTTTGTGGAAATAGTTACTTACTTACGTAAATCCTCGCAGAATTCTAAACAGAAGAATTGTGCCAATAGCACCACTATGCAGTGTAAGTACATAGTTCGATCTGAATTAGCCGACTAGTATACAAATTGGCGAGAGTTTCACCACAGATGAGTGCCCACACGCACTGTTGTGCAACCTCGCAATAGACCGCATTGACAGTGAGAACTTGCGTTTGTTTTGGGCCAAATTAACTTTAATTTTCTACATTTTTGTCACATTTTTTTGTTTTATTGTTCTTCACCTGGATGGACTCGATTTTAGGTTCTTGGACTCATAACCTACTTATCAAATACTTTTACTTAACTTTATGTAATAATAAAAAGAAGTAAAATTTGAGTTTTTTATGTAAAGGGTAATCTTCGGACCTACTGATCCGATTCCGAAAATTCTTTCACAAATGGGAAAAAAAAACTTGTCTTACTTGTTTGAATTTTGACGCGGACGAAGTCGCGGGCAGAAGCAGGTTTATAATGTATAGATATTATAAGTATACCTAGGTTATGAGTGGGTATGTCGAGATGTGATTAATGATAGTGAGGTGGAATGAGTCGTCTTCGTGAAAGTAGTTAAATAAGTTACTTACAAATGAATATAATTATAATTTCAATATGAATGATGTAACCAATTTGTTAGGGTATTTTGATTTAAATAAGTGTCCATGGAGTTTCGTGCCCGTTCTTCTCCAGAGGAACTGAAGCAACCTAAATCTTTCAGACTAACTAAATCGCTCCTGTCATTTAACATTACGATTATCGAAAACTGTTTTAGGGTTCAGAATATCCGAAGCACAGCAATAATTCCTACCGTATAGCTAGTTGTGACATATTGTTCCTCATAAAATTCAATCAATCAAGCCTTTTCCCAACTAAGTTGGGTTCGGCTTCCAGTCTAACCGGATGCAGCTGAAGTATTTTACATAAAGCGACTACCCATCTAACCTCCACAACCCAGTTACTGGGCAACACGATACCCCTTGGTAAGACTGGCTGCCAAACTTGTGTTTCTAACTACCCGTAACGACTGTCAAAGATCTACGAATCACAGCCGGGACCGATCCAACCAGCTGGGACCGAACCAGGACCGTTCTGAGGCACGGCGTGGTCTCGATATGTAATGGACCCATCCACTAACTGACCGCGGCAAGCGTAGTTTAACCTTCAGTAGACGCGTGCGGCCATTATTATTGAGCCACAGGCCTCATAAAATTATATAAGAATTTAAATAACGACTACATAAATTAAACTTGTCTTTGTTAAGCAAAATAGCTATGAAATTTTCTATTAAAAGTGAAATATCGGCAGAATGCCAAAGACGTTTAGACAAGCACAAGCAAGCATTGACGTGGTTATCATACAGAGCCCTTGCTGCATTCGTGGTCGCGGATATTTTGTCCGATTTTTCTTTAATTTTTATGGTTTCCTACCAAAAGGGTGCTAACGCAGGGATATGTCTTTGAAACGTAATACGTAGACACTAGAAAGAAAAACACAGAGTGTGTAACTACTATGGCCGCTATAAAAAACAAAACCTCTTAGCCTCCTACCATCTCGCGACCTACATGAATCGGGAGACACCTCCAGCTGTTAGGATTCTTCGGTAAATAAAATCCAACATACAAAGATACGCGTGATAAACTTAACCGTCTCTTTGCTACAGCGCAGTCAGGTAATGAAGAGAAACACGCTGATAAAAATCATTTTAGCGTCAGTAACGGAACTGCATAGCCTCCCAACTGATGTTCAGCGATAATCACGGCCTATTACGGCATTACTCCAGCGGTCACGTCCAATGACGATTTTAGACCTTTCCTTTCCACCTTGTTGATTAGCGAGTTTTATCCGTAAGCTGCTTTACCAGAAGAGACAGAAACACAATAGAAGTTATATTTTTATGACGGCTACAGCTGTATAGTGCCCTTGAAAGTGTTAAGTAAGATTGTGATGAAACGAGAGAAGAAGACCCGAGCCCTAAAACTAAACCCCAAAAAAGAACATGGGTATGGCAGGAACGACAGGTGCACAAAATGTATGGCAGAACAATTTTTTTTTTCATTACCCACACAAAATTTCAACCATTTATACTTACTACTTCTATTTTATTTTATGTATATGATCAAATTTGGGGGTATCACACACCCCATGTGCCTGTTGTATGATATCATCATCTGCCTAACCTTTTCCCAACTATGCTGGGGTCGGCTTCCAGTCTAACCGGATGCAACTGAATACCAGTATTTTACATGGAGCGACTGCCTATCTGACATCCACAACCCAGTTACTGGGTAATACGAAACCCCTTGGTAAGACTGGTTGTCAGACTTTCGGGCTTCTGAGGACCCGTAATGACTGTCAAAAATCCACGAATGACAGCCGGGACCAACGGCTTAACGTGCTTTCCGAGGCACGGAGGGGTCTTGGTATGTAAAGATGGTCACCCATCCGCGGACCAACTGTGGCAAGCGTAGCTTAACCTGATCGATCAACACGTGCGGCTGTTATTAGGTACTTAGCCACAAGCCCCTGTTGTATGATATAAAGATTACACTAATTATGTAAGTAGATAAATAAGGAATTATGCATCAAATTCACTTCAAATGCACCAAATTCCTCTGCCTTTCTGGTTCCCGTATTCACGTACGTCCGCCTATCGACTATTAGTATGATGAGGACACGATCGGTCGTGAGTACAAGAACGACGTAAATGCCAGCACGTGCGTTTATGTAACGCATACAAATCGCATGGCAAATAAGACTTTCTGTGATTAAAATACATGTTTACTTTTCGAGGATAAAGTGTTGAAGTTTATGAGGTCTGTTTGGTTCTGGAAATCAACAGACTAGTTTACATAACATCATGCCTGTATTTTCCCCAAAGGTTAGGCAGCGGTGTACTTATAATACACACACATTTCGCCGGTTATGTTTCAGTCCCATGTACCTAATAAGCTGCGAGCCTATTGCAATCAACCGGGCACAAAACCAAACTCCGGGATACTACCAAGACTCAGGACCTACTGACCCAGTATCTCATGCTCAGTAGTAGTGCTTGCGACCACTAGACCAATATTACTACTACTACTTTTGTATCTTACTTGAAATCGTTGATGCACCTCTTCTTGGACGAAGATTTTCACCGTGTTGATTTATAAGGATCTATCTATAGACGGCTGCCTAGGCCACTTTTTCACAGTCGTTGATCTATTTGGCAGGGGCTGGCCAAAGCACCTCCATTATATTTCATCATTCAGCCCCTTCTTTCTAGCGGTGTCTCATTTGCACTCAGCAGAAAAGATGGAGTCCAGACGTCAGTATACTATAATTATCTATTCCGCGGTCCAGAGCCTAATGAGACCATAAATCAAATCTGCCTAGCCTTTGACATTTGCATCTGGTCGATCAATAGTATTCACTGAAGCACGTTACGTGAAAAGATGAGAGGCATCCTGAGAAAAGATGAATTGATGTATAGGAACAATAATCCTAGTGATGATGAGCTGATGGAGATGTCATCATCATCTGCAGTTTTCCAACTACGTTGGGCTGTGTCAGCAGTGAATATGTCGGCTTATTTATTTATTTACTAGCTGTGCCCAGCGGTTTCACCCGCATAAGTTTCGATCCCGTGGGAATATTGAGATAAAAAGTATCTTATGTGTTAATGCTGGTTATAAACTATCTGTGTGCCAAGTTTTGGCGTGAAAGAGTAACAAGCATCCATCCATCCAGCTATACAAACTTTTACGTTTATAATATTAGTAGGAAGAAGGATGTTTGACTATCTTATGTTACGTTGGTTTAAGAACTGTCAACTAGGGAAGGTGATGAGTAAATACTAGCATGTCACCTGTAACGACAAACTGTTCAAAACAAGCAACACTGGCTTTTAATATTTGACATGCTAATATTTGAAGTATAAACTTACCGTCGCCGTTCTGTTTGTCAATTTTCATTCATTCTATATGGGTCGCTACATACACATTCGATTCGGTGGTATTTGTTGCACAAGAAAACCGCTTCGAAACAAGTACATATACGGTTTTTATTTGGCTGGTGCCGATCATCAAACTCCTTTCGGCATCTGTCCTCGGCTCCATTCGAGCTACGCCGAGCAGCTTTTCCCAAATACTTCAACATCTACCTACCCTTTTTCCAAAAATTTTGTGTTCGACTTCCAGTCTAACCAGAAGCAGCTAAATGCCAGTATTTTACGTAGTAACACGATAGAATACTCTTTATTGTACACCATACAAATTACAGAACATAAATATTTTTTTTTTTTTTTTACAAAGGGTGACACAATGGGCGGTCTTATCGCTAAAAGCGATACCCCTTGGTAAGACTGGTTGTCAGACTTTAGGGATTCTGACGACCCGTAACTACTGTCAAAGATCCACGAATGACAACCGAACCAACAACTTATCCTGCTTTCTAAGGCACAGAGGGGTAACTTAACCTGATCGATCTAGCCGTGCGGCGGTTGTAACTGAGCCACGAGCCCCGAACGCATGTTGGGGGCTCATGGGGCGCATGGAGCCGTATGGAGATATGTATCTCCATGTACTCGATTTGGCTGCCCAGCAGCCTGTGCCGAGTCAAGCCAAACTGATTATGTGTGTTGCGCACCCTTAGAACATTTCGTATCTGTTCAGCTACAAGTTACTTCTCATCGCGAGAGATATCCTTCCGTCTACGTGCACCAGGTAATTAGAAGGTTTTCTTCAAACACTGCGCAGAGACACGCGACAGAGCAGTAATAAGGAAGCCGCCACCTTATCGGTGACCATCAACCCATCGAGGAGTTCTCTTAACTCTTTAATACCTGGTTGTAGATGAGGATGTGAATCTCTGTGAACCAAATCAAGTGTCATCTAAACTAAGTGTAATTGGCATTGCGTGTTTATGTAACTTGTGTGTGATCTAAATGGCATCAACTGCAGCTAGTGTTGAACTCGCGGATATCTAGATGACATCCTTTATCCCGACCACCATAAGTGTGCCTCTCTTACAGAAGTATTTCAGTACAAGACCGGGCTACATTTATGGCGGTCGAACTATATCCTAGATGTTACCTCAGGATCTTATCTTTTAGTTTAACTAGAGAGAAGTAGCAGGAAGAGTGTTGTTTGAACCAATTTGACGGCACGGTTGGCGCAGTGGTTAAGCGATTGACTGCTGCCCTGTGTGTCGCAGGTTCGATTCCCGCACGGAACGAATATTTGTATGACCTACAAGTAGTTGTTTTGGGTCTGGCTGTTTGTGTATGTGAGTTTAAATGTTTGTGAACGCACCCACGATACAGGAGAAATTCCTAGTGTGGGGAAACGTTTTAATAAAATAAAAAATAAAAAATTTCTTTGACAGTTTTCGTTATTATCTAATTAGTCATGAACAGCAAAAGCGAGAGAAAGGTAGCCTGGTGGTATCCACTGCGACTTACGAGTTGTAGAACGCAGGTTTGAACCCAGAGAGGCGCTTTACTTTGTGTACATTATTTTCATCACCACTGCTGTCTAAACAGTGAAGGAAAACATCGTGAGGAAACCGGCATGTCCTAGAACCAATGATCCGAAGACATGACAACATGACATGATGATATATGATGATGTCATGTGACATCTACCAACCCACACTGGGCCCGCGTGGTGGATTATGGCCCACTCCCTTTCACCGAGGAGAATCCTGTGCGCTGTGAGCAGTGGGAATATTATAAGCTTATTATGCTTATGAAGAGCTGTCTGTCTCTGTAACCGTAATTAAATCCACGTTATTGATGCTGCTAAATCTTTATTTGATTTAGCAGCTTTAATACTTTTGGTGGCTTGGAGGGGCTTGTGGCTAAGTAATAACAGCCGCACGGGTCGATCGATCAGGTTAAGCTACGCTTGCCGCGGTTGGTCCGTGGATGGGTGACCATTTTCACATACCAAGACCCCTCCGTGCCTCGGAAAGCACGTTAAGCCGTTGGTCCCGGCTGTCATTCGTGGATCTTTGACAGTCGTTACGGGTCGTCAGTAGCCCGAAAGTCTGACAACCAGTCTTACCAAGGGGTATCGTATTACCCAGTAACTGGGTTGTGGAGGTCAGATAGGCAGTCGCTTCATGTAAAATACTGGTATTCAGCTGCATCCGGTTAGACTGGAAGCCGACCCCAACATAGTTGGGAAAAGGCTAGGCAGATGATGAATACTTTTGATGGCTGTTGTTATTACTGGTTGAGCATCATTCTCCGGGTCTTCGGGGAGTACGTCAGCCATTCAATCTTAGCAAGAGGTATCGTGTTACCCAGTAACTGGGTTGTGGAGATCAGACAGGCGGTCGCTCCATGTAAAATACTGGTATTTAGTTAAATCCGGTAAGACTTGGAGCCCATTACCCATCTTACTTACTTAGTCTGTTTTACTTTATATTAGTTTTAGTTTAGATTAATATATAATAATTTATTTTGCATTGATTATATAATAAGATATAATTATAATCAATGCTATGTACGTCGTAATTGTCATGTACATTAGTCCTTTAGTTATTAAGATTATTCTAGCATAAATTTAATGTACGTGATGTGGCTGTGCTTTTCTTAAATCCTACTAATATTATAAACGCGAAAGTTGGAAATGGATGGATGGAAGGATGGATGGATGTATGGATGGATGGCCATAACTCCTGAACGAATTTGTATGAAATTTGGCACACAGATAGTTTATTACCAGAATTCACACATAGTTATATAATAAACATAGTTGTCAACAGATGCCAGCTGCAGATGCACAATAGTTTACTTTTATGAAGACGGCAGATAATATATGTGCTAATCGACAGATAAGTGGCCTCGTAGGTCAATACGCTTTTACCTAGTTTAAGTATGCCTACGTCATTGTATCACACCCGTCACTGAAACAACACGTTATTAGAAAAGTATCAACTTTATTGAACTTCAATTAACACTTAACTTTGATGCAACCATCGTGATAACCTCGGTAACAAAAGTGGAACCTGGCCAGACATTTCTGCCGCATGTCAGATGGACCACAGATTGGGTCTCACTAAACGCATGACTAAATCGCGGCAGGTCGAAACGAAGATGGCGGGATGAGCTTGACTCTCACCGAAAGGACGGCCAAAACAGAATGCACTAGCAAAAGACAGAATTGTGTGAAAAGGGAAGACTGCCCTGCAGTGGGACTAGCAGGCTAGTCAGATTAGCTCAGATAGATAGTTACAAAGTGATAGTTCGTTTCTTCATTTTTAACATCGCACCATAGAAATTTTTCTACAATCTGTCATTTTGTCTTCCGTTTATACGCTGGTAACGCTACGCATACTGCTTGCGTTTAAAATTATAAAAAAACAAATGAGTTCTGTATGCGGCATACAGAACTCATTTGTTTTTTTTATAATTTTTGGTGAACAATCTGCAATCACTGCGAAAACATAACATACTTCGACGTCAAACCAGAGAACGAACAATAGGCTAATAAATGAAAACACGAACCTCGCTAGGCCAGCCGGGTTAATTCAAGACTATTGTGTTAGTTGCAACCATATTGTTTCACATTGCTTGTATGCCGGCCACGCTCGGGAGGGTCTGGTCAGTCGTGGTCGGCCAAATTAGTTTACACCATGGGCTGATGGTGCGCTATTCACTCAAAAACATGTTTGTCACGTATTGTGTTGCATGTTTAATGGTAGTATTGTCTGGACCTCATATATCTGGTATATCATGTCCCTGCTACTGCTAAGGGGGGAATATTCCTCCCCCTATTGTTTCATTTCGCGTCCAGTTTCAAATTAGGAGGATTCATAGCAGGAGAGAGGTAATATGATTATACTAGCAATGGAGGGTTGTCAGGGGTGTGCAGGGGTGGAGGTACCAAGGATAAAAAATATACAGCAAAGGCGTGTTTTCAGGATAAACATGGGCGGACAGATAAACCTTTTTAAATACAAACTTTTTAGATAAAAACTTTTTAAAAACAAGCTTTTATTACTTGTTAATAAAATGAACTAAAAAGTTAAAAATATTTTAAACCTGATAAGAAAAACCGATTTATTTAGAAATAAAAGCGTGTTACTTTTGATGGGAAATTAAAGAACAGTTAGCATACACCTTCATTATTTTTCTTTTGCAATCACAATGTTACACGCTTTTATTAATAAAAAATTGGGATTTTCCTATCAAGTTTAAATTATTTCCAATTGTTTGGTTATTTTTATTAACAAGTAATAAAAGCTTGTTTTTAAAAAGATGTTTTTTCTTTTAACTTTATTTTTAACTTTTCAGTATTTTTGATGCGAGATTGACTACGGCGTAGCAGTGTTTTTCGGTTAATGAACGAACGAATTTATTTTCCAAAACATGGGCACGCATATTCACGTTCACCAATTCACCACCACTTACCACCCATCAAAAAAGGTCCACCCATCAAGACGAATCAAACTCGACGCGGTTGTCACTTAATTACTGAGTTCCTATAGCCACCTTCCAGCTCCATCATCAGACCCTGGTTACCATCTAGCACCAAAGTACTCGTCAAGACGAATGAAACGAGCCCAAACTCGATGGGGTTGTGTCGTTTAATTACCGAGTTCTTATGGCCATCTTCCAGTTCCATCATCAGATCAGCTCCATGTCATAATAATTTTGCATTGTAGTCCGATTTACACATGCATGCAAAATTTCAGCTCAATTGGTAACCGGGAACTGGATCAAATTTAACTTGCAAGATTTGATTGCAGACAAACATCGGGACAGGTGAAACTAAATAAAAGCTTGTAATAAAAAAAAGAGAGGTCTCTCCCAACGCTACATAAAATGGTTCACGGAAAGGTGCTATTCAATACCTGAAACGCCGTGTTATAAAGGCTGCGCAGTGACACGTCCACGATACGTTCTCCGTTACACATGTGTGTGTGGACGAATGAATACAATAATTTGGAGGAGATACTCGTAGTAGGCAAGTTATCTGTGTCAACCGCGTGGCACGACGATCGTCGCATACGCAAGCCGGTGACGTTTAGTCACGAGACACGATCAGGATATTATGTTGTTGGTAACAGGTGGATGTATTAATATCATTTTCACAACTTAAGAGTTGTTTTTGAAAGGAAATCGGATGCACTTGAGAAAGTAGGTACCCAGGTGAAGTTTTATGCAATACGCTAAACAACATTTACAAAAAATAAAACTGGTGAAGTAGAAAATATATCGCTGCCAGAATTATCATTACGTTAGATTTTGAACTAAGTTTTGAAATTCAATATTTGAATCAGCAAAATCATCTGAATTCAACTACGTTTATAACAAGTATGTTACATATTATTCATTGAAAACTATTAGCCCTACACGGGAAACCACTTTCCGCGAACTTGGGGAAGCGGATACCAGTTGACACGCTGCCATCTACATAGATTTGTTGGATTAGCACCGAAACACTGAAGCCCGAAGTCGCTTCGAAGTCACTGAATGCTGGTGTACACTGGTCGATTTTATCGACGATATCCAACACAACGTTGTATGGAATGTGTGAAAGATGAAATTGGTAGACAGGAGGTGACATACACACAAATTGGTATGAAGGTTGCCTTCAAACCAATAAGGGAGAAGAAGATGGCCATGGTCTAGTTCCACCACAACAAAATACGGTGAAAACCAGCGCTTTGGGTCTGTTTAGCATAGTATCCCAGGATTAGAAATATTCTTATATCTATGATCCCAGCATTATGCTGAGCGTTAGCCGTTTCGCGTTAATGTGACATATATTTCCCCCACCTTTTTTGTGTTTGTTTTAAATAAATGTATTATTTTTCTTTTAAAACAGACTAATATTTTTCGCGGACGTGACAATAATTGAATTCATCTGTTCTGCTCAATATTTAAGAAAATCAAATCGCAAACTGTTTTATGAACTGTGTAAAATATGTAAATGTTAGAGCTGGCCATAAACGTGGGGAAAATCACCCCGCGTGTAACGCCAATAAGATTCGCGTATAAAGTATCCATTTTTAAAAGACTTCATATTAAAAATCTCACGTAAATTTTACTTGCATAAAAACCCTTCACACCGTAATACACTAATATCTGCAATTGGTAAAAGTAGACTAAGCACACTGTCTTACGCTCGCACGTACAATCGATACCGACTGCCCCATCACTACTTTCTCAGGGACGTATCATGACGATAGCTCGTTTGCTAGCCGACGCCGCTTGACCGGCCGTGTATACAAAGATCTTTGCGCGAACTACCCGCTACTTAACTCATTTTTATTTTAATAAACCGTACATTTTGTAACTTAAACATTCAATATTATGTGGGTCCATACTAAGACTTGCACATACCTAGTATTTAAAATTTTAATCGATGTAGGTACATTATATCAACTAAAAATAAGCCAATAAAATATGTTTTAATGTTTGTAAAGGCGAAATATAGCCTATGTAACAAAAATTACTCATGACCTGTGTACAAATAGAATAAGATCATTTGTAAACATTATTGTAACAACCGTTGTACCAATAAAGACCTTGAAAAATAATATATAAATAATAAGATTCGCGGAGTAACATTATTAACATCTCCTTTTAGTTAGTTAAATATGCATCTGGCCAGTAGATACAGATTAAGGATAATGAGTTTAGTAGTCTGAGTGCTGGTACAGGATTATACGCTGATGTTCCTATTATGCTTCCATTTATGACTGTGATTTACTTATTGCACATACGTTCAATTAAGTAACGCAAAAAAGGGAGGCTTTTCCCTCGGCAGAGGGTGATTCTGGGCTGAATTGATTATGAACAACTTGACAAAGTAAACTAAGAAAATACGAAGATTCAAGTTTCAAAGATTTGTTGAAGGGATTTTTATCAAGGAGGTTTTTCGGGGATGTGATTATAATATCTGCGAGTTTCATTTCACGGTTTTATTTGTATTTTTTTTTATTAGCCTATACTGTCCCAATGTTCGGCCAAGTCTTCCCCAAAGTCCCTTTTATCCCGAGACCTTTTATCCCGCAGCATCTCGAACCAGTCCTCGCAGAACGCGTATACAGGTCTCGCCACCTCTTCTCAGGCGGTCTCGGCGGCGCCGTCCATCTTCGGGCACTGATTGCGTCAAACCTACGATCACTGAAAAAAAAGTGCATTAGAATTGCATGCTTGTCGGTTCATGATTAATAAATTTGTCTCCTAAAATGTAAATGGTGGACTATTCAAACACTTTTAAAGCCAAATTGTTACCTCATAGTAACACACTATGATGCTACAATTATTCAACCATATAACTATTGATTTCTCTTTCCGAGAGTCCCATTCATATCTGTCTGGTCATACTCCACCCGCATACAAAGCGACCGAATTATTAGAGGCTGCCGTTTCACCTTTTCTATACCATTTTATGCTTGTTCTTGTTTGTACTGTACCCTGTCCATTAGGTAAACCGTTTTTTGACAGATGATTGCAGCAACACACAATACATTGATTGATACACGTACCTACGGCATTATAATGTATGTAAGAAGCCATAAATAAAATAATACAATGAGATAAAGCAGTTTATATATTTATTTAATTACGCATTGTAGAGTTAACTTTTACGTAATCTGGAATATGGTTCTAAGACAGCTTTAAAAAAACGGTTAACCTAATATTAGGACAGGCTGGTATAAGTATCTACATTTACGTGTATCTTGTGGTTATTTATTGATTTAATTCTGGAAAACAGAGAGTTATAAAGCATAATCAGCCTATAATGTTTCCAGTGCTAGGACACAGGCCACCCAAGTTTCGAAAGGGAGTGGGCCGTAATCGACCACGCGGGCCCAGTGCGGGTTGGTAGATGTCACAATATATGTCTTCATTAACAGTTACAAAAACATCTTAATAAACAGGTAGTGTTAGAAAAAAGAGCTTACACATGTGTAGCTCACGGGGTTATCCACATCTTAAATACTAAAAAATTGCTAAAGAACTGTTTGCACGATGGTAAGAACTAAAAAGAAAGTTATCAAATCAAATAAAAGAAAAAAGTATTTCTTTAAAATTAATAAAGGAAGAACAAATTAGAACCACTAAAAGTCTGAGTCACTAATTAATTTTATGAATGAGCTACCAAACTTATAAGCAGACTATGTAAATTCAAAAAGGCGAACACAGTGTTGAAATTTTATGACGAAGAGGTGTGTATCTACATAATATATTATTTATCAGCTAGGTTAATCTGTCTGGGTCGTAACAATATACATATATTATTTTAAGGAGATATGGAAAGGGTCACAAAGACGTAGCTAAAGGTGTAAATAGTGAAATAGAAATAATAATAAATACAAAGAGGCTAGCGAGCTATCAAAGGGAGTATTTTAAGCAAATCTTCAGAAATCAAGCTTCCTCATTGGACTCCAGAATATGCAGACCTAAATACTACTACGAAAAATAAGTAGGATGATGTCTGAACTTTCTGGCATCCTAATGAAATATTCAGTTATCTTCATTATCATCTGCCTAGCCTTTTCCCAACTTAGTTGGTAGCAGCTGAATACCAGACTTTTACATGGAACTGCCTATCTGACCTTCACAACCCTACTGGATTACACGATACCTCTTCGTTAGACTGGAGGAGGAGTCTTTTAACAGCAATCGAATTACCGATATTCTTCAAGCCTGTGCTTGTCCCTTGGTTGGTGTTTTCAGACACTAAGATTACGTAATCTAAATGTTTAAAAAGACCACCCAAGAGACAAGCACAGGTTTAGGTCAAGGTTATGAAATGAAAGTATCTGCGGTTCATAAAGAAGCGGTAAAACCTATTAGATTTGAATAATTGGCATGTTCAATGTTGCTTGGAATGCGGAGACCTTGTGGGTAGGCCGGACCGAGATCTCTTTTTAGATCTAGCGATTGAATTGCCAAGATATACAGCGTTACTGGACCGTGCTGCGACTTAGACATGTTCCCAACTCTATCTTGCATCTGTACGACAGCAACCAAAGTTAGTGCTAAGTTGGGTTTGGGATGTCTTGACAATCTCAATGTCTCGGGACACGAGATGACCTACGATCAAAGTCACGGGTCGTCCCAGGACTTCGAAGCTTCTCTGAAATTAATAGAATAAGAATCGAGTTAATTTAGTATTCAGTAAGTGTTCTGGTTGCTTCAAATAATGGGAACTACATTTTTAATTATTTTTTTGCAAGAATTTTGGGTAAATTTTCCTCGATATTTTTATTGCCTATTCCATTTGCCTTTGAAACAACTCATCGGGTTAATAAAAGACAAGTAGGTAAGTACCTACCTAAGTAAGTACACTCGAGAGCAATGAATCCGGGTCACTTAAAGAATGTTAAAAATCTCGGAAACTAAAAATGATAGGTTAATGCAATAAATTGTATTTAATAGACAATGTAATACTCCTTAAATGAAAGTAAAAAAAATATGAGTCACCATACATTTTATTAACACAAAATTACATAAAGAAAAAAACTGCTGTTCTCTCCTTAAAACAAAAATAGGAAACATGAAATTTTTGAACTTTATTACGATTTTCTTGAATTTTAATACTTCGTATTGCCTCCTCGTGCTTCCATTACTGCGTTTACGCGGTTTGGCATGCTGTACACCAAGTTCCTTATACGATTTTGGGGAATATTCTCCCATTCCTCTGTGAGAGCAATTTTGAGCTCACGAAGCGTGATTGGGGGAGGGTTTCGTGGTTTTACGCATCTGCCTAGCTCGTCCCAAGCATGCTCGATCGGGTTGATATCCGGGCTGCGCGCTGGCCACTCCATACGAGTAATGTTCATCTCTTGAAGGTAGTCATTCACAATCTTGCCTGTATGAGGTCGGGCATTGTCATGCATAAATATAGCATCCTCACCTAAATTGACCATAAATGGACCAACGTGATCATTGAGGATTTCTTCCACATATCTTACGCTAGTTAAAGAGCCGTTTTCTATGATCACCAGCTCTGTGCGACTTTCAGAAGAAATTCCGGCCCACACAAGTACAGACCCACCACCGTAGGCTACTTTTTCTTCGATGCATGCTTGCTTGAATCTTTCCCCTGGTCTTCGATACACTCTGTGTCTTCCATCGTGCTTGTAGAGCATAAATTTTGATTCGTCGGAGAACATAACTTTTGACCAATCTTCAATACTCCAATTTACGTGGCTCTGGGCATATCTTAGTCTTGAAATACGATGCCCACGCTCCAGTTTAGGGCCGTTTGCAGGTCTAAGGGGTTTTAAGTTAGATTCAGCAAGCCGACGTCTTACTGTCCATGCACTTGGGTTACTTCCTCCGAGGCGTCGAAACTGATTTGTGAGTTCAGTTCCTGTGAGAAAGCGATTTCGAAGCATGGTGTTCACCAAGTATCGGTCTTCTCGTGCTGTGGTACACCTGGTTCTGCCCGTTCCTGGTCTGCGTAGGTTAGAACCAGTTTCTTCGTAACGTCGGAGAACTCTTTGTACTGTTGACAGCGACACACCGACAGTCCTGGTTGTATCGCGCTGACTCCGGCCGGTTTCCAGCATTGTAAGTATTCTGGTGCATTCTTCAGGCGTAAGCGACATAATTTCAGCTTGAATAATGAATATAGAGCACTATCAACATGGTTTATGTACCCACATAAATGACAGATTACAAACAAAAGCAAAACCAAATGCTGTAATTTCGTAGTTCCATCTTCGAAAGTGGCCCTTTTTCAAATTTGATTTTTTTATGATATAACTTTACAATAACTAAGAAGTTTTAATAACTTCATTTAAGGAGTATTACATTGTCTATTAAATACAATTTATTGCATTAACCTAGCATTTTTAGTTTCCGAGATTTTTAGGATTCTTCAAGTGACCCGGATTCATTGCTCTCGAGTGTATATGTAAAAACAACATGCCATTGACCTTCGTAGATTTTAAACTCTTTCACGCAATGTTCCTAATAGCGCTAAATAGCCATAATCCGCTAAATTACAAAATACATGTACCGCGTCCACAACATTTATTTTGACAAAAAATAAAGTGCACTCTCATGAAATATAAGCTTATTTAGAAAGATATAAATGGACTAAACACACAACAAATAACTGGCGAAATGCGGGTGGTCTTCTGCCTACCCATTCGAAGAATGAATACACCCGAGATGTTATGTGTAATAAATAGCTGTTGTCTTTAATAGGGTAGTCAACCAAAACTTTTGCAAGTTTTTATTTTTGTCAAATTATTAAAAAGTTTGATTTGTATTCCCGATTTTTTTTTAAAGAAACTCTTTATAGTATTCTGTTTTGGCCTCTTATTATTATTTATTTCATTTAAATACAAAATAATGCATACAAACACAAGCCTTCCTCCCATGGAGGCAGGCAGAAACTACAGAACGCCACCTTCTACGATCCTTACATATTCCTTTGGCTTCATTCACGTTCATACATCTGCCGATCGATTCTGTAAAAATCTCACCGTGAAAAGTTAAGTGAAGTGAGCTTAACTGTCAATGGTGTCAATCCCTAAGATTAGTGGGAATGTCAGCTCACTCCACGCTCACTTTACCTAAGTTTTCAGGGTGAGATGGTTACAGAATCGCACTGCTGGTCATACATAATTATGTACATGGAAATAATGGATAACTGAAAACAAATAGATACAGTAAATGACCCAAAAATGGCGCCGATCCCCTTGTTCACAAACTAAACTAAATTTAATTTCAATGCATCTTTTTCTTTCTATTTCATTAAGAAAAGGACAGAAGATAAATATTAGTTTAGTCCTGTCAAATTAAGATAGGTACTCCATAGACAGCTTACACGTGATTAAAAACATGGCTACTAAAAATACGTCAATTTACGTCAGGCGTTGACTAATTTGACAGGAATAAACTAATGTTTATCTTCTGTCCTTTTCTTAATGAAATAGAATGAAAAAGATGCACTGAACTTAGATTTAGTTTAGTTTGCGAACAAGGCAATCGGTGCCATTGCCTTTATTATGTAAATTCCGTGGCGTATAAAAACATAGATAAAATAAAAACGCACCTTTACCGTGACTTGCACTTCACAAGTGCTAACATGTGGCGCAAGCGCAGCCCATTGCTGACACCTCCCGCAAATCAAGTACATTCTTACTTAATTGCTGGAAATATTTCGGTCAATACTGTTTAGATGATTTTTAGAATGTTATGCCGTTAATGTTAAGTAACTTGATTCATGGTGGTGGAGTTTCCATCAAGCACCTTTAAAAAAATTATACCTACTAATATTATTAATGTGAAAGCAACTCTGTCTGTGTGTCTTTTACCTTTTCACGCGGATGAAGTTTTGGCACGCACCTTTTGAGTATTCAGACCTACCTAGAAGAACTCTTATCCATCTGCTCTCAGCCACCCTGCGAAGATCGTCGCTTCATTACACACATAATTATATAAACAGACAAGAAGAATAGAACTAAAAAATACGAACAAAGGTGATGCTTATTTCTATAGAAATCTCTTCCAGCATAACTGCGAGAGGAAAGTAGAAGAAGAAGACGTAGAACAGAGGTGACACCGTGTGTAAGAGTTGAAGAGAAAATAAAATACATAAATTCAGGAAACGATTCATGACATAAAACAAATGATATGAGAAATGATGTGAATATTTTAACAAATAAGTACATACAAAACATAGAAGAACTCAATACACTGGTTTATAGGTCAAGAAGAAACAGTTAGAAATTCATACAAAAAACATCGGATCCTAAGTAATTTATGTAATACTTAACAATATTCTTCGCATTGACTATTGAGTAAAGATCAAGATGAATCAGCCTGTAAGGTCATCATTCATTCGCCGATGAAATGTGCTGAATCACAGTTTGGTAGTAACATTTCATAATAATATGATCATAAATATTAGCACTTTTTTTAAAAGATTAGCAATGTTTAATGCAAATTCTAAAGCAAGTTACCACGCCCGTCGAGACTTACGAGTTGTCGGTCGTAGGTTCGAACCCAGACAGGCGCTTTACTTTCTGTAAACTACATATGTATTTCATCATCACTGCTCTCATAACGGTCAAGGAAAACATCGCGAGGAATCATCCTTCTTCTTCTTCAGCCTTTCGCCAATGCTGGAACAAAAAAAAACGAAGATATGAGACATCTGCCAACCCGCAATGGGCCCGCGTGGTGGATTACATACAGCCCACTCTCTCTCACCAAGAGGAGGCCTGTGTCCCAGCAGTGGGAACGTTATAGACTGATTATGCTATTATGCTTTTTATTTTTTTTAGTCTAAGATGTTTTAATAAAAAAGTTAATGTAATTTTGTAGAATTAGCATAGATATAAGCGATTTCGTGTAAACTGTTAGCTTATATTTGATAAATAAATGAATATAAATCAATGAATATGCTAAGGTAAGTGCATAGAAATGAAACACTTGAAACTTGGAACAAGTTTATTAGCAAAGCGAGGATTTGATAAACCAATAGCTTCTTGAAACTGATTTAAATGAGTGAAAACTTTGTTGTATTTAAATAAAAAAACACGAACCATCAATCAATACGTCTAGTATTTTTTAAGTGTAGGCGGGCAGCGTTTATTAATGATAATGAAGATAACTGCATTGGGGTATCGTATTACCCACTAAAGGGATTGTGAACGTCAGATAGACAGTCGCTTCTTGTAAAATACTGGTATTCATTGGCAGCCGGTTAGACTGGAAGCCAACCGCAACAAAGGCTAGGGAGACTGCTTAAGTAGACTTTGGCAAATCTTAACATCAAATTCTCAATTCAAAAACCAGTTGTTAGTATATAGCTACCGTTGATCCGTACTCAGTGCTAATTGAAACATGTATATAGTGTTAATTGAAAGCACTATGTTCTGTAAAAGGATAATATTTGACATTTGTATTCACTGCGTTGCAGTTTATATGTCATTGTATTTACTCCTGCAAGTGTTGTACTTTTTCCCAGGTATCCGTCTACAAGTCCAGACATTATCCTACTTATTTATCTTAGGGCTGATTTTTCAATCGACACGACAAATATTTTTATTCGTGGAATAAAATTGACGTCTGACAGATTTTTTATGGAAGAATTGTCAAAAATTTAAAATTATTCCTCGGATAAAATTATCTGGCGTTGGCAAAACCAGCCCTTAGAAGTATTTAGGTCTGCATAATATGAGAAGTCCAATGAGGAAGCATGATTTCTGAAGATTGCAATCTAAATAAAATTAGTAACAGAAAAAAAACGAGATATTGCCACACAATTAGAGCCGTACCTGATGGTGTTGCTTAGTTAGTTAGTTAATAGCCAAAACATTAGCCAGTCCAAAGTCCAATCCTTATGAATCACGGGCTATTGAAGAAGCATCGCTGGTGACGCCGGGTCCAAAGTCCAGCATACATGAACCCTGTGCTCACGAAATTACGTAAGGTCGGTAAGATATTGACGGTAATTTCTGAAGTGTAGAGGCAAACAAAATGCTTAGAATATAAGAGTTTAGAGGAAATTGTGTATTTTTCGTTATTACAAAATGGAATCTTGACTGACGATGTGTTAATTCAACAATTTGACAATTTGCATTTTGTCAAGGTCATAATAATATTAGCGGAGTTTTCGCTGGTTATAATAATCCTGGTGAATTCACAATGAGTGATCTGATTCACTCGACGCAGTAAACCCTTTTCTGACTGGCCAATCTTTTAATCTCGTAGTTACATGGAAAAATAATTACAATAATAATATTATTACTAGCTTCAGCCCGCGGTTTTGTCCGCGGAAAATGTGCAACGGGAATGTACTTACACTGGGATAAAAAGTATCCTATGTCCTAAACCAGGTCATGTTCCACATGTTTGCCAAATTTCACCAACATGGATGTTCAGTGAGCATCCGTTAAGGCGTGAAAGAGTAACAAAAATGCAGTGCATTGATAGAGGGTGTATCATTAGTGCTACCGTGACGTCCGTAACGAACTTTATATTTATCTATAATTTATTTTAAGCATTGTTCTCATTTAATTGACTTTGTGTGTGTACCAAGGCAAATTGCACAAGGATGCCTTTGTTACCAAACACACCACATTCCTTGTTCAATGACAACCATTACAAATCACGCCGACCTTCACAATCCTTAGAGAAAATTTTCTCGGAATCATAGGTAATAGTGACCAATAGCTTTGAGGTTAAACGTCGCTCATTGTGGTCACGTTATCACGTTATTGGTCACTTTTTGGATTTCAAATCTCACGTGTATGATAAATAAAATATCTTTAAGCCTCTGTGTCAGCAGTCAGCATCATCCTGCCCATTTATACAGGAAGAAATCGGTTATAAAAAATAAAATTTGCTTTTCCATACATTTTGACCGCGTATGTATTGCACTTTTCTAAGAAACAGCAGATACAAAAAAAAAAACAAATATACAAAAACACAAATAAACACAAACACTACAAATACACAAACACAAATATTTTTTCTTTCTTTCTTTATTTTTTTTATAGCTTTCCAAATATTTCTATGCTATGGGGTCATATCAATCATAAATATACTGAATTCATGGTTAAAGTTTGCGCACTGGTTATTTTTTTTTTGCTGTATAAGGTTGGTGCACCTTGTTGTTTCCTTCCAAACACCTCTGCTGGCCATCATCTCAATAGTCACAATTTCCCTTGATTCCTAATTGTTGAACCAGAGAAATAACGTATTGGTCTCGATTTAAATAAGATCCTCATGAATCAAAATCATTTTGAGTAGTTGAAATAGTATCAAAGTCAAAACATTTATTTCAAATAGGCACATAACAAGTAATTCACGTCAAAATTTACAAAAGCTTGAATTAATTCTAGTGTAGAAAAACGAAAAATGTAGTTTCAAAATAATGGAGAAGATTTACACTGCTATCCGCTGTTTAACAATATTTTGTATACGTTAATTATTATAATTATATGTGAAGACGATGCACCTTGAATACAATTACTTTACCAACTATGTGAATAAATAATTAATTATGTGTTAGATACATGGTGCTCACATATTTACATTTTATTGTAAAAGTAGATGATTTTCCTAGAAATTTAACAAAAATCAAGTTGCTAAAAAAACCTAGTCTTCCCCTATCAAAGGAGTCGTTTGCTTTCGTGATAAATTTATAAGGTGATCGCACGTTTTCGTTTTCAAGACTTAGTAGGTCGATTAACGCACATTGTACTTACTCGCATTTATCTTCAACTGTATAAAACGGAACCGTGTTAACATCATCAGCCAAGCTCAAAGATGGTGTGCACACAACATAAAGTACTAGGAGTTCATAACGTCAAAGGCACTTCAATATTTTGCAACGAAAGCATCTATAAGAATTCTTCTGTACGGTGTATGGTATGGTGTAAAGTGTGGTGTAACTCCAGCTGTATCTTATGATAAGTTGTGTTATTCGACAGTACTCCAAGTTACTTCATATGACGCAAGAGCTTATTGGTCAAATGTTCTATGACTATTTTGTTTGCATAACGCGGGTATTTTTAGGCCTACTCCGTTAGTTGTCCCTATAAACCAGTGTTTTTCAACGTTTTTCATGGCGTGGCCCCCTTAGTACGGAAAATATTTCGCGACCCCTTTCCCTCCGTTGCTTTAACTTGGAATTCAAGTCTGTCACTTTGAGTACCTTTTGGTTAAATAGAAAAATAGAATTCCCACAATCAACCACTGAAGCTTCTAAAGTGTTTGATTTAATTTGAAACCTCTTATAATTTTAAAGAAACGGCGGTCCCATTAAAAAGGCTTGGCGACCCCCTAGGGGGTTGCGACCCACACGTTAAAAAACACTGCTATAAACAATTATTATGGGTTCTGTAAGGGTAAGGGATTTTAATTGCTGTTATGGCTTAAACATTTATTGGACCCCCTCACTTTATTGTACAAGTTTTTGGCTTAATTAATATAGGTAAAGCAGTGGTCCCCCATGGTTACGACCGCAACTTACGTGTTGTCGATTTTGAGTTCGAACCCAATCAAGTACTTTACTTTGTGTAAATTATTTCATCATCACAGACTGCTCTCAAAACGGTGAAGGTAAACATCGTAAGAAAACCGGCATGTCCTAGAACTAAAAATTTGAAGACCCTCACTGAGCTCGCGTGGTGGATTACGGCCCACTCCCTCGCAGAGAGGAGGCATGTGTCCCAGCAGTGAGACCATTATAAGCTGATTATGCTAAAAGTCTTCTATTCAATTCATGGATTTAGTAAATACTATTTGATTTAAATCCTTACTAAAGCACAATGACATATTAAAGCAGACCAGCCGGTGTATTCTGTTAAAAATATCACCGTGAATCTTAGGTAAAGAGAGCTGTCATTCCTACTAGGGATTGACACTATTGACAGTTCACTTCAAGCTCACTTCACTCAAGTTTTCACGGTGAGATTTTTACAGAATCGATCGGCTGGTGCTTTTGCATAAACTGTTGAACTATTGATATCTGATAAGGATTCAATTAAACCGTTCTTACCATTTCTTAACGTAACCCCAAAACCACATTATATCAGTCAATCATTATGTCATGTTAAATAACAAATCCTTCGTTTAATTGCGTGTACGCACCGTGTGACGTAACACAAAAATTGTAGCAACTCCGAATCTCCGGAAACCTACCGGTAAGGTTAAAAACGGTAACAAGTAAGTAATGTTGATCTGTTTTCTGCATGTCACTTTCTCCGTACCAGGTGATATAACAGCAGGTACCTTGTTGTGGGTCGGTGGGCACATGTTACAATTCTGTAATGGGTGTCTCGTGATGTATATCTCAAGGCTCAGTTGTGATTATAAGATTATCAAGCATGGAGTTTTTAATGAGTTTAGTGCCTCGTTCGATCTAGTGGTCACGCTTAACAGTTTTCCCAAACTAGGAATCAAACCCAGGACCCCATGCTCAGTAGTAGCGCTTGCAGCCACTAGACCAGTGGGTCAGTCTTTAGTTACTATGTATATACTAACATCGATATCATGCTGATAGTACAAAAGAATATAAATACTATGTACTCGTATAAGCTACCTGTTTGAATGACAATATTTGAGTAAAAACTCGCACTCAAGCGCTAAACACTCGTCGATAAACATCTACATAGAACTGGTATATTTTGGTTATTTATGTGGACAGAAGAATACAGTAGACGTGACAACGTTCTGCTAATTAGGGACTTAAAATATTGATATTTATTTATATACACTTTATTGTACACCAGAAAATACATAACAAAAAAAAATATCACTACAAAACATAAAATGGGCGGTCGTCTCGCTTTCTGCGATCTCTTCCAGGCAACCTTGGAATGGACAGTGATTATGTGGATATAAAAAAAGGGGGTTGTCATTGGTTTTTGTGTATTTCTATACCATTACATTTCGATAGGTAAAAAGCTCGCCTATTCAATATCATTTCGTCCGTTTCGTTTTTGTTTTCCGAATGATCGACAAGCATGTTTATTTAAGACACGTGGAATCCCACACATGTCGCCAATTATTTCTTTGGCGGATGTCTCTTCGAGACATAATAATAATAATAGGGCTGAAATCTACCACACGGGCTCAGTGCGGGTTAATAGATGTCACATCACTTCTTCGGTTCTAGGACATGCCGGTTTGCTCACAATGTTTTCCTTCACAGTTTTGAGAGCCGTGGTGATGAAAATATTTACACAAAGTAAAGCGCGTATCTGGGTTCAAACCCGCGACCTACAACTCATAAATCGGGGCTGTTACCACTGGGCCACTACCGCTCTCTGCTTGCCAAGGGTAGCATTTTTTTATTCCCAAACTGGGCATATAAATAGATTTGTAAGCTAATTTTACCTGTGATTGCTACTTCCAAATGGGGGGTACATTATGCAAAGCTATGAGGTCTTCGCTTCATTGGTGGTAAAGATACAAGAGTCTTATCTTGAAACAATAACTGTCCGTGAATTATAAGAATCGGCCATAAGCTAGTTATTAAACAATAGACGATCAAGAAAACGATTGTTCAATCCAAATGTCTTTCGAATAACCGAATTTAATTTCATTTTTTTTGCAAGTGAATGAGACTAATTACGCCATATAAGCTTGAATAACCGTAAACATTTAAATTTAATTAAAATAAGACACAAAACTGATTTAAAAACGTCAAAAGCAGTTCTTCAAAGCGAGCAACGCCTCGCTCTTACCAAAGCGCATTGCTTTGAGCTGACGGGTAGTGTCGTTATTGGCGTGATTGAGCACTAATCTACTAAGTGCCTGAATTCACACCTTCAGGCACCTGTCAGAGCCACGTAGCTATTTTCATATTTCCAAAGTGCCACGCAATTGACTTTACGTTTAGTAGTATAGCTATGGAACTTAGAGTCAGGAAGGCTGGAATTGGCCAGGGTTTAAGAAGTGATTGACGGTGGATTGAGCTTGGCAAGCGATTTCTTTTCAACTTCTCGCACACAATAAGGTAAAAAAGTGGATTTAATGCCTTCGGCATTCTCTACCAGTCAAGTGTTGGCGGTGAAGAAATTCCAGACAGGCGCTCTGTTTTTCAAGAGTTAATATTAAAAGCTTTCAGAAAGCGGTACTTCTGGACACGGCTCGCATTGTCAAGATGTTCCTCTCTCTAGGAGCCCTGACCGCCGGTAGCGTGGACCCTGTTCCCGAAACCGGTGGGCTACTATTTTTTTATATTTTTAAAGGTTTTTTTTATATTTTTGTTTACAAAAATATGTAATTTATAAGTATTTAAATGGAATAAAGGATAAAAAAGACAACAATAGTGAAATAAGAATAAAATAGGCAAAACAATAGTGGTAATATATTTTATTTCTTCTTTATTCACTGTATGTAATTCAAATGAGATGAGCTCCTTACGGCTATTTCTAAAAACTTGCGATACAAGCCAAAATTGTTAAATGTGTGTGATAGAAAAAGATGGTCTCTAGTGTGCATTAGCATAACATAAATCAGTCTACATATAACGTTCCCACTGTTAGGACCTAGCGGACCCGGTGTGGGTAGGAGGATGTCACACGCCTTCGAGTTTTTGGGTCTAGGTCATGCCGGTTTCCTTAAAGAGTTTTCCTTCACCATTTAGAGAGCAGTGGTGATGAAAAAATTACACAAAGTAATGTGTGTGCGCCCTGTCTTAAATAAAGAGAAAGAGGTGTGAATGATTTTCTGGTGTGAGTATTGACGTAACACTACGCAGAGCCGTAATCACTATTAACAAACCGAGCCCATAATGTACTACAACTAACAGTACTGTCGATTCAACCAGTTGAATCGAGGACTCGGGCCCTTGACACAGAATAGATATAATATGGAGACAACGCGTGGATTCCGCTATTATAACTATGTTGAATTGGTTCGCATCGACATAGTAGTAAACGGTGATCTGGTCGACGATGGTGCATTCTTTCCAGAAGCTCCTTACCCCTTGGGCACGAGCTACACGGTCAAGCGATACGCTTGCGACTTGCAGAGAAAACAAATGGAAGAAGTTAGAGCACGCGACAAAAACAGGTGACGCACGCGCGTGCCTCTTGACGCAAGTCTCATCGCTCGAGGCCATGACCGGTGCCTGACGTAATTCATACAACACTGCAAGAAAGCTAGGTAGTTTAGGATCAACGGTTATCGGGTCTATTGATCGGCCAGTTGCTTTAATTTTGGCATTTTAAAACCGCCAAATATTTGATTGTTATATAAATATATCGTATACGTACGTACAAGGAAAGTTGGTAGACCTTACAAACGATGGATCGATAATATCACCCAAATAGCAGGTAAAGGATGGATGGAAATAGGGAATTTAAAGACCGACACTACAACAATTGCGAAATAGGTCAAGCCGTTCACAAGTGATGCGATTACCAACGAACAAAATTTCATTTTATTATATTAGATGATCGAATGCCTGATGCACGGAGTTCCGTCTCTGGTAAATAAATCTTCTCGTACACTGTGCATCTGAACAAGATGCGTATTTTTCTTACATGTTTGTCTTTGCTTGATCTCGGCGGGTGGTCAGTTGGGTCGTCCCATTTAATGGTGTCAAGGTGAGAGTGTTTTTCACTGGTTTTACGCATATTATGAGTGTTTGGGTGGTCGTGTTTATGTATTCGTTTGTCTGGTAATTGTGTTTAAATATTTATTTTGGCACATTCAATTAGTCAGTTTAATAAAAAGTATCTTGCATTATTATTTCGATATTCCCAAAACTTCAGTACACGTTACGTCAATGAGGTCTCCACCCCTGAGCTAGGACATCCTGAATGACCGGAGTCGGATGATAATTGGAAAGGGAAGCATTCTTTCTTTCTTCGCACTTACAATGACGAACTTGCTGCGAACTGTTTTCCCATCGATTTTGCAACAGCCCCTATACGTATACGACTCGTACTGCCCAGACAGCTAGCCCCATTACCAACCTTGCTCAGTGGCAAATCTTCTCACCATAGCATCAGTTGACAACACCTGTCTATACGAGGGCAAGATTTGTAAACTGCACTACGGCGTTATTAAGTAAAGTTAGTGGTTCATACGAATATGAACATTACCTGTGTCAAATTAAGGATCATATTCTTCAAAAACATTTGTTCACGTTCGCTTAGGCGAATATGAACATTATTTACATTAGGATAAGCTTCATATTTGTATCAAACGCCTACTTTACTTAGCAAGGTGTAAGTTTGTGAAATTCCCCCAGACTGACCTTCGACGCATCGTGAGACTGAGATCGCTCCCAAGAAATTAAATCGAAACCTATACAAAGACACTGATCTTGACGAAAGTAGGTACGTTAAAGAAAAAAACGCGAGCGGAGTCGCGTTAAAAATCGATATTCTACTAAAGGGTCATAAAACAAATTCAATATTGAACCGACAAACATTTGTCGGCGCTGCCGTGACTCGTGAGCAAACGTATCGCCGTGGTTTCATTTCACACGTCTGGGAAGGTCTTAATGACCAAACATGACATTGTTTGTTGGTCGTCTTTTATTTCTAAAGCCTAAGAATGTGCAAATAATAACAGCTGCACCGGTTGATCGAAGGTCAAGCTCGATCTCGGTTCGTGGACGGGTGACTATCCATTCCGAGACCCCTCCTCGCCTCGGAAAGCACCTAAAGCCGTTGGCTGTCCTTCGTGGATCTTTGACAGTCGTTACGGGTACACAGAAGCCCAAAAGTCTGATGACCAGTCTTACCAAAGAGTATCGTGTTACCCAGTAACTGGGTTGTGAGGCCAGATAGACAGTCGCTCCATGTAAAATAGACGAGAAAGAAAATTATTTTTTCTCATTGATAGCTTAGTCTACTAATCATAGGCAATTGGAATCAGACATGTTAGTCCGTGACTGACATAGCTTGCAGAGTAAGCAAGCTGAAGTGGCAATGGAATGGTCATGTTTGTCGAAGGAACGATGGCCGCGGAGCAGACGAGTCCTAGTGGAGACCACGCCCTAGCTAGATGGACCAACTAAATGCGGAAGGCGGAGGACAGGATGCTGTGGCGCAGTCTGGGAGACATCTATGTCCACTGCGACAGGCTAAGGTAATTGTTGATTGAATCAGTCACAGCACGAGCAGGGAGGTGCTGATTATGAGCCTAATTTGTACTCTCTCTTAATTTTGTAGGTCGGCGCTTTATGTAAAATACTCTTATTCAGCTGCATCCGGTAAAACTGGAAGCCGATCCCAACATACATATTTGTGAAAAGGCTAGGCTTATTGTTCACAGGT
Organism: Apamea crenata; assembly: GCA_949629185.1. Taxonomy (NCBI): domain Eukaryota; kingdom Metazoa; phylum Arthropoda; class Insecta; order Lepidoptera; family Noctuidae; genus Apamea; species Apamea crenata. Next base: position 2,256,306 of record OX451351.1, read on the forward strand.
ATCTAGTTCTAAATGCACTGCCTATTTGTCACGTTGTACCTACCCAGACTGTAATACTACACTTTACCACCTAACACTAGAAACTAGGCATTACATGGACAAATGTCGTTACCTAACTAAGTCGAGTTGCGTCATGTTGGGTAATGTCACATGAACGTCATTATGTTGTGGTTGTGACCATTTGGTTTGTATTATGATCACGTTATGAAGCATCGCTTTCTATAATATTTGATGGGTTTTATTGTGGTGCTATATGTTATTGTTCGATAACTTCTTCAATGCTCTGGAATCTAGGTGGAGACGACAATACGGCAATAAATTAAACTTCGTATTAGATAATGACGGTCCCAATTTGCACACAAAAATTCAACCAAAAAAAACCACTACTATTTAGTTGGTTTGAAAAATCACGTTTTCAATTTCGATGTTAGGATTTATTTTATACATAGTTTCAAAATAATGCCTTGCATTAGTATTGGCAGTGTTTTCATTTATTGTTGTATTGTCGTCTCCATATTGTATTATTTTTTTTTTACTTTTTTATTTCGATGTTTGTTTTTTTTTATAGTTTCAAAATACTCCTAAGCATAGTATTATTATGGCCAGTGTTTTCATTCTTCTTACTTAGCGTGTTGATGGAAATCTAAATGGACTCGACCCAGAACTCGCTACGTGTTTGGCGCCATCACTAGCGACCATCAGTGCCTGCTTTTGTCGCATTGTCTCCACATTGTATTTATTGACCTATGAATTAACCTTTTTTTACAAATAAATGTACTCATCTGATTATTTTTTACCATTTACAATCTAAATGGTAAAAAGAATCAGATGATACATTTGTTAGTGGAATGGCACATTATGCACATACTCGTAATATAGAATATCTCGAATCGAGAAGTGGTCAAAGTATTATCAACCTTGTTGACACTCGGTGGTCTAGTGGTCACAGGCGCCACTGCTGAGCATAAGTTCGTTTGATTCCGTAGCTGGGCAAAGTGATATTGTGTTTGTCCACCTGGACTTTCTGAGTGGCAGCCCGGAATTTGGATTTGTGCTTAGTTGATGGCAAAAGGCACCCATTACGTGGGACTTAAACATAACTGGCGAAATGCACCTAAGTACTCTAAGTACACTTGTGAGGGACTAGACGAGCCCTCTGAGGTTTATGGCAGGAATCAAACAACGATACGACTCCTTGAAGTTTATATTGACAGAACGTCTTTACATATTTCCGACTAAATTAGCGTTGAATGTTCTAAACAAAAATCCTAATCAAATATTTGACACCTTATTCTAAGCTCGCTTGAATGTTGGAATGGAACCCGCGCTAAATTATAGCCGGCCGGCACTACATAAGGTTGCCTTCGGCGGACAACCTACTCTAGGTGATGTACCTAGAGTAGGTAATGTGAAGGTCTGGCTTACCCTTCGGGGAATACAGACGTGAAGTTATGTTATATTACTTAAAGTCTTAGTTGGAAGTGGGACTCACAGCCCGAGATGAACTGAAAAATTCAGTCATTAGACACGACACGACACGATGTCAAAGAAAAAAACACAGCAGATTAACTTCACATAAACAACACCATGTATGTTTAACATATGTATTTCCACATCACACAAAGCCTTTATATTCTAATTTACGTATAGTATAATATCAATAAACACTGTCACAATCCGGTGTTGGAATTCATATCTGCATAAGTAGCTATTAAGTAATACATTTCCCCAAAGAGGCTGGCGTAGGAGGATAATTACTGTCTAAACCACTAACAGTTATTTCGTCAGATACAGGCAAATATTTTGATTTTGAAACTGGGGTTTTTATTTTTGACTCGTCAAGAGGAAACTCAGTCCCGTGGTCGTCGGTGATACTAGTCCAATATAAGTGGTGTAGGAAAGAAGGCTGCCAGGCCCAAATTGGATTGAGCGGTTCACATCAGTCGTATGCAGGATGACCGCTAGGCAGAACCCTCCACACAATGGGTGCCTGAACATGCGCGGCGCCGCCGAGGCCGGCCCAGAAAGAGATGGCGAGATGACCCTGACGTGTACCCAGCGGGCTGGTTTTAGGTGGCGACAGCAGTGCAGGCTAACAAAAAAAATATATAAATTTACCGCACCCAAGTCATTTGTCGTAACTATACTATTTAAAAAAAAAAAAAAATTAAATAAAAAACGACCACGTGACCGCATTTCGTCCTCTTAAGCTTTAGATTAAAGTTCTATTAGGGAGAGGACTTGCTTCTTTAGTCTTTCTTCTCTTTCCACATTAGATCTCATCCATAATTTTCCTCAAGGCAGCATACAGGTCAAGGAATGACCCATTAATTCAACAGCGTCCTTCTGCAATGTCAAATATTTTACTATCTGTTACGGTGACTTCTTCCAATATATCGTAGGTCATGTCCACAACACGTGGACGTGACTTTGCATGTCTTAACAATCTTCTTGCAATCTTCGTCGTTGTTTTAATAATGCGTAGCTTCATTATTTAGTTTATCACAGTGTATTAATTAATTTCTAATTTTTTGGCATCAAAACATTCGTCCGCGTCGCTGTCAACAAGAAACGTGCACTTAAGGCTGGCAGCATTGCCATACAACGTGGCAATGCTGCCAGCCTTAAGTGCACGTTTGCAATGCACTAGTGCACAATTGCATTCACAATGTCCATATTATTATTTTAAGACTGTTAAGTTATAATGCCCAGACGAAGAGGGCGGGATGACCTGGACTCCTTTCATAAAGATTGGTGCTTGGCAGGTCTTGACAGAGAGAGGCGGAAAGAGCGGAGGGAGGCCTTTGCCCAGCAGGAACATGTTCAGTAAGAAATATCAAAATCATCATCAAAAATAATAAAACATCATCATCATCATTGTCATCTATAATATAAAAATGAATCGCTGAATGTGTTGCTAAGCGCAAATGTCGAGAACAGCTGAACTGATTTCGCTAATTCTTTTTTTAGAATATTCCTTGAAGTAAAAGGATCTTACGGAAAAAAAATTTAAGAAAGTTGCTTTACGCGGACGAAGTCGCTGGCAAAAGCTAGTTCTCTATAAAAGTGATCTTACTGATCAGTGCAGCTTCTTACTTTCACGCCCTCTAGGTGTGAACATCACAATAAGCAGCCTATTATGTAGTCCACGACCTTCTAATCCACCTATTGTTGCGTCTAAGCCCGAGCTAAACAATTAACTTAGCATAACGGTCACTAAAACTACTTTCACGTGATCTAAAGAATTCGACACACCCAAACAACAGCAGTTTTGTAAGAAAAATATTATACTACAGCCGAGAATTCATACAATTTGAATACAAAATGATATACCTACATGTAATATGCATATTAATGTGGCGCCAACTTGTAATATGATGTGTGAGGGATAACCCGTTAACTTTGGTGATATATTAGGGTTTTATATAATTTTAATAGCGTGGAATTTGAAGGTTATTGGCGTGTTTATCATGTATGTCCAGACTGGGCCAGTACGAGTCATGGTAAGTACTTAATTAAATCCAGTGTTTCGTGGACACTGAGAATCCTTTGGATGAACTTTGCTGACAAGCTAACTTAAATAAATAAATACAATTTTATGTAACATAAACCTGAACCTACCTAAAATATCAGAAACTACGAATACTTGTTTTGCGAATTTTATGTTAATTAGTTTCTAGAATTTTGAGTCTGCTTCTGGACTGGATCACATTCTCTGGACAGCCGTAGGTACTGTAGTTGCATGGTTCCAATTGGTCGTTTCCTGTGGAGAAGAGCCGGCAAGAAAATTCATCGTTGCTCTTGTACAACAAGAGCAACAAGTACCAGGACTTAACAAAATAGAAAATGGTTAACAAATCCAGAGTCTACAAGGCCTACAACATTCTCATATTCACAAAAAAGAAATGAATCTATAGGTTTAATAAAACATGGTCTATTACCAGGTAGCTTGAGTCTAAATCGAGCTTCAATCGTGAGATTGATGATATGACAGAAAATTCCACTAACTTATTCAGTTAAAAGTATCTTCAAGTTGCTCGCTACTAAGAGTCAGTATTGACTCATATGCTATTTCATAGTCTTTAAACAATCATCAGGTGTGTCAACCAGCTAATGAAAATGTTAGTTACAAAATTCAATCTTAATAGCGGACGTTAGTAAAGGAACCGTGGAAGGATCGTTTATTCGCGCTCGCGGCGGCTGTTACGACCCCGAAAGCTATGTGGCGTGAAGTGTAAAAATCATTTACAATTTCAAGAAACATCTCTAAGAATATGACAGGTGTAAAGATAAATTAACTAATTTGCTTTACTTCTGGGCCTAACACCAGTAGGCCAATTCTCGTAATCAAAAACTTGTCAAAAATGTAGAGATGAAATTAGAGGTATTTATGACTGACTATATGACTGACTGAAATGGGAGTGTAAAGTAAACGTTCTTCGAATTACGAGAATTGCCCCCAGAGGGCCAAGACTAGTGGCAATTGCTTTCAAGTTTCAAAGCATTTCGTATTTCTACAACCACAGAGTGGGCAACTAAGAGGTATGCACTTTTTATTATTAAGTATTTTTATTTAAATATAGTATTTAGGGCCGGCAATTCAGTATGGAAAATAATCTCAGACAAATATCCACCTCTAGCAGCATGGCAGATGTGCACCCTTTTCACTGCGTTTTTCATGACAATTTCACACATTTCCTGCGTTAGTGGCCCCGTCTTGTGGAACCACACGTTTTCCTTCCAAGCCTAACTGATTCACTTGATGTAAGAAAACTGCTTTATTTGTTACAATGCCATGCTGCTTAAATTTAATCACTAAACGAGTTATTGTTAACCGCGAAGGTAAGTGATTTCTACCAAAAATTGACCGCATTTTTCTAAGAGTTTCCGCGTGCTTTCCACGAAACGGATGGGTCTCGATATGTAATGAATGGTTACTTATCTACGAACCAAGCGTAGTTTAACCTCCATTGGACCAGTGCGGCGGTTATGTTATGTGTTATGTAATTATATAATTAACAGCCAATAAAAGGATGAGCCGGTGCCGTAAGATGTAAATAGTCGACACATCGTAATATGATACTTACCTACATTGTAGAATATCTCTGGCGCCATCGTGGTAGGCTTAGCAAAGCTGGGTTTACATTATGAAACTTATGTCGTGAAACAGTACTTTTTACTGTTCTGTTTCGGGCTATAGTTAATTAGCACCAGAGGGGCAAGTCTCGTAATTTTAAGAACGTTTATAAGACTGTGAATGTTCAGATTATATTATGGTATTTTTGACAGATTGAGACAGATCAACCAATCGAAGCAATAATCATAAATATAACAGCGTGTTAGTTAAATTTATCAGCTTTAAATTTTATCACAAATTGTATTAAATTTATCACAAAACCGGGTGTTTTTAATTATAGCCCAAAACAGAACAGTCAAGCCACTGTTCCACACCACTGGTCCCATCGTGTAAACCCCGCTTTAGTATAATTAATATGCTAATTAAATTCTTAGCTAACTAAGCAAAAATTTTACGATTCTTCAAGAGATTATTTTCTTCTTTATTTATGTTTAAAGACATACAGCCTGTTTCACTTACAGATTGCATCATTTCTGCTGGTTAGGTTAGCTTACCTGGCGGATGCATCATCGTAATCATCATCCCACCCACTGCTGAATATAGGGCTCCTCCCTACTTTGCCATGCTGCCCAGTTCCCTGGGTCCCTGCTAGTCTCATCCAGGTCTTCCCCGCGAACTCCTGTAGGTCGTGCACCCACCCAGAATAATTTTACTGATATAATCAGAGAGCTGATTATATCGTTAAAATTATTTTATATTTTGGGATTTACCTGGTAGTTAAGTACAGTGAGTAGGTAGTCGACACTTTTTATATTATACACGTGATTGATCAGATTGTGGCAGGCCATACGTCAGTCAATCAATCAACTCAGCCTATCAACAGCTGGACATAGAATTCTCAGGCTGCGCCACTACACTCTGTCCTCCGCGTTTCGCATCAAGTCTGTCCCAGCCATTTTTTTAAGATCATCGTTCCACACAGCTGCGGAGCGTCCCACAATACGCGTGCCGATAAAAGGGGGGGGGGGGGTCTTCACTCGAGGACTTGTCTGTTCCACCATCGGTTATCGGCCATCGGTCTTTCGACAAACATGGCCTGCCTACTGCCACTTCAGCTTGCTTCAGCAAACTATATCGGTAACTCCACGTCAGTGCCCAGTGATAAGAAATCCAGCAAGCCTCTTATTTAATTGAAACTGCGAGCTACGTTAGGCCAGCTCAAGATCAAAGTGTTACTACTCACGTGCAGCGTACAGTAACTACCTACGCAATCATTTATTTTGATTCATCAAAGTGGCTCTTCAATTTAGCATCTAATTATAATACATACTTATGACGATTGAAAACAAATATGTTATGATCAAGTAGGCAAAACCCCGAAATATGGACTGAATAGTCGAAACACGTGCCCGGGATGAAAAAGATGGAAAAACCTTGAAAATAGGCCCACGGTTAAAATAAGCTGCTTGTACCTACATTTCTACATATCTATCTATCTATATAAATAAAAATGAATCACCGAAATGTACATTGTACGCGCATAACTTCCGATCGACTGCACCGTGTGAAACCGCGGGGCGCAGCTAGTCTTAAATTAAAGTCGCTTTTCGTATCTGTCTGTATGCCTGCGTTGTTCTTCTAAACTATAAAACGTATTTCGATGCAGTTTTCACCATCAATAGAGAATGTATTCCTATTTTATTATTATTTAACTTATTTATCTTATAATAAGAAATCTTGATGTTTTGTCAAGTTGTCAAGGGGCGGGGCGCTTGTAAGGTACTACCATATTGGCACGTGTTTCCACTCGTAGGTGATAATACGTGAAAATTGGTATTAGGAAAAAAATAAGACACGTGTATTTTTTTTTAAGACCCCTTGTCTTACAAAAAAAATACACGTGTGCTATTTTGTACGTGCTATTTATTCAGACTAAACTTATTAACCGACTTAAAAAAGGAGGAAGTTCTATATTGTTTGATATAGACTATTATTTAAATGTTTTTTAATTGTCAACAAAATAGCAACGTGACAATCTTTTGACGCGGACGGGCGAGTCTACAGTGCGGCTGATGAGAGAATGCGTTCTTGATACCTGTCAGCTTCATACAAACGATTACGTGTTTGGCGAACTTGATCTTTATTAGCTACTACACCCTGTTCATTAGCTTAACCGTTTTTTGACAGCTATCTTAGAACATACATATTCCAGATTACGTAAAAGTTAACTTTAAAATGCTTAGTAAAATAAATATAAATAAAATGCCTTATGTTATTTATAGCTTCTTACATCCATTATAATACGGTACGTGTATCAATGTAATGTGTGTTGCTGCAATCATTAGTTCCATCTGTCAAAAAACGGTTTACCTAATGGGCAGGGTATAGAATTGTCACACTGATAGGTGGCAGGACTGCACTCTCTCGATGGTCGACGGATTTAAATCTTTGGGTAGTGATCATTTTATTTGAGAAAGAAAGAAAATTGCGTTTATTGGCATTACAGCAAAATAAATACACATTAAAAAATATAAACAGAGTGAACAAAGATTATAGTGCCAAAAGGGCCTCAGCTCGGTATAATGTCAGATGACAACTGCACAAGGACTATCACCTGGCGCTGATATTCAGCTGCAACCCACGAGTGCCACACGCTGGAATGATAAACACATACACTCCATCTTAGCCTGTCGATAGCAATCTAAATGGAGTCGGCCTAGAATTCGAGAGAATTAATTAAATGTGATAATATAGAAAAGCTCATACAAAATCATATAAAATTATTTGATATACATGTGTGTGTGATTGTATTCATAAAAATGAAAAACTAAAATAGATACTCAATAATAATATGTGCGTGTCATCCTAATGATGCAGTAGTTACTTTCTGTTTTTAAGTGGTGCAATGCCTTATTATCAGATAGCATATATTTAAATTCACGAGATGCTGAGAAGATAATATATTCATTAATTTACATTTTTCATACGTAACATTAACTTTTAGATAACCAACATACGCAGACAATGAGGAATATAATAAACATTAATAAAAGACAATAAATATTCCATTTCAATTCGTAGTTTCACGAAATAACTGAATTAGAATGAAAGTTCTTGACTTTTTAACAAATATGTAGTTTTAAAGCTTAGACACTGCGACTTAAAACTCATTTTAACTTAACAAAAAATATTAAGCTTTTACTGCAACTTTAAAATGATTTTCAATCTTCTAACGCAAAAAATAAGGTTTACTTTGGTTAAACTCAACACAAAAGTAAATAATTCCATAATTTAATAACACCGCTAAAATTTATTCTATAATTTTATGACACTATAAACTTAATCTTCAATTCTGATACGAGAATAGAGAATACAAGTTAATTAATATGTGTTATTTACAAGTTTCTAGGTTAGTACTGTTCCTGATTATTTGAAGAATAGGCCACGCCCCTCTGCGTAAGAGTTGAGTATTTTCTATGGAACGACTGCTTATAAGACCACAACCCAGTTCACTGAGTGACACAATACCCCTTGGTGAGACTGCTTGTCAGAGTTTCAGGCTTCTAACTACCCGTGACGACTGTCAAAGATCTACGAATGACAGCCGGGACCAACGAGCTACAGTGGGGTCTCAATATGAAATGGAGGCCTACCTATCCACGCACCGACCGCAGCAGTCGTCGCTTAATCTCCGATCGACCCGTGCGACTGTTATTACTTAGCCAAGAGCTCCTCTACAAATAAAATTACCAAGCAGGCTCTATTACACCTACCACTCAACTTATTAACTGGGAATTAAACTCAAAACTCAAGTAGTTGTCGACAAAGCCCGGAACATGTCGGGGTACGGAGCGGAACACGTTCATAAAAACTGGAGAACTCGAGAACAATGCATGTGGCCTTGTCTGCCTGACTCATTAAAGATCGGTGTTCACTTACGCGAGCGTGCGCACGGCTCTATTTAACTTAAATTTATATCGGGTGGCAGGTGACTGTAACTTTTACGTCTTTCTTTTACCGAAATTATTAGTCGGTAATTAAAAAAAAAAAATGTTTAGATATGTTTTTTAGAAACGTGCAACACACGGACACCCGGTCAAAATATACACAACAACAATTTTTTTTCCAGTCTCATCTTTTCTTAGCCCTAAATATTTCAAGGTTTACCGCGCCATAATTATATATCTGGCTAGCCTTTTCCCAACTAGTTGTGGTCTGCATCTTCAGCATGGTCAGGGTCCAGGATGCAGCTGGATACCATTATTTTAAATCGAGCAACTAGCTGTATTTTAACAACTCTATTTAACTATCAATTGTATCGCTTGTTATGAATTTGTAAATATTGTCTACTTCTTTTTAATACGAATAATTTATTTCGATTGTATTTGTACGCCTTTCTAGGCAAAACATGTTGAGACTTCTTTTTTCTCTTTTTCCATCTCATTGTAAAACCTACACGTGTTTTTTTTTTATTGACAAATAAATGTTATCTTATCTTATCTTATCTTACCTATCCTTCCTCCACAACCCAGTTACTGGGTAACACGTTACCTATTCGCAAGACTGACATACTTTCCGAGACACGCAGTGATCTCCGTATGTTATGAATGGTCGCCTATCCACGGACCGACCTCAGCAAAAGTGGCTGAACTCAGAAGAACCGTGCAGCGGTTTGGGGCTAAATAAGGTAGACCGCAAAAATTAACATATAAAATTAAAAATTCATTTCAATAGTATTCACGGCACGTAGCGGCGGCGGTAGTATTTGACGGCACGGTTGGCGCAGTGGTTAAGCGATTGCCTGCTGCGCTGCGTGTCGCGGGTTCGATTCCCGCACGGAACAAATATTTGTATGACCTACATGTATTTGTTCCGAGTCTGGGTGTTTTTCTATCTATAATATGTATGTATTTACAAAAAAAAATTGTATATAAGTAGTTTATCAGCCATCTTGTTACCATAACACAAGCATTAGGTTGCTTAGCTTGGGACAAATGGTGCTGTGTGAAATGTCCAGGGATTTATTATTATTATTATTATTATTATTATTCAATCATAAGAATATGACGACATATTTACACAGAGGACAGAAACATAAGCTCTGCCTTAATTTCCAATCCATCAACATGAATTAATTTAAACTTTACAAGTTAATCGTTTACGAGATAAATCTTCGAAGAATAAAGGTTGAATAACTAATCGATTCTAATTTGTTTAATTTTATGATGGCCCTGTATATATTTAATTAAAAATGTGTAAACTTTTTGTTAGAAAAAAATTGTGTTAGGATTTGAGGTGCAGCTATGTACAAAAAAAGCCACTCTTCAAAATATTAATTATTTTTAACGTCAGCAAATTGAGCAGTAGCATCATCTTATTCATGTCTTTCGTTTTGAGTACCCATAATTTTAGACTTAACTCTAAAACAATACTCATCACTATCCTGCCCTTGCGCTATGTTACTTGGGGTTGGCGCAATCCATTTTCTTCTTCCATTCAGTCTGGGTGTTTTTCTATCTATAATATGTAGGTAAATATTTACAAAAACAAAAAAAAGTTGTATATAAGTAGTTTATCAGGCATCTTGTTACCATAACACAAGCATTAGGTTGCTTAGCTTGGGACTAATGGTGCTGTGTGAAATGTCCAGGGATATTATTATATTATTATTATTCACCCCTGTCAACTGTCACGTTATCATTCTCCCTTCTCTTTCATATAATTCCTCACACAATCCATCCATTTTTTATTTTGCTTTCTTCTCCCTCTCCATACATCAACATTTGTATTCAACACTATTTTAGTCACATGCGTTTCTTCCCTCTTCATTACCTGCCAAGAATCTTTGAATATTTTCTACAACCATACTAAAAATAAAAATACATCTTTAGTAGCTTTCAAAACGGTGAAGAAAAACACCGTGAGGACGTGCATGTCCTACGAGTAGAACCAAAAAATTTGAAGACATGTGACATCTAACAACCTGTACTGGGCCCGCGTGGTGGATTACGGCCCACTCCCTCTCATAGCGAGAAGGCATGTGTCCCAGCAGCCGGAACATTATAGGCTGATTATGCAGTTGCCAAATCAATATAACAATTTGAAGTATCTTACAAATAAGCAGTAAAGATAGTTAAGTACCATTTTGGTTTCGTATGTACGAGTAGGTAATTGTTCTTATTAAAATTGTTAACACAAAATCGATTTACTCTATTCCCCGCGCTAGTATAAACTGTATTACGGTGGAAAATGTCTTTCTTTACCTATTGCAATCCTCAGCTCTAGAATAGGAGCTCTAGGATCTTCGGTGAAACCAACATACTGTGCTACATCTTATGTGCTTTCACACAGGTTCCTCAAACAGAATCACTTAACATAATGATGTCCAAGTCTAGTAATTTATGATTAACTGCATTTTATGCATCTATTTTTTAAAACACTAATATTACATCATCCTTACTGAATAATCTAAGTCGATAAGCAAACATAATATTTTTATAGTGAGAGGGGCTGATATTAAGACTCCTCCATGCCTCGGATAGCACGTTAAGGCATTGGTCCCGGCTCTCATTTGTAGATCTTTGATAGTCGTTATCGAGTCGTTGTGGTGTGTTGCTAGTGTGGGTAGTCAGAAGGCTAAAATTCTGACATGATTACCAATTTCAGCAAGGGGGGTCGTGTTACCCCAACGTTGTTAGTAAAAACCTTAGCAGATTGAATTTAAAACATATTTCATAACAAGATTAACCATCTTCGATATTCCAGTCGTACATACACCTCTATTGGACTAAGCCATACGTAAATCAATTACCCCAGGGCACACATACACATACAAACATAATTCAGTTACTTCTCCTAAGTAACTGAATTATGTTTTAAAATGTAGCGTGAATCAAACTGCGTCTTTACAGCAGACAGTTAGCGTGTCGATCGTACGATACAATATCTGATTCTGTCAGATTAGCGGAAACCAAAGAGAATGAAGATGTGAAGGGTTTGTGTAGGGAGCCTTCATAACTGGGTACTTACGTTCAGACATCCTTATGAGAAGATACATACTGTTTCTGCTTACTTAGGAAGAATGTGTGCATGCATTCTTCCCATGTGAAAATATAAAGTTAAACGATAGTTATGAAAATGACATAAGCGTTGACAGAACAAGTCTTAATTCTACAATCTGCATCGCATCGCCACCCGATATGCCAGTTACCTCACAATGTTTTTCTTCACCGTTTTGAGAGCAATGGCGATGAAAGTAAAAAACAAAGTAAACTTACGACCTATAACTTGTAAGTTGGGGCAGGTACCACTGGGCCACCCAGCTGTCCCTACTACCTACTTAGGCAAAAAAAAAATAACTTACGCCTCTACAATTAATTCGAGTCCGACTGATTTCACTGTCATTTTGATACTGTTTTTCAAAAAACATTAAAAGGAAAAATATTTAATAACATTTTTATGTAAATTACTATTAGGGACTGCATTTACAGCTTATGCAGCTTATGCTTATGCAGTAATGGATTATTTTTTGATTACTATTGACTACACACCCCGTATTATCATAAAATTAATAAATATTTTCTACAGCCTCTCTCCCAACAGAAAAGTCCCTTGCTTCGCAAATCAAGAGTTTTATCACTCACTATAGCCATTATCGGTGTGAATCCAATCGAATTACTCGTTTGGTATAACCCACTGAGGTGAAAACAACGTCTACCTTCTCATAACTTACTTTCAAACCTCGCAAGCTTTTATTTTCATCCAATTTGCATAAACTTAATGAAACAAACAACAAATCATTTCCGAACAAGCACGTCTGACCGTACACTTTGTAATTAACTACTTCAATCTTTAAGTGATGATATAATATTGGATTTCCGACATTATACAATCTAATTCTTGGTAAGTAAATGCTAAGGACTGGAGAAAATACACTCGAGAGCAATGAATCCGGGTCACTTAAAGAATGTTAAAAATCTCGGAAACTAAAAATGATAGGTTAATGCAATAAATTGTATTTAATAGACAATGTAATACTCCTTAAATGAAAGTAAAAAAAATATGAGTCACCATACATTTTATTAACACAAAATTACATAAAGAAAAAAACTGCTGATCTCTCCTTAAAACAAAAATAGGAAACATGAAATTTTTGAACTTTATTACGATTTTCTTGAATTTTAATACTTCGTATTGCCTCCTCGTGCTTCCATTACTGCGTTTACGCGGTTTGGCATGCTGTACACCAAGTTCCTTATACGATTTTGGGGAATATTCTCCCATTCCTCTGTGAGAGCAATTTTGAGCTCACGAAGCGTGATTGGGGGAGGGTTTCGTTGTTTTACGCATCTGCCTAGCTCGTCCCAAGCATGCTCGATCGGGTTGATATCCGGGCTGCGCGCTGGCCACTCCATACGAGTAATGTTCATCTCTTGAAGGTAGTCATTCACAATCCTACCTGTATGAGGTCGGGCATTGTCATGCATAAATATAGCATCCTCACCTAAATTGACCATAAATGGACCAACGTGATCATTGAGGATTTCTTCCACATATCTTACGCTAGTTAAAGAGCCGTTTTCTATGATCACCAGCTCTGTGCGACTTTCAGAAGAAATTCCGGCCCACACAAGTACAGACCCACCACCGTAGGCTACTTTTTCTTCGATGCATGCTTGCTTGAATCTTTCCCCTGGTCTTCGATACACTCTGTGTCTTCCATCGTGCTTGTAGAGCATAAATTTTGATTCGTCGGAGAACATAACTTTTGACCAATCTTCAATACTCCAATTTACGTGGCTCTGGGCATATCTTAGTCTTGAAATACGATGCCCACGCTCCAGTTTAGGGCCGTTTGCAGGTCTAAGGGGTTTTAAGTTAGATTCAGCAAGCCGACGTCTTACTGTCCATGCACTTGGGTTACTTCCTCCGAGGCGTCGAAACTGATTTGTGAGTTCAGTTCCTGTGAGAAAGCGATTTCGAAGCATGGTGTTCACCAAGTATCGGTCTTCTCGTGCTGTGGTACACCTGGTTCTGCCCGTTCCTGGTCTGCGTAGGTTAGAACCAGTTTCTTCGTAACGTCGGAGAACTCTTTGTACTGTTGACAGCGACACACCGACAGTCCTGGCTGTATCGCGCTGACTCCGGCCGGTTTCCAGCATTGTAAGTATTCTGGTGCATTCTTCAGGCGTAAGCGACATAATTTCAGCTTGAATAATGAATATAGAGCACTATCAACATGGTTTATGTACCCACATAAATGACAGATTACAAACAAAAGCAAAACCAAATGCTGTAATTTCGTAGTTCCATCTTCGAAAGTGGCCCTTTTTCAAATTTGATTTTTTTATGATATAACTTTACAATAACTAAGAAGTTTTAATAACTTCATTTAAGGAGTATTACATTGTCTATTAAATACAATTTATTGCATTAACCTAGCATTTTTAGTTTCCGAGATTTTTAGGATTCTTCAAGTGACCCGGATTCATTGCTCTCGAGTGTAGTTATGTACTCACTACCATAAATATTACCTAATTACATGAAACGGGTTTTTTCAAAAAAGACAAAGACTGCCCTGTAACTAAAATTATAAATAATTTAAACAAATTGTAAAATTATAGCTTCAGCCCTAAACTACAATTAACTTGCATCAACATTGCATAAAAGCGTCTTCATTCATTACTAAAGTTGTCAAAATAATTTGCTACGTGACCAAATAACTAAATACGACTTTGGTATTTCAATGGTAAATTAATGGGGATTCCCTCTACGTCGTGACCGCGACTGTCTTCAATGATAATATTCTTTAGAAGGGCCTATTGTGATAGCTGCCGAGTGACGTATCGTACGCCGCAAGAATGACTGAATTATGATAATCAACCAAACCCAGCTGACATCGAAAATAAAAATACCTACTCATTGTAATTCTTTAACATTCCTGTAACATTTAATTGGTTTACCTGTGCCCGATGGGTCCAGTCTTACCAAGGGGTATCGTACTACCCAATAACTGGGTTGTGGAGGTCGGATAGGCAGTCGCTCCATGTACAATACTGGTACTCAGCTGCATCCAGTCCGACTGGAATCCGACCCTAACATAGTTGGGAAAAGGCTAGACAGACTGGATATGGTGACTGGTGCCCGATGGATATCCCATCGATAAAGCTTCAATCCAAAATTTCATCCCTATTTTACCCCTTTAAAGGGGGCAATTTTAAATCCTTCCCTGGTGTTTACTTTACTATGTAAGGAACTATTGTGCAAAATTTCAAGCTTCTAGGCCCAGCGCCAGCGGTTTAGGCAGTGCGTTGTCTGTCAGTGAATATTCAGTAGAGGATAAAATAATGTCGTCGGTAGCTCCAATTTTAATTAAAAATATACTTTATTGTGGTGGATGATTAATTGAAACTCAGATTAATACCATCTATAAACTCATTTACTTAAGGTACACTCTGGATCAAACTATTCGTCCACTAATCCACAACACAATTTATTTTTTCTCAATCCGCGTTTACCAAACCTTTATTTGTGGAGGGTAAAGATCATTTTCAAATGTCTTATTTAAAAAAAACCGGTCATGTGCGTGTCGGGCCACGCGCAGTGTAGGGTTCCGTAGTTTTTATAACGTTTTTACAACAGCCAAGTGCGGGTCGTATTCGCTGACTGATAGTTTCGTACCATGCTCTAACTAAAAGCCAAACATGACTACCTACCTAATTTGACTTCCTATAAAAATCCTCACCTGATCCGACAATATTTTGCACGGAAAGTTTTTTTTTTTTTTTGAGATTTGGATAAGACTTGTTTGGTCGACTATTAGGTACTCGTAAACTTGTAAAGCTCACTTAAGTGTGATAGTTTTTCCTTAAATTTCGTTATATATGGTACTACTGCCGTGACATTTGAATTTCTAACTACAGCCGTTTAGTTGGTAGAGGGGGGGGGGACACTTGACTCTAACGAAAATTGGTACTTTAAAGCTTGATAAGTCACGAACGGTCTACTTAATCAAAAAACGGTCTTTCCAAACCCCTAATATTTTTGAAAGACCTATCCAACGATATCCCACACTATGGGAAGGACGAAAAAAAAAATTATCATCCCCACTTTACATGTAAGGGAGGTACCCTAAATAATTGTTTTTTTCAAAATTTTATTTAACACTTTTTTGGCGTTATTAACGTGTATTCTCATGCTAAATTACAACTTTCTAGTACCAATAGTTTTTGAGCTAAACCGCGGACAGATAGACAGACGGAGATGGCGAAACTATAAGGGTTCCTTGTTGACTACGGAACCCTAAAATGATAATTGGAAATCTCTGTTTCTATGGAAAATTTAAAATCGGTCGAATTTAACTGTAACACTAGTTTTCGAAAATGTTCTCATTTATATTTTAGACCTATATATCCTGCTTATGCGTATGTAAGTTTCATTTTAAAATCGGTTCATGCATTTATAAAAATAAGGACTTGAAAGCTTGATTGAAATGCCGTACGTTGTAAACGCTCTTAAAAGCTTACCCCTACCCATATGGTTGCATAAATATTATTAATAGGACCATATATGTAGAACCATATCGGCAACCATTTAGGTAGGGGTAAGCTTTTAAACCATTTTTCAATCAGCTTAGTTTTCAGTACCACTATTATAATTTTATAAATGATTTTATTTCTGTAAAAAGGTTTTACGAGGTTTTATGTGACGATTAAAAAATCGACTCGTAATGTTAATTTGATAAATCGAAATTTTATTTCTTGAAGTAGATTTGTACAAACACGTCAAAAATAAAGTATGTTTTTAAAACTATAAGCGTTCGGTGTTTCCTATCTGACTACTTTGAGAAGAAAGACTTAAACAAACTCAGAGGTCAGTCTCTTTTAAAGTCCAGACATATTCTTGGTCAGATCATGTGATGTCCATGTAGATTAGTGTCTGAAATGGCATTTTTTTAATGATATAAACTAGTGCTTGACTGCGATCCCACATTTATTTTGAGTTGTGAGTTAGGTTACCAAATTATCAAACATATTTCTTCAGGTTTTCTTTGATGTCATTTTTATCATGTCTATTTTTAATTTAACATACAATCGCCATCATTATTCCTTCGCTTTGATAAAGGTTTCATAATAAATAAATCCTCTGTACAAACGAATTGCTTTTTATGTTCTTTTGAAACATAATTACGTATGAACAGTTCTTCCATAAATCGCACCTTTAAAGTAAAACCGTTACTAAACGAAAATTTTCATGAATTAAGGTATCAATGCCAGCTATCTAAAATAAACGTAAACTACAAGATAAATTTGTTATTTAAATTTATAAAGTTTATATAAATTTGTTATTAAACCATGAGCGTTTTTTTTTTTTATGAGCTCAGATTTTATTTAGAAAAAACAGTGACTATTTTCTAATTTTGGCTCCCCTATAAAATTTCATAATTTCGTTTAGTAACGGTTTTACTTTAAAGGTGCGAAATATTTTTCCTCTGATTTTGCGTCACTGTCCAAATCACAATGATCTTTATTATAATTCCAATAAGGTTGCTACCATTGTCAAGTCGTGTCAAAATCACAAAGATCTTTATCTTCGTTGCAATAAGGTTGTTATTCGGTTGTGCTGTCAGAGGTAGTATAACTGTAAACGGGCTGTAAACGAATTGTGTGCGGTAGTTCAATTTTGTTTTCTGTGAAAAATTATAATTATTTCTAGGGTATCTTCGTATTGAGAGAATTATGAGAAACGGACGGTCCATTAACTTAGCTTACTTTGATTGATTGTATTATTTCGTTCGAATAAATAAGTAGGAATGTAGGTTTGTGGATTACGGCCCACTTCCTCTCACAGAGATGAGACCAGTGTCCCAGCAGTGGGAACATTATAGGCTATGAGCTCTGTCTGTATAACCGCGTTGTTCTTTACTACACCGTTCCGTAGAAAACGAAGGACTGAGGGAGGGATTTTGATCAATCAAATGATGGGAAACACCGCGTTCCCCACCACACAGAACGGGCAGAAGCTACCTTACAAAGAAATCTCGATGTTTTGCCATGTCGTAAAAACCATGCAAAGCAGGGGCGGGTCGCTAGTAATTTCTAAATAGCTGCCGGGCATTCCGACACACGACCTAAGGAAAGTCTACGAAACCTATACGACCATTAACCTTCAGGCCGATTGCGGTGTCGTCCCCTATTGCGCATGCTGGGGCCCATGAAATGACCATAAAATAAACGATATAGTACCGCTCTATGTTGTAAGACAAGTGTATGTGCGTTTTATTAAGCTACCCGTCTTATTACACAACGAGTCGTTTTTCCGATAGAATACGTTCGTGTTTTAAGACTTTAGCTAGGACTAATTGGAGTCATTGAATGCCATAATGATCTGGAGGATGCAAGAGCTACAAGCCCAACAACGCATCTATACAAAATACGATGACTTAACCTCAATACATAGAGAAAAGATTGTGACAGGCCAATTAGAATGCTCTTAGCAAATTACCTACTATAAATATTATATAACTCAGTGACTAGGTTGTGAAGGTCAGATAGGCAGTCGCTTTAAGTAAAATATTGGTACCTATTCAGCTGCATCTGGTTAGACTGGAAGCCGACCCCAACGAAGTTGGGAAAAGGCTAGGTAGATGATGAAATATGATTACATGTTATTTCATATTATGCAATTTTCATTTTCTATCGCGGTTTACGATTTATTACGCCCGTTCTTATCCAAAAACTGATCGTTTTAAAAACGCTTGAATTTTAATTTGGCAACGTCTGTTGGTGATCTTGCTGAAAAATGATCTTTTGTTGATGATAAATCATAGAGACATGGCAGCAGGTGATATACATTATAAAACCATGTCAGTATGATTTACATTTGGGGTCCCTAAATAAAAATTTAGAACAACAATATGTAAAATGAAACCAAAATCCTCTTAAGTTGGTCTGATTAATGATACCTAGATACTAGATAAATATTTTTTTACGATGTGCAGATATTTTCTATATACCAGGGAAAAAACAGAAGAATGCGTTTGTATCGAGTTCACGCCAAAGACCACGTGACCACGATTCTTAATTAACTAAACGGTGACGTACTTATAACATCATAATTAGATATTGTAGATGTCAAGACACTCCAAATTATGGAGATATTATAATCCTTGTCCTCAAATTAAACTAATTGAACAAGTCTACAAACTACTACTACTACTACAAACAAAACGTGACATTAATTTGTTAGACACTGGTGTCTGCACTGGGAAAACTTGTATATCAGACCACCAGGGTGACCAGGGTCCCACCACACGGTGCTTAAACATTTTTAGAGGCTTGGTTCAGATCATCAAGGGTGCAGGTGAACGGCCATATTGTTTTGTTTTTTGTTTGTTTTTTTAAAAAAACGTTAAAAATACGTAACGTTTTAACAAAACGGAATTTTTACAAACAAACATTTAAACTCACATACACAAACAGCCAGACCCGGAACAACTACCTGTAGGCAAAAATGAAATGAAAAAAATAAAATAAAATTTGTTCCGTGCGGGAATCGAACCCACGACACGCAGCGCAGCAGTCGATAGCTCAGCCACTGCGCCAACCGTGTCGTCATTTGGGACACTAGCGGATAGGTCATAATAGTCTGTTCAGGAGCACCACACTCGCACTGGATGTTGGATGAATTTATAATGCCACAAATTATTTTGCAGCGGGCTACTTGGGCACGTAATGGATTCAGTGCTTTCCAAATAGGGTCTACAGTTCGCAACTGGGAGGCAAGTGTTCTTGTTTAGTGTTTTGTTATATTCAATTATTTAGTTTAAATGTCAAGGGAAAGGCATAAAATAAAAACCACTTATTTTCATGACTTAATTACATTCAGAAATAGTCTCCGCACACAGTAGGTACCGACCTTCCAAGACGTGGGTCGTCGCGTTCGGTCACCAGAGGGCCAATCCTCGTAATTTTAAGAACGTTCACAGTCTGATCTCAGTCTCAATCTGTCAAAAATACGTCTACTTTCCCTACATTTGTGACAAGTATTGACGTAGATTGTCACGTTTTTATCTATGCGAATTGGCTTTCTCGTCTACTTCCTAACCACGAAATCTGTAGTTTTGGCGGAAGATTTATGATAAAGAAATCTCAGTGTTTTTTGACATCGTTATTATTATGCAAAGAATTCGTATAAAAACATTTTGGTAAAAGAGCAACATTCTATCCAGTGCTGTTCTTAATTTAGTACAATAATAATTTGTTTCTTATTCTTTAAACAATAAAGTTCTAAATTACTAAAGAAATAAAGATCTTTGTTGACTCATAAATTCCAATAACATTGCGAAAATATTTTATTTGATCTTATAACTTTGATGATGTTAGATAAATGGTGTTTTAGTTAGATATTATGGATGTTATTTATTTTAAAAAATGTATGATATTATAATGTGCCACATAAATTAGCCGGAACTTACAAGAAGGTGGTGAAATATCACTTCTTACATTAGCTATTGCAGGACATTGACATTTTGATTTCGTTTAATTGTTCTCCTCGTCTAAAATAAAAATACACCAATCAAAATAATCAATAGGTAGGTACTTACTTTACATCATCATCTTCCTAGCCTTTTCCCAAATAGAAGCCGACCCCAAAGAGGGTCGGCTTCCAGTCTAACCGGATACTAGGTACTCACTATAGATAATTAACCATTTTATAATCCTATTTACATATTCACTTACTAGCCTGCGACTTCGTCCACATGAAATGTCTTGTTTTAACAAATATCCTGTGACACTCGGCAATACTGCCGCGGCAGGAAGCACAGGTTGTTTGCTGTGCCTCCTTGTCGCACCGTTGCGCGTGCTAAGTTCCCAGTACCACGTACCTAATCTAATCTCATCATCATCATTTTCCTGCTCTTATCCCATGTTACTCTGGGTCGGCGCAACACGTTTCTAATCGTTACCTAATCTAATCTAATCCTATCTAATCTGGCCGCACTTAATGATCTCTTGGACTCTAACCCAACACACGATGTGTTTGCGGACGAATGGACGAATATTTGGTCGGCATGTTAGAAGTACCGTGTTTATGAACTCTATGTTTTTATATTTTCTCTTCTATGTACAAACTGTCTTTAATTTTTGGAATTAGTTTTAATATACCGTTTAATTAAAGAAAGAAATAAATAAAAAATAATACTGTAGCTTTCCATTACTGAAAGAATTTTCAGAATCGGATCAGTTGTTCCGAAGATTACCCCTTACATACCAAGTCACGGCTTAGTAGGTGACTCGGCCGCTGAGTCTCGCCCGATCCGGCCGAGACAGGAATTATATCAGTATAGTTTGGCCTATGGAAAGCGCGTTCCTAAACCATCCAATCACACATGGTAATTATATAAATTCATTCAAGTTGATTGAAACTCCATCAAAACATGTTTCTAAGACATCGCACTTTTACCAAAGATTTAATTGGTGTTACTCAATACTTATGGCTGTATGGAGACCTTGCATGGCTGCGTTCTTTCACGCAATCGTGTTGGACTTAGGGAAATATGGAAAGGTGTAAAAAAACGTCGAGAGGTGACGTGGGGCATCCGGTTGGAATGAAGTTCCTTTCGCTTTATATTATGTATTAAATAGCAAGCAGAATGACAGCACACGAGTCCTGGGGCGGGGACCGCGTATCGGTTAGCGAAGTGTGGGACACCCCCCCGCTAGATGAACCGACGAGCTAAAGAATGTGGCTGGGACAGACTGGATGCGGAAGGCGGACGACAGGATGTTTTGGCGCCCCGCCTGGGAGAGGTCTTTGTCCAGTAGTGGACTGCGATAGGCTAAGTTGATAATAATATTAAGTTTTGTTTTCATGAAATAAGGCGAAGCTCTGCGGAATCGAGAAATATCTCTCAGTGTTTTTTTACCACTTTTTGTATCAAAACTGTGAAGGAAAAACTCGTGGAAACCTGTTCTAAAACCAAGAATTTGAAGACGTGTGACAACTACCAACCCGCACTTAGACCGCGTTGTGGATTACAGCCCACTCCTTCTCACAGGGAGGACGCCTGTGGCGAACATTATAGGCCAATTATACTTGTATCAGTCTTAGATGCTGTCTAAGACTGATATACAGCTATTTATAAGCTACAGACCAAACGTACTGTACTGTGAATTACTCGGACATTAATTATTAGTTTGTAAATTCCTAGCAATTTAGTCCACGTGGATTAGGCAGCCATCTTTGTTATAGCCAACGTGGATATTGCAAACAGTATGCAATTAATCAACACGAAACACCCCACTGGTTCTGTAGTCCATGCGGACAAAGGTCTTTGAACAATCCCTTTGGCTATCCTGGCACCCCTAGGCATCTCAATGGATTACCCCTTTGCTTGTCGACCAATCATAGCGTTCGATGCTTGACCACGGAAGCCTCCTTTGTGTTAGCAACCGCAGGGAACTGGAACCAGTAATGACGTTGAAAGGGGAACTTTGATTGTTATAGTAATTATATGCCAGGTTGTAATTGCAGTTCCGGCTCAACAATATCAATGTCAAACACGTCACTGGAACGGACACAATGAACTGCAGCTGTGTCAAAGATTATAAAGAGATGGATATGCTTCTGGGCGCTGTTATTTTGTTACCATATAGTGGTCTTTTTGGTCTTGTGTAGCCAGGAGGTTGAAAGTTGGCTGTGTGAAATACCCCCGTGCCGAGGAAAGCACGTTAAGCCGTTAGTCCTGCACCCGACCTCTCTAGTCGTGTCGGATTCCCGTTCCATCGGAATAATTATGGTTTCTGATTGGGTTTGCGACACACGGAAACTTGGAGCCGAAAACTCAACAATATTTCGTTTCATGAAATCAGCGTCTGGTGGTGACCAGCAGTGCAATTCTGTACCCATCTCACCGTGAAAACTGACAGACAGAATCGATCGGCTGTGTTGTTATCTGACGTATGCTGAGGTGAGGCCCATTTTAAAAGCATTGTCTTATGTCATTTATAGTTTTAAGGTGATTTTTTTGCTATAGTGCCAATAAACGCATTTTTATTTCATTCTTTCTATGTCAAATTATAATAAGTAGGTACGAAATTTTTAATAATGTAGAAAAAGGGTAAATGGTACGTATTTCGAAATGGTGACCTCTAAACTTCACTTTGACAGTCGATCTTTTTTCCAGTTCTTAACTAAAAATATTTAACAATGGGCGCGTGTCCTTATAATATGTACGCGCGTCAGAAGTTATACTTCTTTGGCATCATTAAAAAACAATTATTAATTGCATGCAAATAATTAATTACAAAAAGGTTACAATAAGGTTCGTTGTTTAGGCTGAATAATGTTGGTTACAAGTCACGGGCCTTTTAAAGAAATTAAAAGCATAGGTAATAAAAAAACAGAATATTATGGCATCCAATTTTTTATAGTGAAATGTCCATTGCCTTTTTTTAATCGACAAGAACAAACAGGTTGCTATAAAAAATGCTCAAAATAGGTACAGGCCGGTTTATGCTGAAAAAAGTGACATATAGCTTTAAAAATAATGAGCGGTTTTGCGGACAGCTTCAACCTGTGAATTTTGTGCGACATTGATGCGCGCGCATCTTAAAATTTCACACTCATTAGTTTTTCATAACGCGCCTAAAGAAGTATAACTTCAATAACTGAGACACATCAGAATGAACTGGACATAGGCCTCCCCCAGTCGGACTCACATCACATCGTCTACCACACACGAAACATTGCGGTTACCTTGATTCGTATGTCGATAGTCACAATGTAATAAGACATTATGTAAGAACATAACGAGTCCCTTTGTCAGTAATTTGTCATTGTCCAACATCTTGGTCCTCAATCGACTGCTAAAGATAATATAATGACGCCTCATCACTGCCAGTCTTATGTCATAAGTGGGCACTTTTACTCAAATAATATGTATTATGGCCAAGCGTTTTAGGGCAAATTTTCCAATCGTCAGATACATTTTCTTTGAGGAATAAATGTCGTATGTGTGACATGTTTTCTATGCAAAAGCTGTCGAACCGCCATATTTAATCCTAGGATTAAATTATGTTATGATCGGTCCCGTAATAGTAATTTGTTAAAACATAAATGATTTTCTTTCTGTAAGTATGTTTTTACAAACACTTCGTCAAAAATAAATTATGTTTTAAAGAGATGAGTTCGGTGTTTCCTATCTGACTACTCTGAGAAGAAAAACACGGAACAAACTCAGATAAGTGCAGGAATTCGTAACATAAAGACGACGGGTTGCTGGACAGTTTTCTGCGTTATTTCATAACTTTAATTTTTAATTTCGACGAAGAATCACTCAATGCAACATTTTTGACTTTCAAAACTTCCTAAGCAAAGTAATTAATCAATTTGGAAATGTTCGATGCGATGAGGTTGTTTTGCATAACTTTCAAAACTCCGTTTTTCAAAAAACGTTTTGTAATTGAGGTAAAACCCAAATGCAAAAAACCTACACAAAAGTTTGATTGTCCGAACACGAAAATAACTACATAAAGGTAGTGCGTTGCTAGTTATAGATAATTTAGATTTTAGAGCACAGAATTATGAGTCCGCTTGGAATTTAGTTTTTTCTCAAATCCTAGCATTTTTCACACCTCACTCGAAACAGACTGACAAACTTTGCTACATTTTTCAGATTGAACTTGAAAATGAACACATTGACGTGCTTCAACGATCAAGGGAATTTAAAGTTGGTCGGAGCCCCTGCGGGCGGTAGCGAAACACAATTAGTGCATATGACGTTCACGTCAAGGAAAATAAAATGTACGTCCCACGCTGTATGCTCTACCCCCTAGGGCCTTTTTAATACAGAGCAGTTTTTAGAAACTAATTTCAACGAATTTTTTGCATGTTTTTTACGTTGGTCGGTGTTAAAAAAGTCGGCGAAATTTAGTCGAAATTTGTTACTACGTGTGTTGAAAACCATTTTTAGCACGATTTCAATTTGTGAATTATCTATCAGCCCGTCATGTAACTGGAGAGCAATGAGGGAATTGTCGGGGAAAATGTATCGAGTATGAATGTGGATGGCTATACGAGTAGGGAAGGACAAAGAAACGATGGATGGACTGTGTGAGAGATGATGATGTTAGACAGGGAGTGACTACTGAGATGAAGACTAATAGAAAAGTATAGAAGAAAAACAAGAGTAGGGGAACACCAAAGCAACGTTGGATGGACTGTGTGAAAGATTATTAGGCTAGAAAGGGGGTGACCACCGAGATGACGACTAATAGAGAAGTATGGAACCACAATAAATTGAGCTGAGGACTAAGATGACTGATCAGCTAGCTTCCTTAGCAGCTTTTCTCACCGAAAGGAACAACAAAGAACAAGGTACAAGGAAGTCAGTTAGAGGAAACAAGTTTTCTTAACCGTTCACCAAAACTAATTAACAAAGTATTTAGAAGTTTAAAGTAACATAAATATCTCCAACATGGAGATATTTGTGATATTTATACAAATATTTGTCCTATACATTGAGCTTGACCACAAAATAAAGCGGTCTACCGTATATCTCATTCAGGTCATCGACCACATAATGAAGCTTTGAAATGAAGCTATTAAATAGCTGGTATTTAATAAGTTTACGATGCTAAGTGGTAATGGCTACTTAGAGTTATAAAGGCTCTAGTTACTGTGAGTAATGACAGTAAAATACATACTTGACATTAAACAAGTTATAATAGAGATATTAAATTTAAGATTCGGCTTACTTAAAGCTATGCTAAGGATATTATAATGTTACCAAACGAAATTATAGTGACCGCTTAACGTATTGTTGCATATTTTCCCTCAGCTTATAATGTTTTTTGTTTTTCTTTCTTTTCTTTTTAACTGAACCGTTTAAATCTGCTAATGTCACATTATCTCGTTTACCTACTTTGATTTCGAAGTTGAAGAATTTAAGCTACAGAATTCGTGCCTTGATGATTATGAATGTTTGAACAACTATTTGACTTTAGTGCCCTTTTTTGTTTGAACATGAGCTCTATTTGTGGCTATGCTAAAACATCTGCAAGGCCGAGATCTATAAACGTTAGGTAGCACGTACTTTGGCTAAGCGTTATTCTAGTCACTGTCGCTCAACTGCAAAACTACAAGTGCAAGATAAAGATGGAAGCAAGCCCAATAGCTGAGCTCACTGGCTGAAAATAGCTACTTATATTCTTTTAATGACGTCATCATCATCATTATCATTTTACCTTGAGCAGTCTGTTAGACATAAGCCTCCTTAATTGTAAATCATTCATTTCAATCCTCGGCTACTCCTACCCAACTGCTACAGCCACCCTTTTTTTTTTTTTTGAGGATGGGAAATGTCTCACTGACTAAAACCCACCCGTGTTCCTTCCTTAGCCCTTTCTGTTCCGGAAGATCCCGCCGCCCTGGCATGCTACAGCCACCCTGCGAAAATCATTGCTGAAGATTTTTTAATAAACCCTATTTTATATTGTCATATTGTCACCATTTTTACTAGCATAACGACATCTTCACTATCGCCTGTCTGTACTCCGCAGTCCTTACCACTCTTATGGCACTGTTACGTGATCTGACCGCAGGAATGTGGTGGTTGACCGCAAAACGTTTGTTTGTTCTACATTGTCAAAGTTAATGACGCTTTCGTGCCGTTTAGATTTTCATCGATTTTTTTTTTTTGTTGATTAAACATAATTTTAAATTGTATTTGACTGCCTGGTCTAGTGGTCGCAAGCAGTAGCTGAGCATGGGGAGTCCTCATGCTCAGCTACTGCTCATCACTACACTCACACTGCACTATTTAATTCATAAAAGTTATTTCACTGGGATGAGCTGCAGTACTGTCGTATGTCATCGGATATATTAATAATTTTTATTATATTATTTATGTACGCACATTAGAAAGGACACAGATATGACATATTAGTATTGAGTACAAAGGCCACTAAGTTACTAAAGGTACTAAGTTCGATTCCCGTGTCGGGCAAAATGTTAATGGGTTATTCTGTCAGGAGTTTTTCAGTACCAGCCCAGCTCGCCCCATTTTACATAGGACTTAAACATAACTGGTGAAATGAGGGTGTAGGTATACACGTCTGCCTAACCCTTCGGGTATTACAGGCGTAATGTTACATTTTGTTTTAATTATAGTAATATCCCACAACTGGATAGTGTCCATCTTAGTGTAAAACGGATCAACGGGCGCCTCTTCACAGATTACCCAAAATATATGACCAACATTTTGTTAAAATAGACATATTTACTTTAGCTCAAAATGTATTTAAAAAAGAATTTGTTAATGCACTTAAAACCTAATAATTAAGTATAATGATAAAATAAGCCCTACCTTTCTTCCATACTGTATGTAAGTAAATTAATACTTTTAGTAATATGTGGGTCTTTCCCTACATGTAGTTACCCTATCAATTATCTTTTAGGGATGTTGGGCTTTAACTCGTTGGAGGTGAGAAGAGGCCTTGATCAACTCACTGTAGCCTGTAAGACCTTACGGGGACGTATCGACTGCCCAGAGCTACATGGTCTTTCCTGCCGACTATTTGTGCCCAACAAATACATTGGACACCGTCAGAGCCGGCGCATAATCTGTTTGCGCAACTCCCAGCGAAAACTGTAGCCAGTAGTAGTGTAGTGTAACGGTGCTGAATGCCCTTCTAGCTGCCAACCCTGAATGTGATGTGTTTGCGGATGAATGGATTAAAATTATGCGTACCTATAATATGTCTGGTGTTCTGTGAGAGAATGTATGCAAGGGAGTCCCCTGTGCCATGTTAGTTTTAAGTTATATTATTGTGAACGCCATGTCTCTATGTTAATTAATGTAATTGGTGTTGTACCGTTTTAATTAACTATAAATAAATAAACACAAGTGGAGACGTTGTTGATTGTACGTTAACCCACTTTATTGTATACTTAGATGTAAGACAAAATGTAAAATTGTTTGTTTTCCCTAATAAAATAAAATAAAATAAAACGTCAATACATGAACCTTCCGGAATAATTCTTCTAAATGATGGAGAAAACCGCATCGAAATCCGTTGCGTGGTTTAAAAAATCAACGCAGTCACACAGATAGACAACAAAAGCAACACAGATATACAGATAGACACGAAAAGCTACTTTGTTTTATTTATTTACAAAGGTACACTAACAGCTTCTGTGTATAATATAACTTAAGTGCTATAGGTAACACTAGCCTCGTACTTACACAGTCGCCAGTTATCCTGGAAATAGGTACAAACACGTAATAATAAAAAAACTAAAGACTCTAGAATTATGTTGTGTAAATATTTTGTACTATTTATAGAAATATAGATGGGAGATTATTATGTCCATTAATTGAGCTTTAGTTAAGAAAGCATTGAACTGTCACACATACGAGCGTTTCTGACACCTTTCAAACAGTTGGTTAACGTAACATACACACGTCAAATAATAACGAGTAGGTACGTAATCGTAATTATTTGACGTAAGTCAAGGTCATAATTTTGTAATTAATTGTAATTTGAAACCACTCTTTTTTTTATTAGACGATAGTTAGCGCCATTTTTGACGTATACGCGTGCGTCAAGAGGACGTGAAACAATCCGCCCGTACTGTCAAATACTGGTGAAAATGACAGATTTTCTAGACGAAAGTATAATGAATATGATATAACAGAACCGCTCTCCTCGGAAACCGTACTACTACCCATTAATTATAATATAGACCGGGTTAGTTTAGACCGGGCTTCGCCTGTCAATTAGTACGAACTAGGAATAGACAAGCCGCGTGTAAATAGATCCTTATTGATCGAAACTTCCCCTAACCAGAGTGCTCTATTTGTAGTGAGCAACAATGTGCTAAATCCGCAGTTGACGGCTAGACGGCTATTATGATACTGCGTCACTCTCGGATATCCGTTGCGTTCAGAATAGATGATCCCAATGGATGGAGCCCGATGGTAATAGAATCTTGTACGGGGCGCCCTAGACTGTTTGTGCATGGGCGATCCGTATTCGGCGGGTTGATCGATACACGCAGAATTGCATGTACCAGAGCCGTAAAAGGTATCTATAGAGCGTGGTAGCGACTTGAACAAAATTTGACAGATGTATGCCCCCCGTGAAATAGGTAATAACAATGATGTTTAATTAAATAAATAAATAAATAAATCCCTGGACATTTCACACAGCACCATTTGTCCCAAGCTAAGCAACCTAATGCTTGTGTTATGGTAACAAGATGGCTGATAAACTACTTATATACATTTTTTTTTTTGTAAATACATACATATTATATATAGAAAAACACCCAGACTCGGAACAAATACATGTAGGTCATACAAATATTTGTTCCGTGCGGGAATCGAACCCGCGACACGCAGCGCAGCAGCCAATCGCTTAACCACTGCGCCAACCGTGCCGTCGTAATTGGTTTAGCCATCACGGTAGAGGTCCGAAATGGTAAACGAGACGTCGGTAGTGAATATGGAATCCAGCCCAAAGACATTGCACTATTTAATTCACGAAAGTTCTTTCACTGGGATGAGCTGCAGTATTGCCTGTCATCGGATATATTAATTATTTTTATTATATTATTTATAAAAGCACAATAAAAAGGACACAGATATGACATAATATTAGTATTGAGTACAAGGTACTGCTTATTTCTTAAGAAATTTCTTCCAGCAGACCTGCGAAAGGAGAAATAAAAAAGAAATGTAGACAATAGAGTGTGAGAACACGGAGAAAAGAATTGGATTAGTGATGTCTTAAACTATATGTTAAATATTATATTATGTAAGTACTATAAGTTAAAACAGAAACTACTCTTCTTTGAATGGGATTTGATGGAAACCTTGGCATACAGACAGCTACATAACAGACCAATATTGTCAGTCTTTTCGCTAAACACTTACGATTTCGGCATCGTTAAGCCGTTCAAACCGCAGGAATTTCGCGGTAAACCGCAAAGCATTTGGAATGCTCGTTATTGAGTGTAGTGGAACACTAGATCATACTTAATTGAGTCGTCAATCGTTTTTTTGTAACTAGTGTTTTGATAGCCATAAAACCGGTTTCAAAATTCAAGTTCATTCAACTATTTTTTTGCGTTTTGTATGTATAGCGGTAATGTCGGGTTCCGGGTGTCAGGTAATAATTATGTTTGTTTTAGTTTTTTTTCCCATTCAAGCTGTGTGCCCGATGAGTTTGGTAAAAATAATGATCTTACCATGCAAACTATTATCCCCTATGTAACCTATTTAAGTTTATTTCTGAGTGTCCATCTTCGTTATCTATGGAACTCTTGTGCAAAATTCCGTGCTTCTAAACCCAGCAGTTTAGGATGTGCGTTGTCTGTCAGAGCATTTAAGATTGTTTTTAGAAGACAATATTATCCTACTATTAAACATGCAATACAATACGTGACAAACATGTTTTTGAGTGAATAGCGCTCCATCAGCCCATGGTGTAA
This sequence comes from Apamea crenata, assembly GCA_949629185.1. Lineage (NCBI taxonomy): Eukaryota > Metazoa > Arthropoda > Insecta > Lepidoptera > Noctuidae > Apamea > Apamea crenata. Next base: position 2,286,880 of record OX451351.1, read on the forward strand.
ACAAATTTGGCCGACCACGACTGACCAGACCCTCCCGAGCGTGACAAGCAATGTGAAACAATATGGTTGCAACTAACAGAATAGTCTTGAATTAACCCGGCTGCTCTAGCAAGGTTCGTGTTTTCATTTATTAGCCTGCAGCGGTATCTACAACGCCACATGCGAACAACGCGTCATACTGACGTCGCGCAAATCCTGCATCACGCAAGCAGAGTTTACCGCGCAATTAGCATAAATACAATTTCCCAACATCAATCGTTGGGCAATTGCCCGCCAGACACAACACCCGTCTGGTCGAGGGATCCTCCCTTTTCTTTGGAGGATGAGTGAACTTTACACCCTGTTCCTCATACCTCCAAACGCCTATTGTTCGTTCTCTGGTTTGACGTCGAAGTATGTTATGTTTTCGCAGTGATTGCAGATTGTTCACCAAAAATATTAAAAAAAAACCAATGAGTTCTGTATGCGTAGCGTGACCAGCGGCAGCGTATAAACGGAAGACAAAATGACGGATTGTAGAAAGATTTCTATGGTGCGATGTCAAACATGAAGAAACGATCTATCACTTTGTAACTATCTATCTGAGCTAATCTGACTAGCCTGCTAGTCCCACTGCAGAGCAGTCTTCCCTTTTCACACAATTCTGTCTTTTGCTAGTGCATTCTGTTTTGGCCATCCTTTCGGTGAGAGTCAAGCTCGTCCCGCCATCTTCGTTTCGACCTGCCGCGATTTCGTCATGCGTTTAGTGGGATCCAATCGGTGGTTCATCTGACATGCGGCAAACAGGTCTGGCTCAGTCCCAGTTACGCTTAGCGGTTTTCTTGGTAAAGTCTATGATCTGAAAACCCAGGATACTGCGCTCCATAGCTCGCTGGCCAACTACTATAGAAACAGGTAATAGTTATGTATATTCTTCATAGAGTAGAAGGTAGAAGTGGTCATGGTATGCATGGTGGTGTTGATGCCATGATGGTACGGCCGCTCGTCAGTGGTATACTTTGACCTTCAGCTGGTCTATCGTATTACGGAGTTTCAACAGAACTAGAGGCCAGCTTATACTGGTTTTGTTACCACTGACGTGCAGCCTATCCCAGTAAGTTGTATTTTAGGTAAAAAGTATTTGTTACCGAGGTTATCACGATGGTTGCATCAAAGTTAAGTGTTAATTGAAGTTCAATAAAGTTGATACTTTCCTAATAAACGTGTTGTTTCAGTGACGGGTGTGATACAATGACGTAGGCATACTTAAACTAGGTAAAAGCGTATTGACCTACGAGGCCACTGATCTGTCGATTAGCACATATATTATCTGCCGTCTTCAGTGTTAAAAGTAAACTATTGTGCATCTGCAGCTGGCATCTGTTGACATCTATGTTTATTTCCCATGTATTAAAATGCTTATACCTATATAAAATATAACACAACTAACTATTTACACTAGGTTCTAAATTGAATAACTAAAAATAAATACTTATTACTCAGAAAAGAGCCCAGAAGACTGGCAGCATCGCCATGTTGAATGGCAATGCTAAATGCCTTAGACCTAGCCGGCCGTCACATTTCAACATTTAATTCACAATTTCCTTAAAAAGGAGACGCGCTCTCGGGCCCGCAGACCCGAGCGTTTCGTCAATGTTAAATAAATATTTATTATAAATCTGACAGATAATGACGTCTAACGCACGCGCGTGCGCTATATTGACAACATTTTATCTAGGACATTTCTGGTTATTATAAATTTAAAGAATTTCTGTTTTTTACGTCTTCCACTTCAACATCACGTTATCTGTTCATGCGTTTAGTTTTAGACTACACATGGTTACATGGAGAAGAAACACCGAAACAAACTCAGACTCTCTTTTAAAGTCCAAACATTATCTTTGTCAGATCAATTTTATTATGAGGACCATGCAGTTGAGTGCCTGAGATGATCCTTTGAGGAAAGCACCACGCAGACTAGAGCGAATCTGTCCAGTCAGTGCACGCATGTGTCTATAATCGTGCAGTTCTACTTAGAACTTACAGAAAATATTTTAGTTCACCTAAGACACAATTTGGAACACCATGCTGCGTTCCAAAACGGGTATAATAGCAGTAGGCAGGAAGGCTGCCAAGCTCAAGTGGGATTGGGTAGGTCACATCAACCGCATGCGGGATCATCGCGGTGGCGAGATGATCTGGACGCGTACCGCGAGGGCTGTTTCGTGGTGGCGCGGGAAAGGAGTTCCTGGAAGGATTTGGGGTAGGCCTTTGCCCAGCAGTGGGATAGTACAGGCTAAACAAAAAACAACCTACATGGGCACTTATGAAATGTCAGAAGCTAGGTGCATAGTTAAATGTCAGAAGCTAGGTGCATAGTTAAATGTCAGAAGATAGGTGCATAGTTAAATGTCAGAAGATAGGCGCATAGTTAAATGTGAGAAGCTTAGGTGCATATTTAAATGTCAGAAGCTAGGTGCATAGTTAAATGTCAGAAGCTTAGGTGCATAGTTAAATGTCAGAAGCTACTCGTAGGTGCAAAGTTAAATGTCAGAAGCTACTCGTAGGTGCATAGTTAAATGTCAGAAGATAGGTGCATAGTTAAATGTCAGAAGCTTAGGTGCATAGTTTAATGTCAGAAGCTAGGTGCATAGTTAAATGTCAGAAGCTAGGTAGATAGTTAAATGTCAGAAGCTAGGTGCATAGTCAAATGTCAGAAGATAGGTGCATAGTTAAATGTCAGAAGCTAGGTGCACGGTTTTAATTGGTCGTTTCATATGGAGAAGAGTCGTCGAGAAACTCGACGGTTACTCTTTTAAAATTAATTGGCTTTTACATTGTTTTCAATTTAGTGTAGCCCCGTCAACCATTACCAGGTACTTAACAAAATAGACAATCGATAACTTACAACCTATCTTACATACATATTCTAATTAGTAGGTGGAGTTAATAACCCATCCTTTTAACTACCACACAAGAACAGTAATCAAAAGCTGACGTAACCACGTACCTGAGCTATTCGCATCAAACTTTTCATAATAACAAACTTACAATAACAAAATCCGAGCCACGATGTTAAACTCCACCATAACAGGTGAACGCGTGATACGAACCATGGGGAAACATCTCGTAAAATTTGATACCGTTATGTAATGCCTTACTATGTAATTAAAGTATGGCCGGTACAGAGTTCACTTGACTTGTAGTTACGTAAGTTCAACGTGCAGACGGTGTGTCGGTTTGTTAGGCCTTTGGAAAAGTTACAAGTGGCAAACCATATTTGTTTTTAACCGACGAAAAAAACGGAGGAGGTTCTCAAGTGGACGCGTATATTTTTTGTTATGTATGACCGCGCATAACTTTTTACAGAGTAGTCCAATTTTGATAATTGTTTTTTTATTGGAAAGGGTATACCCCAAAGTTGGTCCCATATAAATTTGAAAAAAAAAATCCAACCCTAAGGGTGGGAAAATAGGGGTGATTTATTGTTCACTCACTTTGAATGCTGAGTTGTGAATAATTTTGAGTCGGCGCCGTTTAAATTTAAGGCAATTTAGTGATCTTTGTTTATTGATTGTTTGGCGCCGACTCAAAATTACTTAGGTATACTGACATTAGTTTAAGAACTTAGTTATTAAGGTTAAATAAAAAAGGTTTATTATTTTTTGCTTTTCAGTTTTTTGGCGGTTGAATTTTTTTGTTAAAAAGTTTTACATATTTAAGCTTCTGGTACACAAGTAAAAAGTCGTCCAAAGGCGGACTTTATGCCTTAGGCATTCTTTACCAGTCAACCAAGGGTGGTGTTGATGAAGATGACAGGGAGGTATAATTATGAAAATCATCATCATCAGCCTGCAGTAGTCCACGGCTGGACATAGCCTTTCCTATTGCACGCCATTCAACTCAATTTTCGGCAACTCTCATCCAGCTGCTACCAGCCCCCCTGCGAAGATCGTCGCTCAACCTGGCCTGAGGGCTTCTTACCTTACCTATGTTTTCCAATTCGATACGCTACTACGCCATTAATTACGATGTATAATAAAAATATTAAATATTTATTATTATCAGGGCTACACTGATATTTGTGTCTTGAAGTGATTTTTTATTATAATTAAAAATACAGCTTTTTTTTTATAAAATATGTACACAAGCACATGGTATCCTAGTGTCTTAGAACCTTTGAGAAACACATTTAGTTGAGAATATACATGTTTTACGTATGAGGTCCCTCATACCACTCGTCAGTGTAGTAAGTCAGTAGGTATTGCGCAAAAGGTGTATGCCATGTGCATGGTTTTAAAACGTACCTATGAATTCAGGTTAGACATCTACATAATGCGTTCCCGATTGTTTCGAAATATGTAAACAATTAAGTACCTATGTGTTTGTGGAAAAAAACCTTTATTAAAACTCACACATAAGGTACACATTGCGCTACTACTTCAGATATTTTATTACATTTTGAGGTTTCTTAGTTGTCTATCCGTCCGTCTATCTGTCTGCCAAGTCCCTTTTCCTCAAGAACGCGTGGAGGTATTCTCTTAGCATGTATATTTCCTTTTTTTTATATTTTTATATTCCTGTTTGTTTCTATAACACTTAAATTAAATTGTATTATTTTGCTTTAATTAGGTACGCTGTGCCAGTACAGCGACCTAATAACTGTTTGCTTTAAAAATAAAAATAATAGTTTTAATACTTGTTGATGAAAAATTTAATTGTTTGCTGCACCTTTTTTATTTTTCTTGGTGGGAAATCATCAAATGACCCCTCCCGCTCTGGGTGGAGCGGAAGGGAGTGTCAGACTCTTACTGACTAAAACCCACCCGTGTTCCTTCCTTAGCCCTTTCTGTTCCAGGGCAGCGGTAACCCTTTCGGACGATCCCACCGCCCTGGCAGGCTTCGGCCCTATCGGGCCCCGTCCTCTGCTGACTTCTCTTTGCTGCACCTGACGACGTCATTACGTCGGCGCCGGCTGTCGCTAAAAACCAACGCTGAACCTCTGACTTGCATAGGGTTGCAGCATAAATGCTGAGCGATAGCCGTTTTGCGTAGATGTGACGCATGTCAACCATTTGTTTTTGTTCTTTTCTTTATTTGTTTTTTATGTTCTTTTTTGCGTCATGTTTACCGCAAATAAACGTATTTTCATTCTTTTCATATCAAGTTGAAATTATTATCAATTATGTAGGTCTAAGGTACTCTGAAGCTCTAAAAAAAAATCAAGCTTCTAAATCAACGCAGTAAACAAATTTTAATATGGTCATTTAAGCGACATTTTTTATTCGAGTTAATATGCGACATATTTTTCTATAGAGTTACTCCATTGACTATGTAGAATCTTTCCTAGTTAGGCAAAAAGCAAGGTCCCACAGCACAAATAGAAAACTACAAATCAGTTTTCGAACGTATTCCACGTTCGAAAACTGATTTGTAGTTATTTTTTTTTTTACTATTACGATCCTACATTTGTAGTTAGAGAAATAAACATGGCGTAGGTATATGGATGATGTATTTAAATATTTTTTCAACTACAAAGTAAAGATTGCACTTGGGATAAATTTATCCTAACTACGACACCCATCATTATGCGAGGTCCAACACGCATTCGACCGGTTTTTCCAATAGTACAAGATTTGACACTCTGAAATTAACTTCATTCACATTGATATCAAGTTGATATCCATTTAAGTGGAAATAACGTCAATTGGAAGTAAAGATTTGAACAGAGTCTAGGTACGCTTACTATAGCTGTACTGACTACTAAACCCTGCACAGCACGCGTGGGGTCTCGCTCTGCACTTAGTCCGTTTATATCGAATCACGCCCGGACGCGCTTGGCAATAGAAATGCAGGATCTAGAGCGATTTAAGTGCGATGTCTTTCGCAACCAGACAAATGGAACGGCAAACATACGCTTCCGTAAATGAGCATCTATATTACAAAAAGAAAAACCTTCAGACATACCATACATTTTCGGGAGTGAAGTTTATTCCACGTTTATTAGTAAGGGGGAAAAGAAAAGTAAAACTATTTAAATATTATTGAAAAACCATTGTGACATAATAAAAAAAAAACAAAATGTTGAGATATACATAATGTAGACTTTTCTGTGTCAACATCTCCGGTTTACTTATCTGGCAAATAATTTCATAAATAAACTGTTTCATTTTTGATGACCGAAGGTAGCTGCATTGAATCGGTGACGAAAGGAGTGCCCGATGACTATTAGCACAAACGAAAATGTCTACAAACTCAGGACAGGACAGAACTAAAAAAAACGTTTCATATACTTATTCTATGCTTATTTACAAGTGTTTTAATACATTTCTAAATAAAAAAATTAAAGCAATCGTCGTTTTATTTTTCGATATTAAAAAAAAAATTGATGATTAAAATATATATTTCACCGAATTTGCGAGCCAGCTACAAAGCTACCGGTGGTTACGGTCCCAGAGACGGGAACAAAATAATTACCTTAATTAGAAATAATAATTATTAGTTTAGCATGGGAGTGGCCATGCCTATTAAAAATAAAAAAAAACGAAAGTAAATCTTCTGTAACATGAATCACGAACACAACCACGTGATACAACTAGTTATAATAATTACCTATGACCTGCTAAACTCTACCGGTTCAAATAGCCGTCAATTTGGTCAAATTATCTTGCTATAAATATTTTTTTTAACATATATTATTAACGATAATTATAATTATTTGCGAGTGAAATTTACGCAATCAGAAAGTGAGATTTACGCAACCATCGCTTTGGAATATCTACGCGAATGTCGTTGTGTTAACTTGTGTTGTAGCTAATTTTGCTGGTTTAAGAGGAAACGCGGTCACGTGGTCGCTGGCGTCCTTTCCATAATAATGTATTCCACTGTTTTCTCCCTGGTTAATTATACTAGTCCGAATATTTTTTAACGATTTAATGGATATCTACCACAGCCATGTCCCAATTTTTTGTTATTGAATTAATTGTATAAAAATACATATTGCCCCCTTATCATACTAGGCTATCATTTGGTACGCCATGTTGATTTTCTTCGAAATTCGACTACAGCATACATTCAGAACATTACCCTTCTCGCACGAATCCAAATAAGCCTGTGGGTACGACGATAGTAGTACAAAGGCAAGGTTTGAATTTGAACTTACAACCTCACTCTCAACAGACGAACATCTTACCCTCTTAGACCATAGAATAGGATAGTCTTTATTAAAAACACCATAAAAATCAGTTATATCACCGCATCAATCAAGTGGGCGTCACTCAGTCAACATCACGACAATACAAAATAATATATTATATCAATACAAAAATCTAGGTCAAAAACACAGGCGATACATCAATGGTTTATCTCCACAGAATCTGACAATAAAACCAGTATCCAATATGCTCACAATTCAAGGTATGTACACGACAAGACCAGCATAAACTGACACTCGGTTGTCGAACAATGGCGATTCCAAATGGCGGCGATGAGAAGCCAACGTAAACTGGTCGCGAAAAGTCTTCGTGACCTAAAAATGTCACAAACTAGTTTACGTCCACTTTTGCTTTCATAAAAAGACTAACGTAATGTAAGTACGACATTAATCATTGGAGAACAATTTCTAATGTCATCATTAGCTAGTTTTAAGTCTGAACAAATAATTTGTCTAGAAAAAGAAACGAATGATTCAAGGCTGTATCATTTACATTGTTTAGGTGTTACATAATGTCGTTATGAACTAAGTAGACAAAAAATATTGAGTGTGTGGTGTGTTGTTTGATCGGAGGGGCTCGTGGCTAAATTGTAACAGTCGCACGGGTGGAAGGTTAAGCGACGTTCGCCGCGGTCGTTTCGTGGATGGGTAACCATCCATTACATATCAAGACACCTTCGTGGCTCGAAAAGCACGTTAAGCCGTTGATCCTGGCCGTCGTTGGTCGTTGTTTGCAGATCTTTCACAGCCATTACGATAAGTCAGAAGCTCAAATCACTGACAACCAGTCTTACCGAGGGTCGCTCCATGTAAAACTATTACTTATATTTGTAAATGTAATACAAATTCATGCCATAAATAAATAAGGAACGTATCACATCTTTCTCTATCGTGCTATGACATTCCCTGTAAATTGAGTGCTCTTGTGATGTATGAGCCACGTTTGTGTCTTAAAGTAAAAATATATATTTTTAAATTATTATGCACTGACTTCAAACAAATTATGATCATTGCAAGTGGATGACGAAATGGGGCAGGTACCTACCAACTTGTAATGCAGATTACATTTTAAAATATTGTCTTCGATTTTTTGTACGTAACTACTTATATTTTTCTGCATCGACTTAAAGTTTTGACGGGGTCGTATTATGTATACTGGTATGATACTCGTATATGTACTATTAACATACCTAGAGCAAAGCAAAACCTCAAAAGATTTTTGAAGTGAAAACTTCTTTAGCGGCGTTGTGCACTTTTGTTGTGATGGGTAAGAAATGTTAAACTCGCGTCAGGACCCGTGACCTGATCGAAAATCCGGCACACCCGGAGTGCAACCCGTTTTTTTTTTCTTATGGTTTATTTATTTTTAGCTATGTTTTCCCACTGCAGCGCAAATGCCTCATTTTCTCCTTTCCAGGCCTCTCTGTCTCGAGCTGGTGTGGACCAAATCTGTCTGTAGTCGTCAAGCTCGTCATCTCCTGGAAAAACAAAATATAATTATGGTTAGTCATCAAAAGCCTCATACCTTTTTTAAAGGATTGTATAACACTAGCTTTTCCCCGCGGGCGAAGCCGTGAAGTCGGTTCGGGAAACATCCCACGGGAACGTACTAGCATTGTTTGCATATAACTCTATGCGTTTATGCGGCGCACGCCTGTAAAGCTCCCACTTCGCATGATTTATTCCTAAATTTTTAACAACCATCGTCATATTTCAGCCAATTTACACAGAACCATAATGATTATTAAAAAATACTACATTCCTCACGAATCATTCCGTCCATTCTGTACTTTTTGAGTTTATCGCGTTCAGACAGATGCTTATTTGTTATATAATATGAGGTGTTACATGCCTTATTAACTGTTTGTACTATGAACCAATAAACCCACTGTTTCATAAAATACACACGCTAAAATACACACGCACAATAATTTAAAAACATAATATTATATCAGAGAAAGTGACAGGAAATCAAAAAAACGCCTGACGATTGGTATCACCTAACGAGTACGACTCGTTGTCGGTAAGGTCAGCTGTAATGACGGTATACTTCACGGGTATGTAGGACGTAATAGACGTTTATATCGTTTCACTTTTGTTTTCGTTTGTGGGAAGAAAATTGCCGCTAGCGACGGAACGATGAATGTAAGATTAATACCCGGTTTCTGATGTGAAGTTTAATGGTTTTCGTTTGTTTTAGTTGAGTTTATAAAGTTAATCTTATAAACTCAATTTGATATTGGCGCCGATTCCCTTGTTCACAAACTAAACTAAATTTAAGTTCAGTGCATCATTTTCCTTGCTATTTCATTAAGAAAAGGACAGAAGATAAATATTATTTTATTTCTGTCAAATTAGTCAGCGCCTGACGTAAATTGACGTACTTTTGGTACCCAATTTTTTAATCATGTCTAACTTGTCTAAGGCGTCTTGTCTTGTCTTGATCTTAATTCGACGGGACTAAACTAATATTTATCTTCTGTCCTTTTCTTAACGAAATAGAAAGAAAAAGATGCACTGAATTTAAGTTTAGTTTAGTTGGTGAACAAGAGAATCGGCGCCACTGTTGTTCTACCAATAATTGTCGGAAAAAGTGGTGAAATATATATCTTCTATATACAGATGATTGTATTACTAATTCCCTTTAGTGAGTGATTGCGTAAGAATTCAACCAGAACATTGTTTACACTTTCATCTGATACTTATATTGAACTGACATTACGTCTTAGGTGGTAACAATAGTAGTGTTATACTTCATTCAGTAACTTGTATACCAGTCTATTCATTAAGAACGCCTTTGTCTATCGCTATCTAGTATCTAACTTGCCAGCGATAGACAAAGGCGTTCAAGTAGTTCAATCTCCCCGACGAACATCACGTCAATATTCACCGAAGGGAGATAGATGTCTGTCGTACTTCCACATGTGCGCTAAATCATGTTCCAATGTGAATCGAATCGATCTTTGAAGAGCATAAGGGGTTACCTGGTAGTAAACTATATTCAGAAATTGACTATGACAGAAGGCACTTCCCGTATTTTTAGGGACGTTCGCATTATAATCTAAGAATAGAATAGACATTTATTTTGCAAATATTGGAAATACATTAAAGCTCAGCCATATTTCACCATTCGGCATGCAACATTTATATTATTAACATTCTCTTAAGTTTAACCAAAAGCCAGTAGGTCGGATCCATCAATCCAGTGTAATTCAGGCAATTCTTTTCTCTGGTAAAAACTCAGTCACACTGTAAGTAGTACGTTTTATCTATTAAAAATGTACGTAGTCTACTCTTAATCAGCACTGTTGTCAAGTCTTTCCAACCGCCAACGATTAAAATCTAGCTAACAAGTAATATAAACATAATACCTAACTTAAACTATAAAATTAAGAATTCGTCCAATAACGTTTTTCTTAATAACATTATGTTCAGGGGAAGACACTTGATCCAAGGGTTCTTTATTAAAGTCAGCACTTGCACTGCACTTCATAGTGTACCTTTGTGCCCCCCACCCACATCCCCAACATCAACCACTCCAGATCAAAGATAGTGGAAAACGTAAGCTAAATTAAAAAAATCGACCCCAGTATTTAAGAGAGTTCCCCGGGGCGCGAGACGGTCTGTTGCATTGAGTTTGGCACGATGTCTCCGTTTTGCGACCCTAAAGAACTCAGAAAGTGCCTGGGAGCAACTACTCACCTTCCCTTATAGGATTTTGCATGTCCATAATTGGCAACTAAAAAAACATTGACAATCCAAATTAAAGACAACTGCAATAATTCGGCTCTTATTTTGGATCCAAAATTACCTGTTTTCAATAACCTTTCAGGAAAAGGGTTATGTTCACATGTAGAATCCAAATGAAGCGAAGGTGATATCGGGGTAGCGGCCAGGCTACTTTTCAGTAGCGATGTGGTTCAAATTTCAAATTCAAAATTCAATGTGTGGTATTTAGATGACGGAAAACTACGAGGTGATGTAGACACCGTTCTAAAAGATCTTCAATTCCTAAAGCAGCAGTTCCAATCCATCGGCCTTGACCACAACAACTTAAAATGTGTAATTTACATTTGTGACAATACTGACAGACAATCGACTATGCAGAAATTTAATTTAGTAGCCCCAGACATCAAAGTTTTTGAAAAAAGTTCATTGTACCTCTTAGGTTCCCCAATTTTAGATGACAGTTTTTCACCATTCGTCGACGAAAAAATTTTACATTTCAACAATACGAGTATTTCGGATAGACTTTCTAAAATGAATTTACATTCGGCATTCTCCCCAATCAGATATTGTTGTTTCGAACGGTCTAAATTTTATGTATTTTCTCCCCTCTTCTTCTTTATGGAAGTATCCACACCTTTTGGACAAAATCTATCAAGTTATTCGCAGTACTCTTACATCCATTTATAATGTGGCTTTGGACGACCGTGTGTGGCTGCAACCCACACTACCCATTCGTTTTGGTGGGCTTGGCGTCCGCAAAATTTCTAGTGTAAGCCTACTGGCATTCCTATTCTTGACGGCACGGTTGGCGCAGTGGTTAAGCGATTGGCTGCTGCGCTGCGTGTCGCAGGTTCGATTCCCGCACGGAACAAATATTTGTATGACCTACATGTATTTGTTCCGAGTCTGGGTGTTTTTCTATCTATAATATGTATGTATTTACAAAAAAAAAATGTATATAAGTAGTTTATCAGCCATCTTGTTACCATAACACAAGCATTAGGTTGCTTAGCTTGGGACAAATGGTACTGTGTGAAATGTCCAGGGATTTATTTATTTATTTATTCTTGGTCCACACCACCGTATGCAATAAGTTAACGAATCTTGGTTCCTGCTTAGGTTGACTCTGAAGTGCCGTGTTTGACCGACGCGGTAAACGCCTGGAAAGTGGCTTGCCCGGACGCGGTTCAGCGCGAGAACCCATCTTCCCAGAGACCGTGGGATGAGCCGCTCTGCAGGTTGATACGGAATAAACTTATTAAATACGTCCACCAATACTGCTGAGCTTGCCAGCCTGCTGGCTGTGGGTGAATGGGAGTCGGGATTTCTATGAAAAAACCGGCCGGGAAGAGTTCTGTTACACAACTCTTCCGAAAACACACTTCCGTACAATTATTTTATTTTTATAAATACACACTGAAAATTTTAACAATGTACCTATTGAGAATAGACGAAGAGACGGACTGCGGAGGAAGAGACGAACTGCGGACGAAGAGACGGACTGCGAAGGAAGAGACGGACTGCGGACGAAGAGACGGACTGCGGACGAAGAGACGGACTGCGGACGAAGAGACGGACTGCGGACGAAGAGACGGACTGCGGACGAAGAGACGGACTGCGGACGAAGAGACGGACTGCGGAGGCTTAGGAATATGCGAATGTTTTCTATAACGGACGCTTCAAACGTGCACGTCTTTCTACATCGTTCTCATATGGTTAATTTCAACACGAATGATGTAATCAAATATTTTGTAACAATTTTATGATTTAAAAGAGTGTCCATGGAGTTTCTTGCCTGTTCTTCTCCATAGGTACCTACGCTTTGGAATGGGCAACTAGCTTCATCTTTCTGACTGACTGACCCTTTGACAATTCAAAAGTGACATAAAACAGTTGAATTAAATGATTTGAGTCTGAGTTTGAAACGAAACACGAATTTCAATGTGGATGTTGTTTGTTGTTGTGAGCTGGTGCAAATATCCTGCAGCCGAAACACAGCACAAATACACAAAGCTTTCAGTAGTCAATATCCAACGCCAATGAAAGGCAGGAAAGTAATAAAAACATGAGCTAACTTTGTGTGTGCTATGTTTGAAATCTATAAAAAGTTGTTGTCTCTTTTATGAACGTATCAAACCTTTTTAGGGTTCCATACTCAGTGAGGACCCCAATACTGACCATGAGTTCGGCGCAACGTTTACGCAATGCAAATTTTTAAGCAAAACATTTTAAGTTATCAGTTGAAATTATCACAGTCTTATAATAATACCAGCCAATTATTATCCCACAAGACCTCTTCTCATACAGAGAAGGCATGAGCATTGATCTCCACGCATGCTCAGGACGGTTGGCGATTTCAGGACTTATATTAATTAGGTACTAGCTTCTACTGTACCCACGACTTCGTCCGCGTTGAATTTCTTTTGGCTCGGCTCCTAAGCGTGATGTCAAATAGCCTACAGGCTTGCTCAAGAATAGGGTTATCAAAAGCAAAGAGTTTTCCGAACGGTAGTTCAGGAGATTAATGCTTTCAAACAAACAAGCAAACTCTTCAGCTTATTAGTATAGATAAGTCCCGGCTTCCTCACGACGTTTTTTCTTCACCAAAGTGTTCAACGCCTTAATCATCGAATATAATAAAAAAGGTACAGAACCCATAGTAAGTCGGCCTCGAACTTGGACTGTTTTTTTTTCATTCAACCCCTGCATGCGTGGGCCTAAAAGCCTGTCAGTCAATTAATTAACCAGCAACAACCAATATGTCCGTATTTGCGGAGTGCAGAGCGACGGCTCAGTGCTGTAAAGTAATAAAAAGTGTCCATTTCATTCCATGGAAAAAGGGTACCTAAAGGCAAAGGGGCGCATCCTTTGTCCGCCGGCGTAAAGATGAGATGAATTTTTAATTTATCAACGTTGAAAAAAATATATTAATATAATTGTTGCAGGTTTTATGTTCTAAGTATCATGTATGTATTTACTGTATATTTTTAAATGGTACACCACTGACTATCTTCAGTATTGTTTTTCCTTCTCCCTTAATCCGTCCAAAGGTTGTCACCCCTTGTACAATGTCGACACACAGATCTGTAGTTTTTATTGGGTAAATAGTAAAGAGTATTCTTTCTATCTATCTACATAAATCTTCATTTGCTCCACCTACAACTAATTGGAAATTTTGTTCCTTGGCAAGGGATTTAGTTTGTGAGAGTAACATTTTGTTCTTTAAAGTAAGATAATCATTTGCAAAGATCCGTCCTATACCAGAGAATCCAATGTGTTCGGGAAGTAGGGAAACGGTAATTCTTGTTGAAACAGACTGCCGCGATGAAATCCTCTTTCGCTTAACTACTTATTCATAAAAGAAACATTCATGTGCTTATTGGTAGATACGCTAGTCGACTAAGGGCCGATTTCTCCATCGCCAGATAACTTTTATTCGAGGTATAAAATTAACGATTGACAGTTTTTGTATGAAATAACTGTCAAAATTTCAAAATTATTCCTCGAATAAAGTTATCAGGTGATTGTAAAATCAGCCCTGAGCTGATTTTACCAACGCTTTATTTTATCCGAGGAATATTTTTTTTTAATTTTTGGCAGTTTGTCGATACAAAATCTGTCAGACGTCAATTTTATTCCTCGAATAAAATTATCAGTTGATTGTGTAATCAGCCCTTAAACAAGCTGAGAACGGAATAAGTTCTTGACGTGTGCTGGACAAGTCACGCATTAGTTTCCAATGATTGATTCGATTTTTGTTGATTTATATTTTGTTTTGATGTTATATCATTGAGGGGCTTGTGGTTAAGTAATAACAGCCGCACGGGTAGACCGATCAGGTTAAGCTGCGCTTGCCGCGGTTGTTCCGTGGATGGGTGACCATTTTCACTTACCAAGACCCCTCCGTGCCTCGGAAAGCACGTTACGCCGTTACGCTCACGCTGATAGGCAGTGGGTATTTAAAGCGTTTTATTTTAATGTATTTTAGTTTAGTTTAATTTTAGCTTATCGCAATTCGGTCCCCAAGATACAAACAAATGCCTAGTTTGAGTCTGTCCAATCTATTCTTGTACAATTTGGTTATTAATAAATAAATTTGAAATGTAATCGGTACAGGAACAACTGGCAAGGCTGTAATTGATAGTGATTGGGTGCTTGCATGACCCCCAATATTGCAATTAGCACATCTCCATGTAGGTTGTTGTCGCTCCCCGAGTTTGCGGTAGCCCTTCTCCGGGATTCCAGAACAACGGAAGTCGAAGTGGTTGCAACATGTCAAGCACTGAAGTACATCCGTGATTACGTCACCACAGCTTCCACAAATAACCATAATTCAAAGTTAAACAGCAGTGAACAACTATGCTAATGCTAATTATTAGGTATCGCGAACGATAGCTGACGACAAGTGTTAGATGAACGACGCGGTCTCACTTCGACGTCTAATCGGAGCAGCGTACGCTCGAACACTAGGTAATGAATATCCTATTGTCATCTAAGGCACGGGTGACTAGTTAATTTGGCAAAGAAAGAAAAAAGATACAGATACATTAAAGAATATACATTGCTTATTGACCGTGTTTCAAATCAATTTCATGAACCCGAGCCCAAAAACTCTAAACTGGAGCGAGTTAGCAATTGCCGTTATTGAAATTGTCGGTAGGGAAAACAAAAAAAAAACCCGTTAATAAAAACGATCAAAATCTCAACTAACTGACCAACTTAACTCTAATTTTCAATTTTCTAGACCAAAATGACAGCTGTGATCATTATATTAATGTCATGTTTACAAAAAAAGATCGATCGTTATAGCGTTAGTCTAGCAAATTAAAAATCAGAGTTTAACGACAGTCAATGTCAAAAACTTTTAAACAAAGAAGGGAAATTGAGGTAATCTTGAAAGATTGAGACTGAGATTAGAGCGTGAAAGTTCTTAAACATTCGGGAATTGCTCTTCAGGTAATCCATCGATGGATGGTACTTTTATGTGTTGTCAAACTGAAACAACAGGTTTTTCTTTAAGTTTTAAGTTCGGTACTGTTGCATTGTTGGTTATGTTTGGTTTTGAGAAAATCCCTAAAGTGGTAGGTACATTCTTTTTCTTCTCTTTATGATATTGTATTTTGTAGGTTGTTTACTGCACCTACATTCTTTTTTTACAAGTTGATTTGCTTCCAAAGTGATTTCGATATTCATAATTTTCACATGATAGGAACAGCCATTTGGCCGTTTTTTTCTTTGATTGATTGTTTCACCATGCCTATTTTAATGTTGTCTTGTGTTTTATAAAGGAATCTCGTCCCACAAGGAAAATAAATTAAACCGACGGATTTTTTTTAGAATCGCGGCAGGACAACTTGCTTCTAATATCGTAGTAGCTATCGCAGAACTTCATATATTATGATATGGATAATCGAATACAATGTATGTTATAATTTTATATCTCAGGGCGACTTCTAAAACAACGTTCTAGAGAGTTACTGGCCCAGAAACTACGCAGTTACGTTAGCGTCCATTTTTATTATTCGCACACTATTCCTGAAACCGGGGGATGTGTGGGTGTTAAAATGGGGGGGAGGGGGGATATTGGGAAATGGGCGTGTGCATTGGATGAGCGAGGTGGATACTCCACCCCCAGGTCACCTCCTACCGGCAGATAGTACACCCCCCGTCCAATGAGCGGCTAGATGCAGCCCGCTGCTGTCGCTCGGGACCGCCCAGAATGTATTTTTATAAAACTTATAACATATACAAAACATCACGTCTGTATACCCCGAAGGGGTAGGTAGAGTATAGCTATTTAGTACGCCTGCATTTGGCCAGCTATGTTAAAGTCCCATGTAAAGGGCGAGCCTATTGCCATCCATCTCCAATGTCTTAAACAAGGTCTTTATAGAATTAAAATACACTTTTCGTAGGACTTTTTTTGCGTTTCGTTTAGTGCAATTTTTGCAGATGAACAGCCTAAAATGAACAAAAGATTAACTTAATGAAAATCTTCAACTTACTGACAGACATCGCAGAGCCTAAACCGGGCTAGAAGCATTAAACTATGCAGAGTTTCTTAAGCAACGAAAGTGCGCAGTAAAGATGGATTTTTGATAAATCTCCTAAGTCGGAATAGGGGATGGAACTTTTTTTGGTAGTTCGTCATTTTTGTCGATAGGAAATCATTTCGGGCGCGCTACTGTTTTTTTAGGAAGTCTGCGTTGAATTGCCAATCTAGCTACGATTGGCAATTCAACTTCTAACTTACCTCGCCAACGTTTCCATATCAGCAAGCGCCTACTGTGAGGATAAAAATAAAATAAATGAAAATAGTTTATTTGCACCTTCAAGTAAAAAAGTATGGTTTACAAAAAAATAGGTTCAGTTAGTAAAGTTGTATGTGTTATGATGTAGTGACTATAGTGTATTTAATTATAGCCATTTAGTTTACTGATTTATATTTATTTTACTAAGACATGAGTTAGACAGGACATCTTACATATCAGAGCCTGATTTATAGGTGAAGGTATCGTGAACACAAGTTGTCAGTGACTAGGGATGTCCCGGGCCAAATACAGATAATAATAGTAATTGGGTTGTACTATTAGAGTTGCAGCCAAGACCAAGATAACTTAATATTATGTAATTATAGGTATCAGCACCATTGTATTATCATTGTAGCCGATGTTCAATCTGTATATATAAAACAAAGACGGGTTTGTTACAACACTTATAACTTGAGATCGGCTGGATCAATTTTCATGGTTTTTATTTCGTTGGATTTGTCTCCGCCCTGAATAGCAGAATACATTTTAAAATCAATGAAAACTTGACGAATACATAATTATGAAAATGAATCATTTTCCATTTAATTATGTTCCTTTGTTTCGTACCTGCTAAACATTTGTTTTCCTCCTGTCATCCTGTCAAATACTGTGATTGACATTTATACATGCGTTCAGAAATGTATTTTGTGTAAACTATTTAAAAAGGGTGAATAAACTTTTGTCTGTATTTTTTTTAATCAATTTAAAAGGTTGAAAAGTGTATTAAGCAGATTTGAATAGAAGTTCCTCAAATATTTACGCGTGCGTTCTGAAATAATGACAAATGGTTAACATCGGTAGGAGTAGGGTAGTAGTAGGGTAGTAGTAGGGTAGGAGTAGGGTAGGAGTAGGGTAGTAGTAGGGTAGTAGTAGGAGTAGGGTAGGAGTAGGGTAGGAGTAGGGTAGGAGTAGGGTAGGAGTAGGGTAGGAGAAGGGTAGGAGTAGGGTAGGAGTGGGGTAGGAGTAGGGTAGGAGTAGGGTAGGAGTAGGGTAGGAATAGGGTAGGAGAAGCGTAGGAGTAGGGTAGGAGTGGGGTAGGAGTAGGGTAGCAGAGGGGTAGGAGTAGGGTAGGAGTAGGGTAGGAGTAGGGTAGGAGTAGGGTAGGAGTAGGGTAGGAGTAGGGTAGGAGTAGGGTAGGAGTAGGGTAGGAGTAGGGTAGGAGTAGGGTAGTAGTAGGGTAGTAGTAGAGTAGGAGTAGGGTAGGAGTAGGGTAGGAGTAGGGTAGGAGAAGGGTAGGAGTAGGGTAGGAGTAGGGTAGGAGTAGGGTAGGAGTAGGGTAGGAGTAGGGTAGGAGTAGGGTAGGAGTAGGGTATGAGTAGGGTAGGAGTAGTGTAGGAGTTGGGTAGGGTAGGGGGTAGGACACCACGCGAACGAAGTAGCGCCGGGCAGCTAGAAATAATTTATATGGCAAAACAACGTTTGCCGGGTCAGCTAGTAAGGTATAAAATGTGTATTTTAATTACATGAATAAGATGAGTTTAAGTTAAAAGGAGAGTTAAATAAGATGAGTTTAAGTTAAAGGTTTAATTTTAGATAGTCTTATACAAAGCACAAGAGTAAGGGATTATTTAGGTTCCTAACTAGAATAAAAATACACATTATCTAAACACAGCATAAATCCATTATTTCGATACATAATATATTACTTTATCATTCTTATTTTATATCCACTAATAACACAGTTGGACATCTGCTTACCCTTTTAAGGCGAAAGCGTGAGCGATGCAATCGTATTGTATTGCAGTGGGAGGCTACAACATCTCAGCATCTCGGCTCTTTTAAGTATCTTATTATTTATGAACACACTGCCAAATACATAGAGATACGAAATGTAACTTTTGAGTAGAACAGCACTGTTCATTTCTTAAGAAATTTCTTCCGGCAAACCCGCGAATGGAGAAATTTATAAGTATGTGACGTCAATAATAAATAGATACTTTTTTAGTTACTACTTCTTGACAAGTAAAGTTAGTACTATCTATATTTTTTTTAACTTGTAATTACAGTCCATTTACAGTTATTTTGCCTTTGAGCATCAACTCAATAGCTACCTTATTATGACGAGAAATAAAGATCAGAATGATTTTGACAGACAGCGGAGAGTGGCAAAAGCAACCTTATTAGAATGAGAATAAACATCACTGTGATTTTGACAGTGATACAAAATCAGAGGACTATACTACTGTAGATACTTCGGATTGCCTATAGAATAGCTTTAATAAAGTACGTCTGAAGTAAATAAGATTAGCAATTTTCCTAAGTTGCTAATCATAATTTTACTACTTCCGACGTACTTAATACACACAAACAACGGGACAGTATGAGTTAAAGAAAAAACAAAGGATTACAATGTTCAAATGGCGATTACTTCCATTTTACCTATCCACTACCACTCCACCCCATCAATATTTTTCGTAGAACACAATCGAACCTCTTCTGTCAGGATAATGAGCATGAAGATCCTCGAAATTCTAAAAAAAAACTGGTTCACTTTACCTATTTAAACATTTTCAGGGTGTGACAAAGACTTTTCCAAAATCATTGATCATTTTGCTTATAACCCTGTCCTTTAGGTTAACCGTTTTTTGACAGGTGGCTTAGAACGTACATATTCGAGATAACGAAAGTTAAGTTTAAAATTCGTAATAAAATAAATATGTAAACTGCCATATCTTATTGAATTATCTTATTTATGGCTTCTTACAGACATTATAATGCCGTACGTGTATCAATAAATGTATTGTGTGTTGCTGCAATCACTATAGTTCCATCTGCCAAAAAACGGTTTACTTAATGGACAGGGTATAATGTCAATGCTTGATTGTGAACAGCGAATTACAACGGTTTACTTAGACAGTTTGTCACATTCATTTTGCGATAATTTTCGTTCGAGAAACAGCCCCGTCGGCACATGGGCCTCTATTGTCATCCAATATTTCGACATTTCAATATCAAAATCGGTAGCCATTCTGATCCAAAAGCCCACAGACGCCCACAGAAAGTGGTACTTTATTCAAATGTGGTACCACTATCACCGTGTCACCATAAATATGATGGGCGTTGAACTTCTAACCTTCGCTTGGATACATTAAGCCGTTACGGTGCTTAGGACAAATTGATGGTGGTATTAACTGATAGTTTACATAACTTTTAGTGAAATATACATGTCGTTTGATGGTGTTATTTATTATTTTGGTATTGTGAGTGGAATGACAGATTAGGTCAATGACTTTGTCAGTGAAGGTCTTGGAGTCAACGGAAACTTTGTCACTGACTTCAATTGTGGACGAACTAAGCTTTATGAGAAAATAAGAAAAACTACGGAAAATGACAAAGAGAGAATAGAAGTAAGTTGTAGTAGACTAATAAAAATAAAAAATAATTTTATTTTCTGCTTGAGTAGTTTTCAAAGTTTTTTTTTTGGTATATTGGCGTGTGCTAGTTAACGTGTGGCAAACTGTTTAATTTAATGTATTGTGTTTCGTAACGTTACTTTGTATACTATTGCATAGAATCAAGTTCTTCTTACTAAACCAGACGGAGCTGTGCTGCTGGGGAGTTTGTTGCACCACTTCGTCTTCCCCGTTAAAGCCCTATGGTGCTGATTCTCGGCCTACTTTGTTTAAATGACTTTTGATTTTGATTTTTAATAGTAAAATATATATACACACATACTAAGCCTTCGCTTCCACTCCAACTTTACATCGCACAAAACATTATGCATTTTTTGCAACATGCACAGTGATTGAGCTAATAAAAATTGCTATTAGATAGACAACCAAACTGTTGTTGAAAGTATTTTAAAACCAATTGACTAGCTAGTATTGGATTTGTTGTAAAATACTTTGGACATGCTAATGTCCCACGTGACACACTGCATTTACTTTCACCAACACCTCATTTCCGAACTTTAGGCTTAAACAATTCAAATTAAATCCACTCTCGTGTCAATTACCCGACAACAACTGACCACAAGCGAGTAATGTGTTTGCAAACAGCGTCTTGGAAACTGACAAGTGCGTAATGTAATTATGTAATATACTTTAGTTACTGCTGATGACGTGAGTGTTAGGTGTGAAGATAGGCGGCACCTGCTTGAGTGTTGTCCGGGAGACTATGAATAGATGTATCAGTAGGATTAGCATGTAGTAACTACTGCGACAAGTGTCGCGGATTTCGTCGCTAATGGAACGATATTCGTGACAAAAGTCTTGTCAACGCATGGGTTGGTTTTGCCTTACCCTTATTAGTCTTAGTAAATGATAGCGTGACGGATGACCAGGAAGAAGTATTATTGCTATTTGGTTAGACACACTAGCAGCTAATTTGCTGATGCGAGTGTATCAAATAGCTTGGAGATATAGGTACATTACATTCTCGACGGCACAGTTGACGCAGTGGTTAAGCGATTGACTGCTGCGCTGCGTGTCGCGGGTTCGATTCCCGCACGGAACAAATATTTGTATGACCTACATGTATTTGCTCCGAGTCTGGGTGTTTTTCTATCTATAATATGTATGTATTTACAAAAAAAAATTGTATATAAGTAGTTTATCAGCCATCTTGTTACCATAACACAAGCATTAGGTTGCTTAGCTTGGGACAAATGGTGCTGTGTGAAATGTCCAGGGAATTATTTTTATTTATTATTTATTACACATAACTTTAGGGAATGCCAAGGTTTGTTGCATTCAGAGATCTGGAAGAAGAAAACTTGTTGTGCCGACCCCAAGTTACAAGAGACGAGGGCGTGAAGATGATGATTATTATGAATGATTAGCGGGAGAAGTTCTCACATGATGACGTAATGTTAAAAAAAAAATCTTTGAACAATGTGATTACAGTAGCGAAAAAGTAGTAATAACAATGTCCCGCGCCGAGTTCGCCGCCATCGAACTACCGGTAATTTTATGAGATGAAATTACCCAATAATCCGGACATTTGGGTTCTTTTCGCTCTAGAAAATTTGGCATGAGTAAAACCACTGATGAAGTGGTAGCAAGTAAATGATGGTAGCTGCTGAAGCAACCCTAGACATGATGCGTGTCACGTCAACGCGGCTGCGTGCTAACTTGTCACGATAAGAATCACCGCCACGTATTATGACGATGTTGCGTTTGTGCCCGGTAATTAAAACAACGTACCTGCAGGTCAAATGACGGTATCTTGACGTAAGTAATGGGTGAAGGTACTTACATGTTCCCTTGTTATAATCTAATTGATTAGTATTGATAGTTAATAACTGATAAGACGGTGCAACAGTAGTAGTAGTCTTTAAAACGGTAATTTAAAGTTTATTGAAAAAATACGAGGTCTTTCGTCGAGGCCTTATATTTCTACCATTGCAGAAGTATAATCAGCCTATGACATTGACATCTACTAAGCCGCACTGGGCCCGCGCGGTGGAATACGGCTCACTCCCTCTCACAGAGAAAACATGATAGGCCGATTATGCAGCATGCTACCCGTGACCTTTCACAAGTGGCCTGTTTATCTTGTATACTGTCATCCACTGTTCTGCCTTTCTCTATGAGACCCCATTCAGACAGGTGGCCCTTCGTAACTCTTTGTGTCCGCAATGTTGCTAACTCATCGCCACTAATTATTTATATTCGAAATTTCGCACAGGGCGACTCAACTTACATAATTGTACTTGGTTTGACTACAAAATTGCCCATTGCTCATTTCCACGCCCTATACTGATTATAATTTTGGGCTTGACAATTCCGGGTTTCATTGCAATACAAACCGCAATGAGTTTGGAAGGGCTCATGTTTGACTAATGTAGCCGAAGTTTGATTAATGCTGTAGCGGCATCAATTCAGCACCCTAATTGCGTAACACACGATTAATTGGAATCGGTTTCATTTTGACAGTTCAACAACATTCATTGCGATAATTACGTGTTGAGCAGACAAATTTTTCGAACTTATGAAGCAATGGATTAGCAATTTGCTTCAAAATGATTCAGATTCCGATTGATTGTGTGTTACGCAATTGGGGTGCTGGTCGCAGGAATCCTCTGCACGTGTTAGGCACATGATCTGTATGTATGGCAATGCTTGGGAAGGCAATGTCCTGGACATGCTAGCATATTTTACTATCTATCGGGAATACCGGAGGAAGTAGTAAAGAAAGAAAGAAAATACATTCATTTAGAATATACTAAAAGACACTATACACTAGAATCTAGTGTATTGTGTGTCTTTCAGTTTTTATCCAATGTATGCATCTAGTGACATAAATACATTAGATAAAAACAAAAAAAAGATCAATTAACAAGTGTAAAGTCCGATGTAAGAAATAAGCAGGAAGGTGTGCCTCACGGCTGCGCCAAAAAGGGTGCCTAAAAAGGCCACATTGCTTAACAATACCTCTAAAAGCTATTCATTTCCTGAATTCCCAGCAGATCATTAGCAATTCTTCTAATTTTCGTTAAATGGTTACTCATAATAGTTAAACACCTACAATTCATTTCATATCAATCATATTTGGTGTAAACATTGGTGGACCATTTTACGAATTTCCATACAAAACTGTCAAACAGGTAAATTGCGTGTTATGAATTGCATTGCACACAGATCATATTATGAATTGTCAGTTTGTGACCATTTTACGAGTTTTAATATGATTCATATTGTTATCCTATTATGGTTCTGCCATAGTAGCCTTTTTAGACCCCCAGTTCAGCAAAAATGCCAGACAACTAGTGCCTGACGCTGGTTTTCAACTGGACCTGATGTAAACGGACAAACGGATGTAAATCAGTTTTATACTGCAACATGGCGTGTGTATGCATGCTTAAATAAATAAATAAAATTGTGTCAGATAAAAACAGGAACGAATAACATAGACGATAATATGGGGGTTGAAATTGCATGAATCAAGCTACCTAAAATACGAGTTGCCTTTGAAAAACTACAACACAGGAGTAAAGACAATGACCTAAAAACTTCAACGCACTGAATACGAATGTCAATATTATCCTTATAAAGAGCGAAGTGCTGTTTTAACACTAAAGACATGTTGCAATTAGCACAGAGTATGGACCAACGGCAGCTAGTATCTACTAAAACCCATCGTGCCATCGTCATCGTCAAAATGACTTCTGCGCTGCCGCCGACAACGCCGTGGAAGTGGCCAAGTTTTTGGGAAAATAACATGTTTGTAAAATTCAGTCGTGCAGCGACCCGAAGAAAAAGAACGAAAGTTAAGATTTGTAAAGCGTCGCGTCGTACTCAAATTGACTCCCCCAACCTCCCCAACCTCTCAAACCCTCCCCTCTCCCCCAGCCTAAGTCAATAAGCCGTGTTATAACCATTTCATACAACTGTCAAGAATAAACTGCCAATTTGCTTACCAATTAATTTCCCTAACGGCTCATACCTAAGCAACAGTCATTATCTCAAGCTCCATTTATTGGTTTATTTACCTGAGAAATGTATGCGAGTGTTATTTGTTCTCAGGCATAAACACACAGAAATGTTTTGTTTCCTTACATGGCCGTTCGACGTCATAAAATATTTATATTTAGGTATAGTTTCCGAGATGGCTGCGTAATATATAACGAACATGCAGGAAGGTGAGTCTGTAGTGAACTTTCACCTAGCCTGCCGGCACTCTGCTATAAGGTATGCATTGGTACAGTATGGATACTATCTCATCGAGACGCGAGAGAGCGCTCACATTGAAACCGAGAAATAAAGTAATGAGACTATCGAAGGGCTCGTGGAGTCGTCGCTAAGTAATAACAGCCGCACGGGTCAGTCAAAGGTTAAGCTACGCTTGCCGCGGTCGATTTGTGGATGGGTGTTCATTGATTCATAGCAAGAATTTAAGCCCCCCGTACCGGCTGTCATTCGTACATCTTTGACACTCGTTACGGGTAATCAGAAGCCCAAAAGTCTGACAAACAGTCTTACCGAGGAGTATCGTGTAAACCCAGTAACTGGGTTGAGGTCAGACAGGCGAGACAGGGTAGTCGCTCCATGTAAAACACTGTTATAAAATTCTAGTGATCCAAATGTTTGAACTGCTATAGCGCTTTTATTGACTAATTCAACTAATTTTGACTTATCAGAAAAAAATCTAGGAATCCCTTTGGAGTACCTGATTATTTTTTTTATTTTAAATCATAATGTGGCATCACAGCTGAAGTGGAAAAATGTTAACTAAAAAAAAAAAAAATGTAATTTCCGTAATGGCAGCAAACCAGATATTCTTTAACGAAGTTTGTTCATGTGTAAGGACTGCGGGAAACTTACAGGACATAAACTCCAGGACATTTCTAGCTCATTTTCTACGGTCTTCACATGATATTATGCTGCGATGTAATTTCCTGTCGCCATTAGCTTACAAAGTGTATCATTGCTCCTTGAACCACCTTTGCCGTGTAAAATGTCAACGGGGAAAATTGTCTCCGTGTCGCAGGCTGTGCTAACCACATCAACTTCAAAGTAAACAATATTTTCGAAGACTTTGAAGACCAAGTAATGAGTTTTCTTGGTAACGGCAGGGAGACTCGAGTAATAATATGTGACGAAGCGACGCATATCCGGTGTGTACTTAAATGGAACCCTTTCGCGAGCGAGAGCTAGTTCGTTTTGTTTTTAAATTAGAGTTTGACAGAGATGCATTGGGTTTTAGACACACGCGGGGATAAGTGAGCGATGACCATTAGTGCAGGATAGTCGACCTTGGCCTACTGGTTCTCAACACAGATGGATAAGAGCAAATGGAGTGTTGCTGTGGGGCATGTCACAATCAATCTTCCAATCAAGGACAGCGCCGCTACATATTTCCGCTCTCTCCGCATCTTTTCTCCCGAACAACGTCAATCTGCAAGGCGATGTAAACATATGCATTTTACTGAAAACTCCATGCTTTCCTGCTCCGTGTCCATCTGTGTTATGTAAAGGCTTGGTCCATAATCCATATTAACAATATGGAGTTACGTGATCAATCATACTGTGAAAAAGCTTTTGGATTTCTGTTATTAGCACTAAAAGGGCTAATACTAATGGACTGCACGTGTTGTGCGACCAAAATCATCCGTCCCATACGTTTGCATCGAGTAGGTATCGAAGTTTTGTACGGGATAGTTGATAATTGATACTCGATTACGATGTTGGTCCCGTGTAGAAAGTTGTCCAGGTTGATGGCCTGTACCACCCTTAAACTGCCCAGGCCTGTGTCCCAGTAGTGGGAACATGATGGCTGATTATGATTATTCCCCTAGTTCGCGATCTCCCGTCAAAATTAACGTAACTACTGCTTTCTCTTAGTTAACTGAGCATCCCATTGTTTTACATGTTCACGTGTTATTTAATTACGTGAGTGTAGCCGTACTTGTTTTAATACAAGTTTGTTTTCCACGGTTATTATCGATGAGGCACGCTGATGTTTCTAACTCAATGGCGAATTGCGCTTAGTGTCGTAATGCGAATATATTTTTACTAAGATGCCTATAAGCATATACCAACCCGCGCCGGGGCCGCATAGTGGATTACGGCCCACTCCCTCTCACCGAGAGGAGACGTGTGTCCCAGCAGTGGGAACATTATGGGTTGATTATGCATGATTATGCTATCAAATGATAATATGACAGAACTAACTTCATTTCTTTACAAACTCGAGCTACCCGCCTAAGTAAACAGAATTTGTTCCCATGACTTACACATCGATGGATACTAAATTTAGAGTCAATGCGTCCCCTTACCTCTTACGATTCAATATAGGGTTGGTTTAGACTATATCCGTTGCGAATGTATTTGTTAATGGCCACTAGATTGGTCGTGGATAGGATCCATTCTTGGAAGCACCGAAAATGTTTCTGCATCTAGAGCCTGCTCGTAAACAAATGGTTCAGAAAATGTACCTGTGGACGCCAATTTCTAGTGCCACTTACAAATTGAAGGCAATAATTTGATTATGGCACGCGAAACTCTAATGTGAAATCACTTTATAGGTGTTTTTCAATTACAATGTCATCATCATCTGCTAGCCTTTTCCCAACTACATATGTATATTAGGATCGACTTCCAATGTCGGGATGCAGCTGAATATCAGTATTTTACATGGAGCGACTGCCTATCTATCCATTAATAGTTCATAAATATTACTAGTTTATAGTAAAATAATTCAAACAATAGTCGTAGTATAAAATGGTGGGTTAAAAAGGTAAAACCTGCAAAATACGGAGGAATATGTTCCCTTTAGTGACTGATAGCGTAACCCTTGGTTTCCCCTTCCTTTGGATACGTTTGGAACTGTCCATATGTACCTAAATATTTGTGTCTGTGTCCGTCTATTCAATAATAGTATCGAGTCTGGCGTGTCGAATGTTTGGCTATTCAAGCTCCGGACTCCGAAGTCTGTCATGTGTGGGCTCTTTGTGTAAGCCTGTGATCCTCCCAGCGACAGATTTAAAAATCCTTGCTGAGGCACCGTCACAATACAACATATCAAATAATTCACAATCTTTTGCAAATCCTTGGTGCGCTCAAAGTACCGAAGATCAATAAATTCATTTTGCAAACAGGTAGGTAAATCTAGTTGCTATGCAACCAGTCGGAGCTTAGGGGAGGCAGACGCGTAATTGTAGGTGCACAATCCCAACTGTGTATATCTGTGCTTTGGTATTATTACAAGGGCTTCAGTGAGATATTTGATCCCTTGGCGCGCCACTTTGGGTGAACTGCGCTGATTTTGAAAATTAGTTGTTATTACAGACTAGAATTTGTAGACAGATAAAGCTTTGTGGTTTTTGTTGGCATAGGTACGCAGTCATATAAATTGGATTGTTTAATATAATAAATACGTAATATTTAAAAAAAAATTATTTAAACGTTTTTATATTTTTTATACTATAATATTTAAAAAAAATTAAACGTACCTATATAATGAAATAAAAGAGATAATAGTAATAATTTACAAAGGTCCGGGACCCCGATTTATTCCATTCTAATACCAAAAACTAATACCACTGGTATTTGATTCAACTCTTATTTTTTTTCTATTCCGAACGGATACCACTTTTTAAATAATTTAATTTAATGTACGAACGAATACCAACAGGGTCCCGGCTGATAATATAACATCAATAAATATAACAACTTTACAATACATACAATGTAAATGATTGAATTGACTTAATGAATTGAGAGACAGATTAATTTATACTTTGCCTAAGTCAAACCCAAACTTTTATCGTCAAATGACATCACTCATTATGAGTAGCAGCAACATCTGCAACAATCACGTGACGACATTTATGTACAACCTACACCTCCCGTCCGACACATCGAAGCCATTCAACCCAGCTATAAAAATAGTAACTGACTAATCTTTTTACAACGACATGAACTATCTTCAAATCGTTTTAATTAGGGATTAAACTAACCTGTAAGTGAAGTTCTATCATAATTATAATGATAGCCTCGTCCGAAGAGATGAGCAACCCACCCTTCGCTTAACTTAAAGACCCCTAGTGGTAAAGTATCTGACGGCCAATAAATGTTCAAAATATAGTCGCAATCCCATCTCAGCAACAATCAATGTGAAAACCTTGTCAAAAATTAAGGGAAATTAGAGGTATTTTTGACAGATTGAGACTGAGATCAGAGGCCATATTCTCGTAATTTAAAACTTTCAAAATACATATATGTGTAGTCGCAGTCTCATTTCGGCGACAAACAAATGTCAAAATTTAGGGAAATTAGAGGTATTTTTGACAAATTGAGCCTGAGATCAGACTGTGAACGTTCTTAAAATTACGAGACTGGCCCCCAGACTGTGAACGTTCTTAAAATTACGAGAACTGTCCCTCCGTTAGGTATCGTCGTTACAACTCTTAACTTAATGAAGTATTGATGGCAAACGGACTGCGAGAATAAGAAATGCATGAGTGGCCACCTGGGGAACTGCAAGTGTATAATAAGAATCTCTTCGGAGGAGAGTATAAATAATTACTAATAATCATCCTCCCCATCCTTGTCTGGGACCAGCGCAGCATGCCTTATTTTTCTATGGTACATCTCTATCATCATATCATCTTCTCTCTCTCTCTCAGCGTGACTCAGATTTCACCCCCTTTCCACCTTTATTGTTCCACACCTCATCAATTTATCATACTTACACACTGACCATAAAATACCTACACTCCACTCTCTGATAAAATACATAACTACGAGTACACACAAACTTATGACCTACACTCTACATTTACACACCTTACAGTCCGACCGCCGAGAGAATGCGTTCCTGACACCAGCTGTCAGTGCGATAATTCTAGTGTAACTAATAAAGATCAAAATCGCAAAACACGTATTCCTATTCGTTTATATGAATCTGACGTGCGTCAAGAACGCATTCTCTCGACGCGACGGCCGGATTGTAATTATTCTTGCATATTGAATTTATGGTAATTACTTTCTTTTAACGCAGATTTTGTTAATTTATGTTATGAACTTATTAATTACAATCTTACGTTAACAGAAAACATTAAATTATTAACTTTGTTCGGGTCACCAAGATACAGGCTGTGCCTAGTTTGGAATAATTTGAATTATGTTGTATAATATTTACATACTTACTTTAAAAGCTAAAATCCTTTGAAAATAATAATAATAATATGTACAAGTACATATATAAAAAAAAAGTGAGGAGAAAGAATCATAGGGCATACAAAATTCGTCCGCATCGTTGTCAACAGGAAAAGTGTCCAAAAGGATGGCAGCATTGCCACGTTGTATGGCAATCCTGATTATTTGGCCGGCCCTCTGGTCACGTAAGGAGTCGACCAACCGCTTGGCAATATCTCGAAAAACTAAGTAGGCACTCTGACCCCAAGGCCATAGAGTTTCAACCCCAATTGGCTCGATCATACAAGTTCCAATAAGATTGGAATAATTCCGCCGTTTGAGGTTTTCTGCACCTGCAGCAGCAGACCCAGCACAGCTGGCCGTGGTAAAAAGAAGGGATGGCGCAGGTTGCATCCCACATCAAAGGCTGACCTAACTTCCAAAAGATTACCAAATCCGCATAGATTATACTGGTTTAGGTATATAGACCACACTGGAAAAAACGCTACCTTATTCAAAATTCCGACCACTTCTTTTGACCACGTGCAGAAAGTGGGCCAAGTTCACGCGGACGTTTTGTCAAGCATTCCAATCAAAGTATATGTATAGTTTTGTAATGAGACTATTTAGAACATAAGAGAAGCCGCACACTGGGCTTGAATTATTCATTTTTGAGTAACAGTCGCCTTGGACAATGGCGTGAATGGTGAAATCTATGGAATAATTGATTCCGAATCCGAAGTCCGAATTGTTCTATGATGTTATACAACGGGTTAATTGATTTGTGATTAGAAACATTTAGTAGAATGTGGCTTTTGTCTTACACGAGAAACAGTTTCGTCTTCGACATGCATAGTTTGTGGCATGCAAGTTTTTCTGGTTATAATAAGATAATGGCATAAAATTATGGGATAAACGCCAATACGATTTAAAACGGCAAAAACAAGAGTCAATTTAGCTGAGAAGCGACGAACGACGAACGAACTTTATTTCGAATGTCATCTGCCCGATGGCTAATTCCCCGAAGTCATCAGATCGAACGTCCGAATTGCCGAAATTCCATAGCATCGATGTACCACAATTTTGAATAGCCATTAATTAGATCGAGCGTCCGTTTCGCCGAAAAGCCATTGCAACAAAGTCCTATCCATGATTCCGTAATGATTCATATTATCTGAAATATATTGTTTGATTGATGTACCTTTTCTTCAGCACCTACGTCATTTTCGAGATCATACGTGTTAGTCTAAAATATACATGTTAATTGGGCTTTATTGTGGTTCCGATCCAGTTAAATAATGAAAAATAAATAAACTGATACACAATCATGAACTAAATTGACGCGGTTTCAATCGCGAATCAAATTACTTTTGTCAGCTACAATTGTACACAGATTAGGTTTATTTAATTTATTAGAGGAAAACACTAAAGAAACTGTAAAACTAACTAATATAAGCATAACCAGCCTTTAATATTCCCACTGCTGGCACACAGGCGTCCTCTAGGTGAGAGGGAGTGGGCCGTAATCCACGCGGGCACAGTGCAGTATGATAGATGTCATATAACTTCGAATATTTTGTTCTAAGACATGCCGGCTTCCTCACGATGTTTTCCTTTACCGTTTTGAGAGCAGTGATGAAATAATTTACAGAAAGTATAGCGCATGTCCGGGTTCGAACCTACTACCTACAACTTTACTTACGACGTTACCACTGGGCTACCACAAATCCACTAACTGATATAATGACGGTCATAATCGGACCGGCCACGGCTGGACATAAGCTTTCATTGCGCTCAAGTGATTTTAATTTAAAAATTCATGAGATTTACAAGCCGAGCTGAAATACTTTCGTTGACTCGATTCTCATTCGTTTATATAATTATACGGTTTATGTATGCAGTTCAATTTTACGGTTCTGTGGTAATTTGCACTTGCGAAGCAATTTCTTTCAAGGCGCGAATTAAGACCCTTTCTTTAATAATGTTTAAAACACTATTAAAAACGTGAAGTGTGTATGACGTTTGTGGGATAGTGAGTTTTTTTTTGCGCTTGACTGCGTTTGTTAGAAAGATTCAAACTTATGATTAGCGACCGTAAAAAATACAACTTTACAGAATTAAAATCAGCAACAACTCCATGAGTTAAATTGGCCTCAAATATCATGACTTCATGATATAATCATTTAATAGGGTAAAAGGAACTTAAAGAGTTGTATTGATCATTTCTATGATTATAATTTTGCATCTTTTTGACTGGCTAGGTCACTCTCCTGTCACGATCAGACTTCCTTTCATCTAACAAATCTACAATATTAATTACGTTCGTAAGAAATGTAACTTTTTTACTTACTAACATCCACTGAATGCGGGAAGCACAGAACCGGAAGAAGTGGAGTGCTTGGGGGAGGCCTACCTATGTCCAGTAGTGGACGTCTTTCGGCTGAAATGATGATAATGATTACACAACTAACTTTTTACACCAGATACTAAATTAAATGACTAACTGTATAAATACATACAGAAACAAAAGGACCCTGACACTGTTTGTCCACTGCCACGTGAACGGGACGTCAACGAGAACGACATCGACATGACGGTGCCGAAGTAGCGATGCATACATTTAATATGGCCGCGTGGCCACCGCACACATCCGGACGTCACGTTCGGCTCGTTTTTCGTTGACGTTCCTTTGACGGTGGCGGTGGTCAAACAGTGTAAACTTCCTTTTGTTTTTGAAACGGCCTATGACGTCGAAGTATTCGTCCGTGTCGCTATCATCCGGAAATGTGCAAACATATATAAAGCAATGGTTATCTAATCGCCTTCGAAATGAAGGGGATTGATTTTTAGTGAGTAATGGACTTCTGTTAGCTTCTGTTCGAATGCATAATTATCTTCAAACTACTTTCATTTACTAATTAACTTTAAAGCTTACCTAAACATGAAGCACAAACTCTAAGCAAGAAGTTTGTTTGTAGATAACTCGAGTCAGTTGTCAACTGACTCGAGTTCATGTCAGAAGACAACTGATGTCTAAGACTTAATTTAAGTAAATATATTTGCCTTTTCCGTATGAGAAGAGGCCTTTGCCCTTTAGTGCAGGACCCCGGGGTACCCGGAACTTTGGAAGGTGTACGAGGGGCCGAAGCCGATTCGCAGCGGCCCGATAGACGCTTTTAATGAAATGAGGGGTATTATTATATTTTCTTTCCTTTCAAGTTTTAAAGTGAGGGCTCTATTTTATACGTCTTCAACTAAAAGTTTATTTGAGTATGTGTTTAGAGTTTTTAATTGCTTAAGAAGTCCCTGCTAATTTTGTGTTAGCCTAGTATTTATAATGTAAAGGAAGGTGGGATTAGTACTTAGGACTAAAGTCGTAAAATGGTAGTTTAAATGAATATTAGTGATGATTTGGTTCCTCTGATTGTAATTTTGTGAAGGTTGATAATTATTTTTTTTATAAAATTCATTTTATTAATTTTTAGGTTAAAAATAATGTTTTTTTGAAGTTATACTTCTTTAGGCGCATTATGAAAAAATGATGAGAGTGAAATTTTAAGATGCACGCGCATCACTGTCACACACAATTCACAGGTTGAAGCTGTCCGCAAAACCGCTCATTGTTTTTATTTAAAGCTATACGTCACTTTTTTCGGCATAAACCGGCCTATACCTACATATTTTTAGCATTTTTTATAGCAACCTATTTGTT
Organism: Apamea crenata; assembly: GCA_949629185.1. Classification (NCBI taxonomy): domain Eukaryota; kingdom Metazoa; phylum Arthropoda; class Insecta; order Lepidoptera; family Noctuidae; genus Apamea; species Apamea crenata. The sequence goes on from OX451351.1 coordinate 2,320,405, forward strand.
CTTATCGATAAAAAAAAGGCAATGGACATTTCACTATAAAAAATTGGATGCCATCAAATTCTGTTTTTTTATTATGCTTTTAATTTCTTTAATAGGGCCGTTGCTTGTTACCAACATTATTCAGCCTAAGCAACGAACTTTACTGTAACCTTTTTTGTAATTAATAATTTGAATAAAAATAATTATATTGTATTAAAAATTGTTTTTTAATGATGCCAAAGAAGTATTACTTCTGACGCGCGTACATAAGTACACGCACCCATTTTTTTTTAAATTGTGATTTCACTTCTGTCCTAACAGAAGTAGTGAGTAGTGTCTTAACACACAGAACACTGCTTTATGAATGTAGAATTAAATTACTGTTATTTTTTTGTTTTATTTTACTTTATGATTTTAGATAGAGATCTGATTTCAGAAAGGGGGTGACTAGCGAGACGACGACTAATAGAGAAGTATGGAAAACAAAGACATGTAAGTGCCATTTAGCGACACTAATTCAATGTAAATGATGATGAACTATGATGACTTGATTGTAATAACCAGGTTGTTGCTTATTATTATTATTATATTTTTTTAAATTATTATTATCGTTTTTATATTTTAAAATATCTCGGGGCCACAGGGACCCGGTCATTTGGAAGGCTTACGAGGGGTCGAAGCCAACTCGCAGAGGCCCCTTAGAAAATTTTATTGAAATGTGGCACCACCCGACGATTATCCCTGTATGCATAATGCAAGTGCACCCAAGGATAACCCCTGGTTAATGCAGGACTATTGCAGGATATATATAAATAAATAAATAAATATGGAAGAATACTAATTTGGACTATGGGTTTGGGCGGCCATAGTGGACTGGTTACCAATAACTATGGAAGAACTATGGCCCCTGCCTGATCAATGTTTTATATATACAAGGATAAAATGGCAGGGGGTGATTATTATTATTTTATTATTATTATTATGAGCCTGTGTTGTCCCACTGCAGGGCAAGGCCTCGCTTGCCTCCTTCCACTTTTCCCGGTCTACTGCGATTCTGGAGCGATGCTTTAAGAAGGAGTCCAGCTCATCCCGACATCTGTTTCTGAGCCTGTCGCGCAGTCGTTGCTGCTTGTTTTGCATTTTGTGTCTTACAGACTGACGGAGATCCACATATTTTATCTTCACTTTTAATAGGACACACTGCATACGAGACAATCCGAAATTTACAGTTTTTATTTAATAGAGAATTGGAAAGGAGAAAAAGAGGCCCTTGACCCTGCATCCCACATAGGATAATAATAATAATTATTATCTATACTAATAATAATAATATAATAATAATATCCCTGGACATTTCACACAGCACCATTTGTCCCAAGCTAAGCAACCTAATGCTTGTGTTATGGTAACAAGATGGCTGATAAACTACTTATATACAATTTTTTAATAATATAATTTTTATAATTTTTTAATAATAATAAAGTTGAAGAATATTATGTTTCTTTCAGTAGGTTTTACATAAAATCACTCTGGGACCTTTAAAAGCCGAGCAAAAACAAAAAAGTTAGTTAAAGAACGCTAGCCGAACACGAAATAATAACGCGGGCCGGCGATGCGATGCGATGGGGTGGATCGGGGGAACAGTACATTTCATGCAGACAAAGTCACGTGCAGAAAGTAGTAAATAACATAAGGTAGTAAAACTATCTATCAGGCAAGATCGGTTACCGGTGATTCATGTAGGATAGTTTAATGTGTAATCATAAAACTGAACTGGCTATTAAATCATAACTTACCTATTACTCAGTTCATTCATACAAGTGCCAATCTCCATTTATTTAATTTATTACTTACAGAATAATTATTATTAGTCAATTAAATATACACAATTTATTACCCACATGAATAGGTCGACTTCAATCGATTGAACTTCGCTTTTATAATCCTAACTAATATGACACTAATATTATAAAGGCAAAATGAAATTTGGCACATGAGTAGACCTGGAAAAGGACATTGGGTACTTTTCATCCTGGATCGCAGACGAAGTCGTGGGCAACAGCTAGTATATTCACAGCTTATAGTTCCAAAAACAATGTTACAGTTATTTTTCCACCAGATATGGATAAACAGAAACTGTACAATACAATACAGTATTTAACTTTAGTGGAAAAGATCACCTGTATCCTGCACTCGTTGAAGAACTGTATCACAGGAGACAGGGTCTTCCGTTTCAAATGAGACAGCGTAAAGACAATGCACCCAGTATGCAAGCCGATGTTCGTAAGCTAATAGGTAACGACAGGGTAATGTGGTGTGTAGACTTTTAAGGACTTCTATTTCACTCGAAGCGAGCAATGGTAGCTCAGGCCCCGATTTACGAGTTCTAGGTCGTGAGGTCGAACCCTGGCAGGCTGCAGGCAGGCACTGCTGGGACACAGGCCGTCCACCACGCGTTGGTAGATGTCACATGTTTTTGAATTTGTCATGTTTACAGATCTACATAGATCGGTCATTGTATTCTCTAAACAATGCAGGTATTAGCAAGTATGTAGGTACAATCACGAGCATAGATACATATCTTATACTTGTGCAAGATTCAAAACTGATTTTCTCCTAAAGTATTGATGTTCTATGGCCAACAAAGTAGATATTATCGAAACTATACTACATATTACAAAATAAGCATCTTCTCAAAGTTGTGAAAATATAAAAATATTGATAAATACTTTATTATTTTAATAAGTATGCTGTGTTGCACTGCTTTTTAAGCAAATAATCCTGTGTTAGGAGACTCCACTCTTCCATATCTTAAATAACTATTATATACTTATTTTTAATTGTATACAAAAATGTAGGTAGGTACTAAAGAAAATAATTTAAAAAAAAAACAAGCAATACGCATGTAGGTAATAAGAGTGTGAGAGTGAGCGTGAGGAATCTGAGTCATAATTTTTATTTCACGAGAAAAACCCTTTTTAATTTAGCGTAACTGGTAAATATTTATGGTTGTGTCTGTACCTGCAGCACAACATACAACAATGATCTTTGATCTCAACACAATGCAGTTAGATTGGCTAGCTGGCTTCTGACCCCTTGTGTGTATGTAAGTACGTTACTTACCAACAGATACAGTATTTTCATCTCACGAAGCGACACGCACTTTACTTGTGGTACCCAAGTGTACAAACACGCTGTGAATCAGCTCTTTCTTACAAACGTGCAATACTTACGTGGTCAAAATGTATCCAGGAACAGCAATTTTTTTTTTTATAACTGATGAAAAATGAATCATGTGCTGAATGCATGATAACAGGTTGCGCATCAGTATCCCTGCCACCCTGTATTGTGTAATCCACACCATCTTACTGAATTTTTAAATACTTATTTTATTCATTTATAATGTTTCTGAGTTTAATTTTAATTTTATTATACCTATTGCAACGATGAACTTTGTATGCCGCTGGTAAACATAGAGAGTCAACTGAATTATTACCTACTAAAGACGGTATGTACGAGTATGTGCCTGTGTTTAACAAATCAATATTTTCAATAATTTCATTCTCATTCATTACACACGTTTTAATACAACATGGATACAACCAATCTTAAACCATGATTATCTTTCGCGAGACACATCTTCCTTACTTTACCCACAATTTTATAATGGGTGCATTTTAAACAGGAGCCTTTTCCTAGCTATGTAGGGGTCGGCTTCCAGTCTAACCGGATCCAGTTGAATAAAAAACGAATGGAGATATTTAAATACCTCATAGGGACGTTCAAATAAGTGTTAATGGAACAGGACTTACTTACTACTTGGAACTACTTGATGAGAGACGCACATAACCGGTAATATGGCAGTAGGGAAGGCCTAATACCCAGCGGTAGGTAATCCAGGGAAAATAAATGATTATGATGATGGTACTTAAATATGTCATCCGAACTTCAAATAATTTCCGTTTTGCTTTCCTAAAAATGTTATTGAACACTCTAATATAATAATTGTGCCTGTTTTTGTGAGCCCCAAATAATTCCTATTTTTTGGTTCGACAAATACTAAATAGCCAAGTGATTCCGGCAAAATTAGTAGTTCCGGAGGTGAGGAAGGTAAGGGTAATCTTTGCAACTTTTTTTTTAATTCAAAAATTCAATTTTTTTTTTTAACTCACTACCTACCTCTTTATAATATTAGTATAGATGTAGAATAATACAAACGCGATGTAATATTAGGTAGGCACTGAAGTTCTCTTGAAACCCAGCACCTCCAGATGTTTCATGTTCAGAATAATGGTGTTCTGAACATGAAACATCTTGATTCCGTGAGATGAATTTATCCCAAAAACAATATTGTATGTAGTTAAAAACTATGTTCTCCGATACATCGCTTATACGTCACGGTCAATTTTCAAACTGCATAATATGTAAGTTTGCAATCACATTTTTTTTCATGTGTTAAAACTACAAATAAACGATTTACAGACGTTTTCCTTTATTTTTGGTATGAGACCTTTCTTATTGCCAAATTTCGTTTTTTTAGGTTAACGATCAGTACCCGCATATTTTTATTGACCGTAAACCTACGCATCTGACATTAGTTTCAACTTGATACCTCTACGCGTTCCTGAGAAAAAGGGTCTCGACAGACTGACAGATAGACGGACGGATAACGAAGTGATCCTATAAGGGTTCCGTTTTTCCTTTTGAGGTACGGAACCCTAAAAATACTGGTATTCAGCTGCATCCGGTTAGACTAGAAGCCGACCCCAACATAGTTGGGAAAAGGCTAGGCAGATTTATTTACGTAAGCCTATGTTTTTCATAAAATTGAATAATAGATATGGAAATTACGATGCAAATCTATATTATCTGACTTTCTACATACATACCTGTTAGATGAAATCATCAACAAAACGTCTGCCATTCTGAATAACTTACATATTTCTAGACTTAATGTAGGTAAATAACTTATTTTAGTAAGGGCGGATTTTTCCATCGCCAGATAACTTTTATTCAAAATTCTTCCTCGGATTTAGTCATCTGATAACTTTATTCGAGGAATAATTTTGAAATTTTGACAGTTATTTCATACAAAAACTGTCAAAAGTCAATTTTGTTCTTCAAATAAAAGTTATCTGGCAATAAAAAATCAGCTCTTAGTTATACATAAAGAGTTTATTTATTTTATCATTTTTGGAAAACTTACAGCTAGGCATGTACCATAGAACTTTTATTAATAACACGAATATATAACCAATTACAAGATTTTTACATGTTTTTTTTTTGTTAGCCTTATACTCTTTGTCCCATTGCTGGGCAAAGGCCTCCCCTTTTTCCTCCCCAAGCTCCCAGTTTTTTTCTCTAATCATGTTAGCCCTGCATATCTTATTTACACAAATTGGTCAACAAATAATTTATGAGATAATGGATAGTAGACGGTGTTAAATATTGTTGATTCAAAAACAAAAGTTGAGACTAATTCAAATTGTCAACGACTCTTTTTTAATTTACTTACATCAGCATTTAAAAGATAGATGTCAACTAACACAGAACGACAGACGAGATAAACACATTCTCACAAGCACGAGCAACACTTCACAAAATGAATAAGTTACGTCTAAGTTTGTATATTTCTTGAAACAATCACGCTAACATTGAACCCCCTGTAGTATGCCGTCTATTCTGTAAAAAAACTCACCGTGAAAACGTAGGTGAAGTGGGCTGTCATTCCATCTGATGCATGGATTGACACTATTGACAGATAACTTCAAGTTCACTTCACCTAGTTTTACGGTGAGATTTTTACAGAATTAACAAAAACTTAGTTTCAGAAGCGAATTGAATATTATAATTTAGTACCGGGAAGCTAGGCTTTTAAGCTCAGCTAGCAACTAGACTTGATTACCACCCGGTGAGGTCAAGAGACGAATGAACAGTACGACAGATCAACGTCCTTGATTTGTATTTTGACTAACAGTACTATTTAATCATTCAAGCACTATGTTTTCTAGGTTGCGTATATTTTTTTTTCATTTTTCAAACACTTTTTTGTTGATTTTATCGTGATTTTGTGTAAAAATACACAAAAGAAATAAACATTACAGAAAGAATAGTAAGAAATGTGTTATTAATTGTGACTGTTTTGTTTTTCCCATGTTAAAATGTTTTAGAAAAACATTAATTTTATAAGTCCTCCTCAAATAACGCCTTAATCTTAAAACTGCTAAGTCAATCTGAACCAACATGAAACTTAAACAAAAAATCGCACTTCGCAAAGCAAACATAAAAAATTAAAAAATCGCGTGAGCAGTTATTCGCATGATAAGAAAACCAAAACAATAATAATCGGCGCATACGCAGACCTGCGTTAGATGCTCAACCCTCCCCTGCGACACTTAGCATCGCACCACTCGCGTCACGGTCGCAGGAGCAGGAGAGGGGCCCGTTAATAAAAACCAGCGCAAGCGCAGCATCGTCAGTCGCGGCGGACATCATACCAAAATGAGGACGCTGACTATTACGGTGGGTGCAGTGTGTGACAGTGACTTTTTATCGTGTTCTTTTTACAAATATACAAGTGTTCTTTATTCGATAAATTGATAAAAGTGTTCGATAAACTTTCGGAAAAATAAATAATTTTATTTTTGTTAAAATTGTTGATTTAAAATCATCATCAGATTTAATGTCGTTATCTGTTCGGGATCGTCGTTCCAACCCGATAAAATATTTCGATCGAAAAAAAAAAATTGAAACAAATATATTTCAGTGATCGATCTGCAATTACTTAAAACCGGCCCACACATTCGTAAAATAAACACTTGTTCAAAAGTTATGTGATCTGATAATAATTGCAATAATCCGAATAATTGACCCGAGCCTCGTTAAATAACATTTACGTTCATACGTAACAGCCTATCATTCATGTTCGACGCGCCTGCGCCGCAACTACAACTTATGAAAGCTCATTACCGATTTCTAAAGTTACCAACAACATGCGTAAAAATAAAATTAACATAAGAACTCTATTATTTTAATTAATAAATATTATTCTTTGTGTGCACAACAATTTTCATAATATTATGAAGATACACATCGAATATTGTGCCTGACGTAAATTATAATTAATGAATGCTTAAGAAGCCTCTACATTAGCCTTATATAAGACGTGCAACAATAAAAATAAAGACTTTAATTTAATTCAGTAAAAGTGAAACCAGTAAAAATACATCGTCGGTTTAATACGAGGTTTAAATGTTAATTGTTGGAAAGTAAACCATCATTGTGGAAATTAAAACTAGTTTGTTTGTTGCAGATATGGGTGGTGCTGGCGTGTGCCGCATCGTTAGCCGTGCCTATCCAGGAGACGGCTAAGGGCACTGAGTTATCTCGGGATAAACGCTCCCCTGGAGGCTGGCACTCTCCACCACCAGAGGGAGTGTGGAAGAAGAAACTCGTATGGAAGGAGGAGTGGAAACAAATCTGGAAAACAGAAAAGAAACTGGTCTGGAAAACTGAATGGAAAAAAGAAAAAGTACCAGCATGGAAAACTGAGAAAGTACAACAGTGGAAAGAAGAACAAGTCCCTGCATGGAAAGTAGTTCAGAAACCAATATGGAAAGAAGTGCAGGTGCCCATCTGGAAGGAAGTTCAGGTTCCGGACTGGAAAAAAGTATGGAAACCAGTTTGGAAAGAAATCCAAGTCCCACATACCAAGGAAGTACAGGTACCAGCATGGAAACAAATTCACGTCCCAGAGTGGGTGAAGGAAGGCGTACCCGGAGAGAAGTTCCTCGGCAAGGATGACCACGGTTGGGAATACACCAGCCACGACCTGTGGAGAAAGAAGATGATCTGGAAGCCAGTATGGAAGAAGATCTGGAAGACCGAGCACAAACAAGTGTGGGTGACGGAAAAGAAGCTGGAGTGGAAAGAAGAGTGGAAGCAGGTCTGGAAGACAGAGAAGAAACAAGCGTGGGTCACCGAAAAGAAGCAGGAGTGGGTAGACGAGAAGGTTCAAATCTGGAAGACCGTTAAGAAAGAAATCTGGGTACCAGTCCAGAAGAAGATCTGGGTAGAGAAATGGAAGCAGATCCAGGTGCCTGACTGGAAGTCGATCGAAGTGCCAGCATGGAAGAAGGTATGGAAACCAGTATGGCAGAAGGTCTGGGTACCGATCCACCACGAACACCATGAAGAACACCACGGATGGGACTAGTTTAGGTAAAGAAACCTTCCTTGTACATATTTTTTTAGTCATTTGTTAACTATTTGTTACCGTCATATACCAATTTTTGTAAATATTTTATGTCGATAAGTGCGAGGCGTACGCGAAGTTGAATGCTTTCCTCCAGCGAGTGTCCAAAAATGTTTTCTTTTCCAAAATTGCGAATGCGAAATGTATTTAGCTTGGTGTGCGCCTTCGGAAGTGATTTTTACGTAATAGTTTCATACATTTTAACGCAGTTCACTTCCTCCTCGGAGTCTATTGTTTGTGGACCGACAATGGGCTTGATCCCATGGCCGATTCACTCATGTATACATCTTAGTTCTACACTCTCGAAACAATATAAACTGCGTTAACTAAAATAGCGTTCACTTTTACAAGAATCTTTTTGCTCGTTTATATTCTTTCAAAAGTGGTAAAAGAGGCTTTATGTTATTATTTGTTATGTTATGTCTGTTGAAAGACATGTTTTTAATTCGACTGACTTTTTTGCTGATTTAAATTGTTAATAATTTTGCTCGAAAATTGTTACTTTACACTTAATACCAAATCGAAAATTCAAAATACACTTATGAAATTATACAATTGTTATCAGCGAGAAAGTGTGACTTGAACTAACATTAGAAGTTTTTTTAACACAAAAAATATTATCAAAAAGTTTTTCTGGAGTGAAAAATAATCAAAATTGAAATAGGTTTGTGGACATATAATGTTAGTTCAATGCTAAAAGAGTGTCGGCCGATGTAAAGTACAAGTTTGTTTAGTTGTAAGTTTTATTAGTATTACATGAGTTATGAATAATGAAAATCTAGTTTCTTTTTTTCCTCCTTATTATCTGAATATTTTTGGTAGAAAATTAAAGTTGGGGTAGCTAGAGTATCTAATACACATATTCTCATTCCCAATAGTCACACTAATTGAACTATTTAAACAAAAGCTTTTTCGCTATTTCAAACTTAGTTACATAGTAAAAAACAGGGCACTTTTACCCCTTGAAATAATCTAATGTTGATATAAACAGATAAATGACTTAAATTCATTGCTATAGTTTCATCATTCAAAATCAAAACCAAAAGTCATTTATTCAATTCAGCACTTTGTGAACGTCAACATTACATTTATCCCTATCTAACCATTATTCTTATTGTTTTTCTAAATGCCCAGATCGGCTATTTACCGTTCAAAAAGTGAAAACACCTACATTATACATCATCTAAGCCGCGGCTCCGCGTCTATTTATAGCCTATTGGCTACGACACTACACTGGCGGTCGAGAGGTCGTGGGTTCGGGCCCCACCATAGCACCACAGACGTGAACGGACTACTAGAACAACGTCTTACGTGATTATGTTGAGTGTGTAGGGGACGTAGGAATAATAAATTAAGCACCAATCTTACTACAATGCTAGAGACATTTTTGTTAGTGTACAAACAAACTGCTTAAGATTTACGGGTGATGCTGCTCCAAAATCTTTTAATTGTTTTATTGAATTGACTTGTGGTTTTCATTTATTATTAACCAGAAGACTAAAGTTGGTATGTATTTTTTTTATAGTGGGCCTGCTATAAAAAAAAAATATATATTGCTTAAGGCATCGGATACAGAATCCAAGATACAACTGAAGGCCAATTATTCTCGTAATTTAAAACGTTCAAAATCTAGTCGCAGCCTCATCTCAGCGACAAACAAATGTCAAAAACTTGTCAAAATGTAGGGAAATTAGAGGTATTTTTGACAGATTGAGACTGAGTTCAGACTGTGAACGTTCTTAAAATTACTAGAATTGCCGTTCTGGTCAAAGATATAAACAGATGGTATAATTTTTTTTATTAATGCGAAATCACGCCTTTATTTCCCGAAGGGCTAGGCAGAGTTGTACTTATAGTACTCCCAGATTTCGACAATTATGTTTTTAAGTAGGTACCATGAAATAGTGAGCAAGTGTATTTATCATCAACCGGGCAGAAATCCAGTCCCCGGGCTGCTTTTTTTATCGTACCAAAAAAATATACCTATCCATTTTCCCACTGCTGGGCAAAAGCCTCCCTCTATTTTTATCGTACCAAAAAATCCATTTTCCCACTGCTGGGCAAAAGCCTCCCTCTGTTTTTCTACACACTTTTGCTAACGCGGCTACTTACGGTTCCAGAGAGATTCACATAATTTTGATCACACCAATCAAACTAATATTATTTATCTATCTTGTATTATTCCACTCTTTGGCCTCCAGTCTCCCTTTTCCACACAGTTCTGCTAATACGGGTATCCAGAAGTAAAGTCAATTAAATCATCTTAGTATTATGCCACAGTACATTATGTAAATGCACATCTCGCAAAGACCTGTTCAACATGACAGCTGTCAAAAGAGTCGAATAGATTGATGGTCAAATCTTTTGTTGAGAAACACGGAAAGAAAGGCAAGCTTTTGTTGAACAAACTATAAACAAAGTGTAGAACTGACAGCAAGTTTATGTTAAAGTAAATAAACATCATTAAACATAACCATACTTTCTTATTTTACTATCAACGTTAGGGTTTTTTCTGTGTCATGAGTTGATACCTGGTTAGTATTACAGAAAGATAAAAAATACTTTCGGTATAAAAAAACAATCGAAAGCTAACAAATTGTACCTAAATTAACGTAATTAATTTTTGTGTTATGCAATCATATTTGTTCATATAATTAGTTGTTTATGTGGTTGCTTTATATTCTAAGTACTGTTTATTTAATTTTATTTCATTACCTATCGTTAAACCTGACTTGGTTTCGTACGTCTTTTTCGGGTGACCACTGGAAAATCACCGCAGTGCTATGGGTCCCCCATAGCACAGCATAATGCTGAGTGGGAACCTTCTTGTCGGAGTCAAGAATTCGAGCTGTCGCATTTCTGTTTTGTGATAGTGATTATAGATCTATTTTATTTTCTTTATTATTCGAGTTAATAATCTTTTTGTATGCACATAATATGTTTTTGTAGCTTGCTGTAATGATTACCATACACATATTTATAATATACATAATTATTTAACACGTGCTGTTATAGGTCAACCATTTATGACGGGGATCAAAACTGTTTCTCTTAAACACAGGTTATTGTGTAACCTATCTAGGAGAGCAGTACGGCACCCTCTGACTAGAATAAGAAACTTCATGCTTGTGCTTTATATTATAATACTTTGCCATGTAATCTAGTCCTAGTTGATCATTATATAAAAAAAAGAAAAAAAAGTTTCAGAGACAAAAGAAACAATGTAATAAAATACCTACTCAAGTAGTACTCTAAACAAGTGCAAATCACTATTATCCAATAATATCAAAAGGCCAATTCCCGTAATTAAAAACGTTCAAAATCTAGCCGCAACCTAGAAAGAAAAGAAAGAAAATACGTTTATTACGTTTCTTTTATTATTGTTTACCTCATCTCAGCGACAATCAATATTACAAACTTGTCAGAAATGTATGGAAACTAGAAAATTAAGAAAATTGCCCCTCAGATCAAAGACTCTCCACCTTTTACAAGCAAAATCCAAAATAGAAGTTCATCCTGTAGTACCTTTAAACCCATTAAATTTTTTCTACCTAATTGACATGGTATCAGACAGATGTTCATAGAATTATCTTCCAACTGCACTTAGTTGCAATTAGCTCCGGAACAGCCGCGCCTATTCACTGCAGTTCCCAAATCGGCTAGTCTAATCGTCTATTCCAACCCGTCTAGCTATTACTGAAGCAATCACGGAACGAAAACTACATGGAACTGCACTTTAAAAACCTTTTAATTCGTAATTCAATCAATCTGCCCAGTATTTTCGTAACGTTGGGGCCAGCTTCCAGTCTACCGGGATACTGAGTACCAAGTATTTTACATGGAGCGACTGCCTGTCTACAACGCAGTTACTGAGTAAAACGGGTATCGTGTTAGTCAGTTACTGCGCTCGGGCTTGAATTCGTAAAAGCTTTGCGTAAGTTGAATCGATTCCTGGCTATTCGTGGATTCGTTGTTCGTTCGTTTGTTTTGTGAATAAAACTACAGTTGTGGCGACCGAGAAAGTTTTCAACGTCAATTACTGTGCAGCTGAAGTGTAGCTTTAGGTGTAGCTGGAGTCGTAATTAATTGCTAACTTGTCTTTTGATCGTGAACATCGATCTTCATCGTATATAGTAGCATTAACATTAGAGAAATAAAAAAAAAAAGTACAGCGGGGCGATTTACGTGTGTGTAAAAGCTCGTATTGGTGACTCTTAAATTAAATAATAATATTCTTAAATTGATGTACATACCAACATGGGTTGGTAAATGTAAAGTAATTACTTAGAAAAAAAACCACAGCCGATTTCTAAAAAAACTACGGATTTTGCCAGCGACTTCCTAAGCTCCTCCTTTTTTGAAGACGGTTGAATATGACGATGTTCGTATTTCTGACATAAGAGTTTGTCACATGTAAGACTTTACTGACGACTGTAAATTTTGGTTTTAGGAAATACGAAAAATAATTTAGGGACAAGGAACACCCATACACAAAGAGACAAACAATGCACCTTGGTTTGTTTGTTAGTGGTGCTTTTTTGCTTTCAGCGTATATCACAATAGCGCAGCGGATGTCTTGCCCACTTCTTCCATCGAGCTAGCCCGAGGGACAAAACTAACATTTCTTTTCTAACTAATCACGCTGCTTCTTTTGTGATGCGCTAGAACGAGTGTAGCTACATTAAAAAGCACTTCTGCAAAACCGTACTGTTTTATTTTTTAATAAATTACGCTGTCCACTGCTGGGCAAAGGCCTCCCTCCACTCCTTCCATCTTTCGTGAGCCCGCGCGTCCTCTTTCTAGTTTTGACTTTGACGGAAACTATCCAGCTCTTCCCGTATCTCCTACTTGGTCTGCCGGGACCCCGCTGGTTTAATGCCGTAATTACAGGAACAATTAAAAAGTCATGGTGTCTCGCGTGGATCTACGTTCATAACCAAATGAAGGGTTAAATCAAACCGTAAAAAAGGTTATCAACAAAAAAAAGGTACACGTAACAAACTAAATTACAACGATGAAAACATAAGTATGTTATTGGGTTACTTATGTTATTGGGCAAATTGTCAGCATTTTAACGTTTAATATAACAGCGGCGACAACAAGCGACCAACAAGTGCGAAACACGACAGCTCCACTCAGCCAGATAATAAAAAAGTTACTCAACAGCTACCATGGCGCCGCAGATCAATAAATTGGCAAAAACTTTAACGAAATCAATTTGCAGTTAAAAGGTGATATATTTTTATATAAATATCATTGCCGTCTCATAAACTGGAAACGTTATGACTACATATTATAAAACAAAGTCCCCCCGCTGTCCCCCCCCGCCCTGTCTGTCTGTCTCACAGAATAAATAAAAGTTAACTGTTCTGTGGTCTGTCTGAACGCATAAGCATAGCATTATCAACATTAATGTTCCCACTGCTGGGACAAAAGCCTCCTCTCAGTGAGGGGGAGTGACCCATAATCCACCACGCGGGCCCAGTGCGGTTTAGTAGATATCACTGGTTCTAGGACATGCCGGTTTCCTCACGATGTTTTCCTTCACCGTACTGACTGAGTTCGAACCTACGACCGACCACTCGTAAGCCGCGGCCGTTACCACTGGGTCACTACTGTTCTGTCTCCTCTCTAAACGCGATAAACTTAAAAACTACCAAATGGATTTTCATATGGCTTTCACCAATGGACGGAATTATTTCTTTTAAGTACTTTTCATCCCGATTGTACGTTCTCGTGTGAAATTTTCCGACCATGCGGGCGAAACCACGGGCAAAAGCTGGATATACATATTACGTGTAAGCTCCGATTCACTTAATGTGATTGTTATGCAATTGGCCCTCGATTCAGAAATCCATGGTTTTATTTTCGAAGTTAGTCTGGATTGAGTCAAGCAAATATCAAAATGAAATGTTTACTTATGTAAGTAGATATTTTAAGACTCTTTTTCACTTCAATATTTTATAAACTAGATGGCGCCGGCATTTCCTAACTGACTGATCCCTGAGAAGAAATGCCGAAACAAACTCAAAGGTCATGGTTTCTTTTTTTTTATTCTGGGTGTTCAGGTTCCGTAGATGTGGTACGGGTGAGCTGTATGAATGGAAAAGGATGAAACCGACTTACAATGGCCTGAAATCGTCAGTATCAAGAGTAGTGATATATTAGTAAGCCGACCCGACAGACGTTGTCCTGTACAACGGACATGACCAGTGGGACAGTGGGCGCCTGCTTAAGTATTAAAACACACACATTGCGCACATGCACATTGAGTGCAGCAAATATTGAGAGTGTCAAAATATGCGGCATAGACTTAACATAAACGCCCGTATGTTTTGATTGCGTTGACTTAGAAGTACCTATGATTTGTTGACTGCTTCAAGAGATTGCAGGGTTGAGATTGTATTTGATATTAATTTCAACAACAACTAACCCCACGCGTTCCTAAGAAAAAGGGTCTTGACAGACGGATAACGAAGTGATATTATAAGGATTCGGTTTTTCCTCTTGATAATTGATACTTTTGCTTTCTTTTTGTTTTATAAGGTTACGTAATCCTAAAACCTATAAAAAGGGAAGGGATGGGAAGGTATTAGACGCGCCCTTTATTATTGATATATTATAGATATTGTCCACCCCCTATATCCGTCTCTACCCCTTTTGATACGCGACGGTGCAAAGGGATTTACCTGGCACCCCAATCGCAGGCAACATTAGAGGATTGTATTCCGTAGCGTGCGGTTGTGGTTAGACATTAAGAATATCTACAGATTGTGTGTATGAGTGTGTGTAAAAGTTAAAAGCTGTTATTAGTGTTATAATAAGAATCTACGGATACAAACTACGAAAAATCACGTAAGTAATTACTAATATTTACAAACAGGTGATGCTAGTGAAGTTTGCTTTGGTTGAATGAAAGAAAGAAAGAAAAATGCGTTTATTGGCATTACAGAGAAATAAATACACCTTTTAACTATAAAAACAAAGATTATAATGCCAAGAGGGCCTCAGCTCAGCATAATAATGTCAGATGTAACAACGCAAGGTGTACCGCCTGACGCTGATTTTCAGCGAGTGCCATACGCTGGAAAAAAAAAACACAGGGAAGTGTGTGTTTGTGTTTGCTTGTAACTTTATTTTTTCAAGTCAGAATGAAAACTGTCGCGATCCGCCTTAGAGAATATAACACTGGAGAAACCTTACGAAAAATTCCCCATTTGTCTAAGTACAAAACCAAATGTTCTAGGATGTTAATTAAACTGAAACTTGAAAGGCAATTGCGTGCAGCTGAGATGAGAATACTAAGAGGGATGTGGTGTTACACGAATGCATAGAATAAGAAATGAGTACATAAGAGGTCTTGGTCCATACCAAGACAACTTCCCACTTTCGATTTTTTTTGTCGTGAGTAGAGTTTTAGGTATGAATGTTGATGGCTATAAGAGTGAGAGAGAAGAGAGAGGGGAAGACCAAAGAATAGATGGATGGACTGTGTGAATGATGATATTTTATGGTTAGAAAGGGGACGACTACCGAAATGACGACTAATGGAGAAATATGGAAGAAAAAGACATTTTGCGCCGACCCCTGTTTTTTACATTTCTATGGCTGACCCCAAATCAATTGGGATAAGGGCAGGCGAAAGATGACAAATGTTTTTATTGAAATCCAAAATCCTAACTAAGGTTGGGTCGGGGGACTCGGGGGAGCATTTCACGCGGATGAAGTCGCGGGTATAAGCTAGCATTAATATACTATGCACCCACCTATACTGTATTATATACCTTCAGCAATTTAAGTCTCTAAACTATGGTGAAAACTGCATCAAAATCTGCGGTGTAGTTTACAAGAACAAAGCGGTCACACAGACCAACATGAAAAACGAGTTTAACTTATAATAATGTATAGATGCTAGCAATACTATTCTAAAAGGCTCTATATTAAAATGCCTATTTAATGACATAATATGTTTGGTTGTTATTGATCATGGGAACCATTTTTTCCGGTCCTCCTTTTCATGTCAATAATTTCTTAGTACGAAACTTTTTTGTTGTTTTTTAATGTTAAATGTTTTATTTTTCTATTCTAATGGCTATACGAGTATAACACTATGCACTTCATACTGTGGTAAAATGAATACAGTATTTATCCAGTGTGTAGTCGCCAGAGCTTTTACTAAAGGGTTTTTTTCGAATTGACTCGCCATAAGGCGGGCGGAATAACACTTATAAATAATATTGTCTTCTGTAGGAGATTGGCATGAAGTTAATTTATTTGTGGACGAAACGACAACTCCAGAAATATTTATTAGGCAATTGGCCCGTTTCGAATTGCATGCAATAAAGTTAAGCACTATAGAACAAAAAACATAGGTATTACAAAATAAAAACCTACCGACTAAAAATTTTTTTTTATTTTTCAATTTTGAGTTGTACTTACAAATTCGTATAACACTACTTGCTATATAAATAACAGTGACAGGAAGTTATTACAACATCATCAATATAAAATAAGTGACAAAAATACGTTTTATTGAAGATAACTCAAAAACTACTCGAGCAAAGTTAATGAAACTTATATTGGACCACCCTTGAGGCAAACCCCATTAAAAAATAATTTACAATTGCCGGAGATATCGCGTAACATATATACAAAAAAAAATACAATCGAATTGAGAACCTCCTAATATATCTGCATACATCATTACCTAGTTATCGTAAGGATATCGTACGTCCTTGCAGTACGTAATCATTGCGCAGTGATTGGGTAACTAATGACAAACAGGCTTTCACAATTATATGATTAACTAGCTTTTAGACCAGTCTTCGTTTGCATTTACTTAGGTCTTTTATTTGATGAGTTACTTAGAAGGCGAAAACAACGATTAAACCAATCTGAAGGTGTTAGGAAAGAGTACCTACGTGCGTTCCAGTTGTAGCACCGTGTCTATTTCAAAAACCACGGGACGGTGATAGGCGTTGACTGCGTGTTTTTTTTTTTCTTAGTCGGTCCTCATTCTACTTAATATATAAAAAATGCGGAGCAGTGGTGACTTACGAGTTGTTGGTCGTAAGTTCGACCCCAGACAGGCGCTTTACTTTGTGTAGATTATTTCATCACAACTGTTCTAAAATCAGTGAAGACATATTGGGGAAACCTCCTAGAATAAAAAAATCTAAGACATGTGGCATCAGCCAACCGGCACTGGGCCCACGTGGTGACCCACTACCTTTCACCGAGACGAGGCCTGTGCCCCAGGAGTGAAGACATTACAGGCTGGTTATTAAATACATAAATAATAAATAATTTTTATTTCTCCACCATATAAAGAAACCAAGATTTCTATAAATCATCATCTGCCTGCCTTTTCCCAACTTAGTTGGGGTCGGCTTCCAGTCTCACCGGATGCAGCTGAATAACAACATGAAGCGACTGCCTATCTTACCTCCACAACCCAGTTACTGGACAATACGATAAGTACCCCTTGATAAGACTGGTTGTAAAACTTTCGGGCTTCTGACGACCCGTAACGACTGCCACTGATCCACGAATGACAGCCAGGACCAACAGGTTAACGTGCTTTCCGAAGCGCGGAGGGCTTTTCATATATAAAGGTCAACCATCCACTGACTAACCGCGGCAAGCGTAACCGAAGTTTGATTCAAGTTTTCTACAAGTAAAGTTACATATTAACAATAGGTGGTCTTCTATCTATTTAAATTAAAATAAAATGCGGTAACCGTACTTGAGAACGGCTAACGGATCCTAGCTACTTTTTTTTAATATGTTTGTAATATTCCGAATTAAGCTTAGTAATTTAGCTACTTTACTACTGTACTTAAGTACTTTGTACGTCAATCTTAGACATCACTAATTCCTTGCCTCTTCATCCTTGTCCCATGTTACTTGGGGTCGGCGGAAAACGTTTTCCTCTTCCATTGTCAACCGTCACGCTATCATTCACTCCCTTCAATCACTCACTCAGTCACTCTTCGTTACTGAATGGCGATGAAGAAAAATATTATAAGCTAATATTTAGATACTCAGATAGTCTAAAATCATCAATTGTTACGGTTGTTAATGCTGAATCCTTGTGTGTATGAGAAGAGAGTTTAGCACAAGTGGGATTAGAATTCAAGTGGCTACTTTGCATATCATTTTATAAAATTAGTGGTAACGGAACTAGACTCAAAACTTGCCAAAGTTTTGAGTCTCTATCTACCACTAATTTATTACATTTTATCAGTCATGACTAGCTTCATCCCAACTATGTTAGGGTGAGGTCAGCATCCAGTCTAACCGGATGCAGCTGAATTGGTAATCAAAATACTGGTGTATTATGATTATATTACATGGAGCGACTGCTTATCTGACCTCCACAACCCAGTGTCTGCAAGAAAAGAAAGAAAGAAAAAATCGTTTATTGGCATTACACAAAATTAACTATAAAAACAGAAAACAAATATTATAATGCCAAAATGGCCTCAGCTCAGCATAATGTCAGATGACAACGCAAGGTGTACCACCTGACGCTGATTTTCAGCTGCAACCCACGAGGGCCATACGCTGGAATACCAAACACATCGGGAAGTGTGTGTCCGTTATTAGTAAATTGAGAGAATTAATTTAAATGCTAGAAATTATAGAAAAGCTTATACAAAATCAAATAAAATGTCGTGACATAAATGTATGTGTGAGTGTGTTGTATTGTAACTAATAAAAAACTAAAATAAATATCCATTATGTGAGTATTACCTACACAAAAATAAAAATGAAATAAATAAATCTAGAAATAGAAGGTACCCACCTACTTGTAAGACAAAATCGTGTGACTGCATTGTTCTTCTTAACTACGAAACGGATTTTCATGCGATTTTCGTTCTCAACTAGGTAATACGATGTACCCAAGTAGAACTGGTTGACATACTTTTTGGGCGTCTGTTTACCCATAACAACTGTCAAAGATCTTCGAATGACAGCCGGTACCAACGGCTAACTTAACGTGCTTTCCGAGTCACGGTTTATACGCCATACTTTAAAAAATCCGTGCCGTGTACAAATGGCCTAATAAAAACATACATGTGACGGAAATTACGTCACAAGTACAAAGCTCTTACCTCACGGGATGAACTATTGAATCCATTAAATAATCACCTTTCACATAAACTTTAGGGCCAGAGGCCAACCTAGACGTGTTGCCGACTGGTTTCCACAGGAAATCCTGCTTTTGCACAACCGATGACCCCCTTTGTATGTCAGGAGTCATCTTCAAGTGAAAGTTCCAAATTGGTGAAGCAGTTTTCTAGATTCCGTCGATTATATGAATTGACAATGATTGTTTAATATAATGCTAGGGCTTGTGGTTAGTTGTAACACATGTCGATCGATCAAGTTAAACTACGTTGGTCCGTGGATGGCTGACCATCTTTACTTTAACCTAATAACTAAGTCCTTAAACTAATGTAAGTATACCTAAATAATTTTGAGTCGGCGCCGTTTAAAGGAGATGGCTAAATTGAAGTATGGACGAATTTCCAGCAATGTCTAGACATGGTACCTAGCAATATGTAATGCTGAATAGCTGAATATTAGTATTTCATACAAAAAAAGTTTCAGGCACTTTTTATATCTTTATAATCCTGAAAATGAAATCGTGTAACTCCTACGTCAATAGGCATAAAAAACTGCAAATAAATTACATTGCTATAAACTTTTACCTAGGTGTTACCCAAACAACACTAGATTTTTGTCCAAAACCAAATCCCTATAGTAATTAATGTACTCGAGAGATAGGTTCTGGACGCTGAATGGGGCAACGCGCGCAAGAAAACACTCAGGCGGCAGGATTTTCTGACTTGATTTACACCTACATGAATGTGTAGCTAAACCTTCCGGAAGTGACAACCCCATCAAAATATGTTTGTTGATATGTCTAACATCTGACGTTTGTTTTTTTCATAGAGATGGGATTGAACGTCAAGTGTAATCGAATCAATAAAATAATCGATTGGGTTGAAAGATAAAAATATAAATAGTTTTTGTCGACCTGTATTCAGTTAATATTTTTTAACACAAAATAGGTAGTAACATTAAACGTAGAAGCACATTCTGAAGCTTTCAATTATTTTTATTTGATTTTGATACGAAAAGAGTGGAATTGAATAGAGTCGATTGTCACTTAGAAACAACCCAATTTCCCTGTGAAAACACAATAAGAAGCAACTAAACAGGACACCGAATTGAATTCCATCGATTCCCGCCAATAACTCTGATTGCCACTTCTTAGTTTCAGAAAATAAATAGTTTTGATACCTGTTATCAAAAATCGATATAAGTATAATTTGATTTGACATTTTAGAAAAGCGACATGACCCGTCCCTAGTTGCAGTACTGCATTATTATTTCCCTTGAACTTGTCATGTCAATAAAAAAAAGCAACTAAGATACTTTTTTATGTTTAACAGTTCACGAAAGTGTTAGGAAATTATTAAACACTTAATAATTCATGAATGAATATTTAAATATTACGAGTTAAAGTGAGGTTACTAGACATGCTTGAGGCAGTCATTTAGCCATGTCCTTTAAGGCAATTTAGTGATCTTTGTTTATTGATTGTTTGGCGCCGACTCAAAATTACTTACATTAGTTTAAGAACTTAGTTATTAAGGTTAAATAAAAAAGGTTTATTATTTTGCTTTTCAGTTTTTTTTTACCTTGAGATTTTATCATAGGCATATCATATTTTATCATTATTATTCACCAAAATTTTGCTTAATTTGCTTCAGGCAAATTAAGGCAGGGAAATAAACTCTTACATGTAAATA
Source organism: Apamea crenata (assembly GCA_949629185.1). Classification (NCBI taxonomy): domain Eukaryota; kingdom Metazoa; phylum Arthropoda; class Insecta; order Lepidoptera; family Noctuidae; genus Apamea; species Apamea crenata. The sequence goes on from OX451351.1 coordinate 2,341,462, forward strand.
AAAAATAAACGTAGTCTTTCCCCTTTGCCATAGACTATGAAAGGTAATAAAACTACATGCTATTTTTATTTGTAGTTTCTTTTATGTATGGCATCGCCAAATAAAGCCAGGGATATATAAGAATAATTGGTCGCCGAATGTTTTTGTTCTTTCTCCAGAATTAGCTTACTGACGGGTTATTGTTATTAGTATTAACTTATTTATTACACACAACATGATCTTTAAATCACATCATGATCAAAAAATCATCATGATCAAATATAATCATTTGACTTCAAGTGACAGCTATGTGAACAGAACCCAGCAATGCATAAATATGTAAGCTGTCACGTCCTTTATGCCTGGAGGCTTTTATGCAGGTAGTAAGTTTTTATTTACATTTTAATTTTAATTAATTAGGTTTTAGCTTGAGTACGTATAGTTTTTATTATATGTATTTGTTGGTATAATGGCCAATAATTTAATTTTATGTTCAGTGTCTTGTAATGTTAATTACTTAACACACCTACCACTACCTAGTATTGTACACAATAAAGTATTTTCTAACTGAACAGACAGCTGTGCTGCTGGGGAGTTTGTTGCGCCACTTCTTCTTCCCAGCGGTATAGCACTAGGAAGTGGTGAAGGGCGGGCGTTTTTAGGGGACTGTCTTTTGTCATATTGACGTTCGAAAAGTGCTGATTTTCACCTTTATTTGAATAAATGACTTTTGATTTTGATTTTTTAATAAATAACTCAGAGCTTTTGAACATTTAGTTGTCAAATGTTTCCAGTTTTGTAAATAAAAGTTTCATGAAATGTGAAATAGTCGTATTTTATTCGCTTTGTCGCGACTGTTAGTTTCAAAACTGTCATGTTTTTCATATTTGCAATGTTCGGAAAAATTCTGTTTAATTAAAAAGTTGACAATATAAAAACATGCGACAAATCGAAAAAGGAGGTTCAGTAACTGCTACATAAAAAAAAACAAATTCTTAAAAAAAATCGTGTAATTATCGTCTTAGATAATGCAAACTAAGTTATTGTCTTGAAGTAGACCCCAATTATCGTTTTTTTAATTTGTTTAAAGTTTTCTTCAATATTATCAAAACAAGGAAATTAAAGTATCAATTTTAGCGCGCGCCCGATAAGCAGATTCATCGCAGAGTTCATAACATGAAGCAAGTTGGCAACGCGTTGAACTAGCGGTATTTACCTAATTTTTACCGTTCCTATGGACGAAGTTGAATTAATTTGATGCTTTTATTTATCTCACCTATTCAATTTCATCCTGTATCATGGAAATAAGATCAATTCATTAATTGTGTACTTCATAAAGAAAACGGGCCTAAAGCCTTTTGAGCTATTTTTGGCAAGTCGTCTATTTAGAGACAAAATTACATAAAAATTGGCAAAATACTAATAATAATTAAAAATATATATACACATACAGTACCAAGTATGGAACTGTGTGTGTATGGTAATGGTAACAGTACCCATACTGTGAAGGACTGATGAGCCCTTCTAAGAAATCAAACAACATTACGATTACTTCACGTTTATTTTGACTGAACTTCTTTACCTGCATGCCGACTAAAGTAGCCCTCTCTTTTCCTAAATAAAAAACCTAATAAAATATTTTACACCCCTTTCTAAACTTGCTTGAATGTTCGCATGGAACCCGCGCGTAAATTCTAGCCAGCCTGCACTATAGAGTCAGCGTCACTGGTCAGTTTCCCTCGGTCGTCAGTTTATTTAATTCGCTAGTTTCGTAGAAGGTTGACTTCAGCGGACAACCTTTACAACAAAAAAAAGAAAAAGTTACTAAGTAACGTCAAAATTGTAAGACAGTCCTCAAACCCCAAAACGCCCGCCCTTCAACACTTCCTAGTGCTTTAGCTGGGAAGATAAAGTGGCGCAACAAACTCCCCAGCAGCACAGTTGTCTGTTCAGTTAGAAGAATTTGATTCTATAAAATAGTATGCAAAGTAACATTACGACGACACAAAAATATACGCAACGCCTGCAATACAGATTATAGCAATAAGTACGACGGCTACATATTGCGTAATTTTTTTCAATTAATCTATTACAAATAGCCGCAGGCTCGGCTTCAGAGGACCTTACATTTGCCTCTCTACATCATTCCTTAAGGAGGATATCAACTTGCAATGACCACACGGGGATATTAATACAAAAATAAAGAATAATGAAAAAAATATTGTATACATATACAAACATACTTATTATTACATACATATTTATTTATTTCCAAGAATGTATTAGAAAGAAAGAAAGAAAAATATTTTATTTAAGACTGACACAGGAAATACAAATAGTTTAGAGGAGCATTTAAAACTAACAAAAAAAAAATAGCTGTGTGAGGCCAAAAATGATCCTATATCTCAACATAACGGCATTGTTCACAGAGATGTTTGATGATAATCACCGAGAAGGTCATAGGCCCTGATATAGTTTGTCTTGGTTATGGTTTTGATAACTTTCCAAAGCTTTTTATTGTTGTTACTATTTTTTGTCAAATTCTTTGGCTTTCTGTCTTTTTACCGTCAGGGCTAACATGACAATCGCGACAACCCTCTCTCTCACGATTTTTCGAAATTTGTCGTCATTCCAATGCCTGACCAGCACCCTAATTGCGTAACACACAATCAATCTCAATCTGAATCATTTTGAAAGATATTGCTAATCCATTGCTTCATATGTTCAAAAAATGTGTCATGTGTCTGCTCAACAACGTAAATAACGCAATGAATGTTGTTGAACTGTCAAAATGAAACCGATTCCGATTGATCGTGTGATACGCAAATAGGGTACTGACCGCCAAACTCGATTAAACTCGAAAATGACACTTTGACACTTCAGTTTCTCGCGACGGGAGATCGATGTAACAAGTTATTAAAAACAATTTTTTTTTAATATCCTTAGCGCATGAATGAACGGAACCTCGTTTCATTCATTCGATTTTACGTAGGGACGTATGGAACTAAAATGTTCGTGGACTGTGTGAAAGATGATATAGACAGAAGGGGGTGACTACCGAGATGTTGAATAATAGAGAAGTATGGAAGGAAAAGACATGTTAGGCTAACTCCAAATAAATTGGGATAAGGGTGGGAGGATGATTATGATGACCCTATTCGTCGTAGCTGTTTATTTGTCGATTTATAATCTGGGAGCACTGCAATTAATATAAAACCAAGCAGTCAATATGTTAATTATGTTTAGTTTTTTGTGTAACCGACTTTTAATAAAAATTAAATAGACCAGTTTAGGACTCCGAGGCCCACTGGGCTCCACTCCCGGGGGAAGAGTGCATTCATGAGGTGTCACAAAATGTCATGTCATGTATGTGTGTGTCTTTGGGGCTACAGAAGAAGTGACTTGACAGCATATTTATCGTGGTTCGATGCCCTCTCTGTTTCAGGCCCTTGATCGCGTCGGCTTGCCTGCTTCGCCTTATGGTACACAGAGCTCGCACATCCAGATCCCGCATATACCCGTGAGTTTCTAATGCAATTTTTTTTTTTTTAAATAACGTTGCCCCACACTCGGAATTTCTCCTGTGTCGTGGGTGCGTTTACATACATATAAACTCACATACACAAACAGCCTACAAATTACAGCATGTAATTTACAACATACAACATTGTTTATTTCAGTTACCGTATTTTAGGAGGATAGAAATATATATACTAGATAAACTTCTAATACTAAATTAACTACTAAACGAATCAAATAAAAATATAATATCCTAACCTAACTAAAATTATTAACAAACTAAAATATACCATCGAAAAATTCTTCTGCATCGCTGTCGACTGATAATGTACTCAAAATACTGGCGGCATTGCCACGTTGTATAGCAATAGTTAGCCTCTGGCCAAGGTAAAAGCCAGCCCTTGGCTTTTACCTTGGCCTTTCTTTGAAGAAACCATGAGCACTTAGACCCCACGCAGCACAAGAATATCGACACGCCCTGCGTCCCACACTAAAGGCCTACCCATCTGCCATAGAAATAAGATATGCCTTCCGGTCTCTTGCCATCGTCGTGTGCCAAGCCATTCGGTTCTAATACAGGTGTAATGCCGACGGTAACAATAGCTCGTTGGATGATATCATTAATGTATGCGTGTCACGCTAAGTGACCTGCAGTGCGATTCTGTAACCATCTCACTGTGAAAACTTAGGTGATGTGAGCGTTGAGTGAGCTGTCATTCAAACTAATGCTAGGGATTGAAACTATTGACGGCTCACTCTAAGCTCACTTCGCCTAACTTTTCACGGTGAAATTTTTACAGAATCGATTGGCTGCACTTCGTCCGAGGATGTTGACAACGTCGCCACAGTGTCAGCGATGAGGAGAACATTATTATTACAATTTTAGTGAAAATAATTCGGGCAAAATTAAATACGATAATACAGAAATGAATATACCAGATGACGATAGTGAAAATTAGTGGCACTTAATAAATTCACTAATCACCACAAATGACAGATGGGCCAGCGATCACAATTCGATAAAGCGAAGGCTGATAATTTAATTCAGTTATTTAGATAAGATCGATAGTTAGATTATTTTAGTGTTAGCTTGTAAATTGTAATTGTTGTGTCTTTGTGAATAAATATTCAATATACAGGTTTAATGAGAGAAGACATTGAAAATGAAGAAATTCAATATAAGAATAGATCGATAGTTACAACAAAATATGTTTTTTCGCACAAAATCAGATTGTTTGATTATTATTCCACGATGTTAATCATTTGAAAGGTTAAATCTGTAACTCTGTAAAATCAGGAAAGTCTTTATTAATGCAAAAGCAGAAAGTACGATCGTCAATCGACATATACGAAAACATTTTATTTAATTAATGTAAATAGACTTATTTTTATTTCAATAGGCCAATAAAATATGTTTTTAAATGCCTTGTTACTTGGACACTTTCGATGAGGGTAGTTAGAAACCAACATGGTCACCTGGAACGCTTCTGACAGCGGGTAGTGTTATTGTTTTTTAAAGTGCTCCTGATCTAAAATTCCTAAAAGTCAATAAAAAGTTACGTTCATGAGTGTTATTGGTTGTATTATTAGCTAGTTAACTGTGCTATCGAACAGTGTGAACGCAGTGAGCATAGATACCCAAAAATAGAAATTCGTATGCGGCCACAGTTTTCCTACGTCAATTAGCGACTTCCCTGCAACCTGCCTACTCCCCTGCCGTATTCATATCAACTACGACGCACTGTAACGCAACTTGGTATAAAATAAATGTTTAATGGTAAACCCTCCATATTGGTGCCCAAGATACAGGCTTGCCTAGTTTGGGGCCAATGTAAAATCTCTGCAATCTTTTGAGCAATAAAGTTTTTTATTATGTATTAGCTCGAAGTAACGAATCACGAATAACAAGTGGGTACCGTCCATTTTTCCCGAATTCACCCTTTTTTCAGGAAAATTTTCATATTTTCCTTTCCATAAAACCTTAACGGGGTGAGTTATTTTTCTACAGGTTATCATAGATTGGTTATCCGTGGGCTATATTAATTACCTTTTACAAAAAAAAAACCGTAAGTAAAATTACAATAGTAATTTGTAATTTTGCTTATGAGTTTAAAAAAAAATGCTTTTATTGGTAATTTTAGTAGCAACCAATAAAACATGACAACGTTTATAATATCAGATCTCTTTCAATTATTATTTGTGCCATTTGAATGAATTTCGGCAGGTTTTTCCCAAATATATCCTCCGATACTGTAATAATATTGATAAGCCCCGTACTGTTCACGGTAAAGAAATCTAGTAAATTGTTTTGATTTTTTTTCCAACATGAGGCTGTATTTCCCTTCATGCACTTCCCAAATGATTCCACTTGTTTTGAGATGACTCCTCATAAGTGCATGAAGCTGCTTTCAGAGTACGCTATACTATAGTGCCATATAGTATAGCAAAGAAGGACCTAGTATTAATTTTAATAGTAAGCCAATAATATATAGTACAGTATAGTGTGAATGTGTCCATAACCATGTATGGTGCGCGATGTTGTTGTGCTATGAGCTATGTACTATATTATGCTATTATAATAGAGCGTAGTCTGAAAGCAGCTTTATAAACTAAATTAAATTTAAGTTCAGTGATATATACTTACTATATACAATTATATACAAGTATTTGATACAAAAAATATAGAAAAAGGCAGGAGCTCATTGGGCATCAAAAAATTCGTCCACATCACTGTCAATGGGATAGGTGCCCAAAAGGCTGGCAGCATTACCACGTTGGATGGCATGGATGATTCTTTGGGCTAAAAATAGGCTAGCCTTCTGGTCACTTGAATAGTCAGTTCAGTGCATCTTTTTCTTTAATTAAGAATAGTACAGAAGATAAATATTAGATTAGTCCTGTCAAATTAGTCAGCGCCTGACGTAAATTGACGTAAAAATCTATTACCTCTTCGAAACTACAGCATTAATTGCGTAACACACTTACAGTAGCAATGCCTTTAATTTTGACAGTTCAACAACATTCATTGCGTTATTTAAACGGGCTAATAAACCACCGTGCGCGCCCAGTACGGGTTGGTAGATGTCACATGTCTTTGATTTTTCCTTCGCCGTTTTGAGAGCAGTGGTGATGAAATTGTTTACACAAAGTAAAGCGCCTGTCTGGGTTCTAATCCACGACCTACAACTCGTAAGTCAGGGTCGACATCACTAGGCGACCTTCTTTAGATTAGATTAGTCCTTAATATCCTTTAAATGATTAAGATTTAGTTACGCAATCAGCTTGACGAGTATTTTAACCACTAACGAGTTTGTTGCTTCTGGGTAACCGTGCACTATTTTTTCATCACTGAACGTCAGTTGATCCTGACGTCCCATTCACTCGTAAACCAGCACTTTGCTCTTCAAGTTGTCACTAGAGCAATAATTCCGTTGCCATCTTGTGAACCATTGCGAATGTCAGATAGTAATCTTCTTGCAACCTACATTATCACATCGAAAACGATATGTCGTTTGTATAATGTCACAACTTTATGTACATTTACGCAAAATAAATATGTAATCATGAAACGAGAATAACAAAAGGCCGATGGCAATAACAAACGCAAAAATCGTGATGTAAGGAAAAGCTAATCGAAAGTAATTTATTCAAACTAGTCACAATAACAGTTACAGGTCAGTCCCCTAAAACGCCCGCCCTTCACCTCTTCCTAGTGCTTTAGCTGGGAAGAAGTAGCACAACCAACTCCCGAGTAGCACAGTCTATTCAGTTAGAAGAACAAAACAAGCTGCTAGCATCCCATTTTTATCAATATTTAACAAAATAGCTTTAATTTAAGGTGTTACAGAATCAAACTTCGGTTATTTTTTGGAAAAAAATATTGAATAGCAAATAATGTAAAAAAATCGGATGTAAATTCAAGAACTGAATTATATTTACACTACGAACAAATATTTTGTAGAAAGAGCTTTTATAAAGAAATAGGTTTTTAAATGTAGAATTTGAAAGTGGAGCGCGCATGTTTTGTGTGCTCTAGATACACCTCTGCCCTACCCTCCGGGGTAACAAGGCGTGATGTTATGTTATGTTATTTTAAAGAGAGATGAAAACTCGTCATCCTGTCAGGTTTTTGTGCTGCCAAAGTAATGGCAGATATTGTTGATCACAACGAGGTACCACATCCTTCTAAACTGAACTGAGTAGGCAGTTATTTATACTACAAGGCATGTCCGATATTTATGCATTTATGTGTTTTTGATATCTTTATACATGGTGACTGGTAATTTGACGTATTCCTTCCAGGACATGACAGTGGGACCCATTTGCAACAATTAAGCACCCCATAATGCCTATGCGAAAATTCATAGGATTCGAGAAAAACCAAATTCTAACAATTTTTTGGAAATTTCTCAGAGTACATCAAATTACCAGTCACCCTGTATACCTAAGCCTTAAATCGTCAAGATACACAAAATAAATATCAGTAAAAGTTCCCTGTAACCATTCATTGCATTGTACACCACATCATTTTGTAACTGTTACAATGGGTTGATCATTTTTTGTAATTTTCAGAGAGAACAACCAGAAACAAACATGATCACAGTAATTGACCTCACCCACGAAGAAACGACACCGGACAATGTCTTACCGCGGCATGACATGTCACCGCGCCCTTATCAGCCAGCGCGGCGCGACAAACCTCATGCAAGTCCTCAACGAGTGCTCACAATAATTGACCTTACCCACGACGACACGCCACCGTACAATGTCTCGCTGCGACATGCCATGTCAACGCGAAGGAACAGCCCAGAGCATGAAAAAACGATCACAATCGACAGCACCCAAAAAGAAATGGCACCGAACAATGTGCCACGTCGGCGCAACGGACGTCAGGAGTGTCGTTGTCGTGAAAAAAAGAGATGCGCCCGAAAAATGTTCATGAATATTGAACAATTATATATGAACCAGGGATCGTTTATGCACTATACTTATAAAAAATAATGAACCATATGTATTTCTTAATACCTTTTCCTGGTAAATTTACTGTGTAATGTGTGTGAATGCGATGTAAACAAATATATAATGCGAATGCTCTTATATATTTGTTTACTTGTGTATGTACCTATAAAGGGTAAGTTCTTGACTGAATATCTTTAGTTTATTTTTTTTTTAGCTTTTGTAGTTATTTGCTATCATTATATTCGATAGTTAATTCAGTACTCTCAGACAGACAGTTACTCGTATATTTAGTAGAACATATTTCCGCAAGGCTGAGACAGAAAGTGTACCAATTGTCTTGGACTGAAAATGGAGAGAGCCGGATTACAAAATTCCAATTTATTTGTAAAGTAGCCTCCCAGTTAGTAATAAGTAGTGATATAATAGATTATTATATGTATTCTATGTATGCTAAAGTATTGGTTTAAATAGAATATTTATTTAAAATTAAAGTTTAAGAAAAAATCGTTTGAGTATTTTTACGTGAAAAATTTATAATATAACTGTACTGTAATAATTTAAATAAGTTTTCTACAAGTTTCCAAGTTTGTCTTGAGTTTCCATTGTTGTTTTTTTTTTTTTTTTGATAGTGCTAGTTATTTTTCGAAGATATGTGATGGGATACTTGCTTCAGACTAGTTGGGAGCGGCCTTATCCTCCTAATCATGCTGAACCATCACCAAATTTAAAATCCACTTACGATTTTATTCCATTAGCATAACATAAAAATGTAAATTATTGCTATGTAACTATTATCTCGGTAACGTAGGATATCATTTCATCAAAAATCATCATTCATCATATTTTTTCATTATTGTCATTGATCGTAAATATCATACTCTGATCCAATTAAACTTTCATAACTTACACTTTTATTATTAGCCTAGACAAGTTAAGTCCAGATAATGTCTGGACTTTAAAAGAGACTCACCGCTGAGTTTGTTTCGGCCTTTCTTCTCAGAGTAGTCAGAGAGGAAACGCCGACCTCATCAAATTTTAAAAAATATGATTGCTATGTAAAAGTGTTTGTACAAACCGACTTATAGAAATAATAAAAAAAAACATAAAATCATTTAGTTTTTAAGATTGAGGCCAAAGTGTGTAGGCCATCGTATGTAATAGATTTAGATATAATCATTAAGTGTGTAATGGCTCGGTTGGCGCAGTGGTTAAGCGATTGACTGCTGCGCTGCGTGTCACGGGTTCGATTCCCGCACGGAAAAAATATTTGTATGACCTACATGTATTTGTTCCGAGTCTGGGTGTTTTTCTATCTATAATATGTATGTATTTACAAAAAAAAATGTATATAGTAGTTTATCAACCATCTTGTTACCATATCACAAGCATTAGGTTGCTTAGCTTGGGACAAATGGTGCTGTGTGAAATGTCCAGGGATATTATTATTATTATTAAGTAAATTGTATTGGGGATATAATTATATTTCTCCTTTATATTATTATAAACATATACTCGTACATTATATTTTAAATTATTAGACGTTACGTTACGACGTTTAAAATTATAAAAAATAGTAACCCACCGCACTGAAAACCAAATTATTCTCGTAATTAAAAACGTTCAAAATCTAGTCGCAGTCTCATCTCGGCGACAAACGAATGTCAAAAATTGTCAAAATGTAGGGAAAATAGAGGTATTTTTGACAGATTGAGATCAGACTGTGAACGTTCTTAAAATTACGAGAATTGCCCCTCTGATATCGGGAAAAAGGTTCAAGTCTAAATTATAATAAGGTAGGTATTTATTAGGTCTGTACCTATTATAGTAAAGTAGGTAGCCCTGCCTTCATATGTATGAAAACAATATGATTGTTCTTTTTGGAAAAAATAATGTATTTCGTCCCTTTCTTAATATAATATAGTACTAAGTGACCTGCGTGCATTCAATAATATAAAATGAAATCTTCAAAGTATTTTTATTTTCTAGTTATGTACAAATTTTTCATATACAGCGCGGCACAATCTGTTACCATGGATTCAGTGCATGATTCTGAACTCCCCTGTGTTGAAATACTTTGGAGGTTATTTAAAAATAAAAAGCTGTTCCATACATTTTGACGGCGCGGCGTAGGTATTGCACTTTTCTATGAAGCATGCAAGCTGATTTTTTTTTTTTGATGAACGACCTTAAATGTCAGCCATGTCATGCCATTCTGTATTTATAGGGTGTAGGTTCAAACTCCAACTTAAATATTTTAATACTTATGTGGTAAGTAGTTGTTACATTCAAGGGATCAAGTACGGTCACCAAAGGAGATACGTAAACAGGGTCGTCGGATATAGTTCAAGTGTACTAAGAAACCGGTGGATGGTTTCGAATTAAATTTAATTATATTAATAGAAAACAAACACTTCATTTATCAAATTACATTTCATTCGAAAACATCCATTGGTTTCTTACTAAACCCTAATATAAATCCGGTAAGTGCACTGCAATTACTAAGAGAGAGACACATAGAGAGTGCAATTGTCGCAACCCAGTGCTGAGCACGCTACAATTGCGGTGATAAGTCCCCTCTTTGAGGAGTGGCTGGAGAGGCGCCACGACGCCCTCATCGACATCCTCCTGACGCAGGTCCTTACCGGACACAGTTGTTTCGGGAGGTTCCTGTTCAGGATAAGGCGGGAGGAAACGCCAGGGTGTCACCACTGTGTGGACAGCTCGGAGGACACGGTGGAGCATACGGTGGAGATCTGCCCAGCTTGGGCGGAGTACCGCCGCGTCCTCGTGGCGGCGATCGGCGGCGGCGATCTCTCACGTCCGGCCCTGGTCCAGGCCATGGTACGAAGCGAGAGTGCATGGGAAGCGGTCACCTCCTTCTGCGAAGCAGTAATGCTCGCAAAGGAGGAGGCCTCCGCCTTTCACATTCAGTCTGTCCTAGCCACCTTTTTAAGGTCGTTGGTCTATCTAGCTGGGAGCCGTCCCGCACTGCGCTTGCCAATACGCGGTCTCAACTCCAGAACTCGTCTGCTCCACCGGCCACCGGAATACAACACAAATTCGGGCTTGAATCGATCGCAAGAAACTCGCCCCTGACCTTGAGCCCGCTAACATTGAAAAGTAACCCCCTAACATTGAAAAGATCCTTGGCACACTTCGGCATTCAATGTCAATGAACGGTTAGGGAGCGACCCTCCCGTTTACGTCTCGACGAGACACCCCAATATGGCGGCTGCGATTGGAACAACAGCTGTGTTTTGATGGTTTGCTTAAAATCACGACCAACTTGAAATGAGTTGTAGAGAGGGGAATGTTAGGATGAATGAATGGAATGGTCAAAGGGTTTTTGTTTAAATAATAAGTTTTTTAATTCTTTTTTTTCTCATTATCCTTTAAACGACATCGCGGCGGGCCCAGGCGGTGATGGCTGGTTGAGCTGGACTCCTTCAACAAGAACTGATCCTGGAAGCTTTGAACAGAGAGAAGTGGAAAGGGAGTAGAGAGAGGCCTTTGCCCTGCAGTGAGACATCACAGGCTTTTGATAAATATAATAAGTTATTTATTGACATAATCACAGGTTAGACGCAAAAAAATTTAAACCCTGACTCCAGAGCTAGGTTAGAGTATCTACCTGTATTTCAGGAGCCAGTGACTTTTTTTTATTTTTATTGTCAGTGGGCTCACTCTTGACCGCAATCCAGCCCAGAGGCAGGGATGAGATCTACGGTGGAACGAGCTTGCCCAGAAGAAGCCTATTCACTCTCGCCCTGAAGAGATTAGGGTTGTATGAACTCGGGAATGCAGACGCAGGCAGACAATTCCACTCCTTGTTCCAAGCCTGTGTTTTGGTGGTGTTGAAGCTGACCAGATTGTTGTCACCCCACTGGGAGCCAAGACTTAAGGTCGCATTCATTCGGTCCACCAGGGCCCCTCTTAACGAACTGTCTTCTTCCCCTCCAGCCTTTGCGCTGGGCAGATATCTCTCTACAACGGTGCTGAAGGTGCATACCCAACAATAGCTGGTATCAGTAGGTCATTGATGTGCAGCAGGAAAAGAGTCGCAGAGAAAACAGACCCCTGAGGAACGCCAGCATCAATCGCCATGAGGTCCGAGGAGCAGCCGTCAATGACTACTCTGATTGACCGTTCACTCAGGAACAAAAGACAGCTGGGATTCCATAGGCTGGAAGCTTGCTCAGCAGACTTGCGTGCCAAACCCTGTCGAAGGCTTTCGAGATATCAATAGCTTGTTATACCTGGGGGAGCTTTGTGTTTGATACTATATTGCAAAATAATAAATAAATAAAAACATATTTATTTGGATTCACTCTAAAAACGGGCCCACATAAGGCAATGGTAACTGAAAAAAGAGTTATAAAATCCAACTGCACAAGGGAAGTTCGAAAAAATATTATATATTTGGGTACCACCGCGTGTTAATTTGAATACTGCAGTATTGTCGTTACGGAGATAGTCTTCATTAAAATCTTCAAATATTATGCAAGGACTGTTGCGATAGTAAATTACTCACAAAACCTACTGCGCGACTGTTGGGACATTTGCATGATCTTTATAAAGCTATAATCTTCACTGCATTTATTTCGAATATTACTGCTTCACAGTGGTCACCTCCAGCAATGTCAATGTAATACCGTGGGTTGCTATATTCAATATCATTTTTTGCCCATGCACACACACCAAGACCTGGGTTTGAACTAGACTGTTTAGGGCCATTTGTTCTAATTCTTTCCTTAAAATTAGTTATATCAAAAGAATCTTGAGAACAGCTCCACGTTTCTACTGCTAAGTAGATATCTGAAGCCATTATTTGAGGATCGCTTACAGTATCTTGCAAGTGTACACGTAAGGATTGAACATTATTGAATATAATTTGGTATGAACTGTGGGCTCCCTCAAAAATCGATACATAGGTATTAGAGGATTTCGACGCAGCTTTTCCATTTCCATTACGACTGAATCTTGGTCGGAGGGTGGACGTGGAGGATGAAAACATTCAGTAACAATAAATAAACATTCAGCAACTGACGCTTAGCGCCATCTATCGACATTTCTATGGAGTTGTTCGAAATTTTCGAGTCAAATACAATTGGTCGACTATTACTCGTAAACTTGTAAAGCCCACTTAAGTGTGATAGTTCCTTTGATAAATGATAAATTACTTAATCAAAAAACAGTCTTCACAAACCAGTAATATTTTGAAAGACCTATCCAACGATATCCCACATTATGGGAAGGACGAAAAAAAAAATATCATCCCATTTTTACATGTAGGAGAGGTACCCTAAATAATTGTTTTTTTATTATTTCATTTTACTTTTTCGGCGTCTTAAACGTGTATACTCATGCCAAATTACAACTTTCTAGTACAAATAGTTTTTGAGCTAAACCGCGGACAGACAGACAGACGGACATGGCGAAATTATAAGGGTTCCTTGTTGACTACGGAACCGTAAAAAGACGTAGTAAAATTCTTTATAGACGAAACATTTGCAGGGCTTCCATATTATTAAGATAATGTTCTAAGAAGGGATTGGCAACTACGTTTTAATATGAAAAAGATATCAATACATTATGTTTTTTTTCTAATTGACCATGCAATTATCCTGTCAGACGGGTCAGCTTCCAGTCTAAGCGGATGCAGCTGAATATCAGTATTTTACACGGAGCGACTACTCAGTTGACCTCCACAACCCAGATACTGTTTACGATACCACTTGGTAAGACTGGTAGTCACACTTTCAAGCTTCTGACCACCCGTAACGAATGTCATCCAGGAATGATAGCTGGGACCAACAGCTTAACGTGCTTTCCGAGGCACTGAGGGGTCTTGGTACGTAAAGATGGTCATTCATCCATGGACCAACCGCAGCAAGCGTAGCTTAACCTGTGCCTCAAGTCTGCTATTACAATAGTGTCAGAATGGTCTATCATTAATTTCATAATTGTTGATTTTGACAAGTTTGGTAATCTACTAATATAATGGCGTCATTATGACTTTCAAGTGGTCAACTACTGACACTCCATTGAAAGAAATGGCTTAAAATGGTAATCTCGTACATAATGACAAATGAATGACTGACTTAGGCGGTGATCTGCTAAAATTTTGACAGTTCCTTTGATCAGTGACCTACCATTAGAACGTCATGGTGCAGTCATCGACGAGTATCGTGTTTGTGTTTTTATTCATTGTAGAACTAAAAAATGTGCAAAAATTACAATAACACATACATACACACACATACATACATTACCACTTTATCATCATATCATTTTATATTGCATAGGTACCTAATTATACTGTATTTAGGTACTTACTGTGCGCCACTCTGCCGGCGTTTTATTGGGGCAGTCCACCGATACCGAATTTAAAATTTAGGCGCACTCCGTCCAATATCGTTTCAATAAACTTCGCCCTTCATTGGTGCGGCTGCAGTGGCCAAGCGCCAGGTCTTGGTGGTTTTCCAAATAATCAATTAGAGCCAACATTTGCTCAATTAGCACCATTTTGTATAAAATAATTAATTAGAGGCTTCTCTAGTAAAGATAATTTAAATATAAGTAGACGTACAAACAAAAATCTAATTAAAACACTCAAATGAAAATAAACACAAAACACCGGCCGCTAGAAATAAAAACAAATAAACGTCAGTAAGCAGTATTGTCACATTTGACTTTGACAGCTAAATAGATAAAATATTATTGAGTTGTATTATAGTTTCACATTTATCCGCGTTACACATAAATTTAATGTTTTTTGCTATTTACAAACTTATTACTACTTCAGATTGCATAAAACACTATTAAATAATATGTAAAAATAATATATATAAATGAAATCTGGCATGAATAAATGTCAAAATTTAGTAGTAGGTTTTCAAAAATCATTTCTACCAACGGGTTTTATAATAATGGCAATACGACAATGTCATTATAACACAATTCTATTACGAGACCGTTGACCGACCAATGATCGCCATTAAGAATTTAGCAGATTACGATAACAAAATGATGGGGATGTAGGAATGACGAATTTACAAAAAATAGCAGACTTGGGCCCTTTGGCCCCTATTTCCCTTATTACAATATTCGCAGAAGTCCCGGGCCGTCGAGCTGTCGACTATTATATTCTGAACAACATCAACACCTACCTATTGCAATAAGTGGTGCGTATCTACACGTGCATGCGCTTGCATGTGTGAATTCTGAGCGTTACGTTACAATTAATTATTTCATGTTTAGGCTTTTACATGGATTGATTAAATGTGAAAGGAATGCTTTGATCCTGTTATTGTGAAAGATAGAGTTTTTTTGTAGCTTAGGTAGATAAAGTTGGTTTGGCACGTCAAGTAAGATTCCTTAATCACTTCATTACCGAGAAATAAATTTACTCCATATACCTATAGCATTTATTTCTTTAATACTTTAGCACACAAATGTACAGAGGCGGACTTAATACCAAAGGCATTTTCTAACAGTCAACCTTTGGGTCATGCAGAGACAAACAGTGGTAGGTGCTATTGAGAAAACGTATTAAAATTAGTAAGTATTATGGTATCATTATTATGTAAGTAATATGTGAATCATGCTAAGGGCTTGGTTGGGCCGGCGCGGGCAGGTTGCGGATACTTGTGGACGTGGCTCCGGACGCGGACATCTGCAGATGGATACGTACTTAGAATCTGTCAGTCAGTGTCCGGTGTTCGCGGTTCGTCCGCAATCTGTCCGTGCCGGTGTGACTGATCCCCGAGTGAAATAGTGCATAGTTGGTAGTTTTTAAGGTTAATTTTTTACTATATTATGTGTATGTAACCGGCGCTTCTCGCCATCAAACTCGAAAGTTTGGCGAGTAAAATTGTAAAAATAATGTATTTTTGAGAATAATATTAAAAAAACCTGAGTTCATGTTAATAGTCGATATTCACAGCTAGCTAAGCCTATAGAATAACACGTAATATTGCAGGCTACTGCTGGACATAGAGCGCCCAACTAGCACCCTACGCCGACCCCAACATAGCTAAGAAAAGGGTAGGTAGATTGCTATAAATACACAAAGCTTTTCCTAGCAAAATGATCAATTAATAAATACGAAATACGCAGTAGCTTTTCAATTTAAACAAATATTGATTCAGAGCGAATCTGACATTAACAACTGCTCTGCCTAGTTATAAAACTTGACATTTCAATTAGCATGCCAAAGAAGCGTTATACACCATTTTATACACTTTGACATTTATGAATATTATATACAAAAAAACTTTTTTACAAAAAAAAACAACCGACTTCCATAAAAACACTACAAAGTGAAAAATTACTTTAATTTCGGAAGTCGGTGTCTTTGGTTTTTTATTTCGTTTTTCGCCACCGACTTCCGAAATTAAAGTTATTTTTGTTGTGATATTTTTTTTTATTTTTGTTGATTTTTCAAAAACCGCTGGTCCGATTTTGATAAAATTTTCATGGGACCATTTGGGGAGCATACCCTATCCAACAAAAAAAGAATTTTTCAAATCGGTTGGCAAGCGACGGAGTTATGCGCGAACAAACATAAAAAAAAAAAAAATACAAACATCCGAATTGAGAACCTCCTCCTTTTTTAGAAGTCGGTTAAAAACACATGAATATTTACTTCTATCTATGATGTGGGTTTGGTTTCCGCACTTAGTCCTTCAAGTGGACTATTGTGCGTGTGAATATTTACTTTGTAAAGTATTATTTTACTTTAATTATTGTGAATGTGAGGACTATGTAGGTCATTATTTTATTTTTTCTCTGTCTCTGTTAATTTTAATGTTGGTCTGGCAGTTTGAATACTATAAGCGGCCTACCCAAATGTCCTTTCTTTGGTATTGTTCGTCGAGTCTTTGAGCTCCTAAAGTTTTGAGTTGAGCTACACGATTACTGACAAATGCTTGCACTGACTGAACTGATCCACTCGAATCTGTGTGGTTCTTTCTTCAAAAGACCATTTCAGACATCAATCTACATGATCTGACCAAGATTATAACTGGACTTTAAAAGAGACTGTGACCTCTGAGTTTGTTTCGGCCTTACTTCTCAGAGTAGTCAGATAGGAAACGCCGCCCTCATCTTGATTATCTTTTTTTATAATATTCCGTTTGAAAGTGATTCCGATGTCCTATTTACAGAATAAACAATTTCATTTCATTTCAATGTTCGTCTGCACAAATGTAAAGAAAATTGGCACTTTACAGTAAGTTGAACAAAATCCTGAACATAAATCCCCGCACGACTCCTGTAACAAAAACGAAGGTAAAGACGTGACTACGACGCGACGCCCGACTGAAAACTTACTGGCCATTTTCATCTTATTTTAATTTGTTTTTGTTCTAATTTTATGATTTTATTTATTTTTATTGATTCTTATTTTATTTTTAAAGTTGACTTTAATATTTTATAATTACTGGCACAGAACCGAACTCTGGGTTCAGAGCGCGCAAGCCCAGCGATGTCAACGTAGAGATAGCTGATGATTCGAATAGTAATCCCCTTGAACACAAAGCTGCAGTTCCGTGAAAATTAATCGACGCAACAGCCAATGACAGCCGTGCTGCTCAGATAGACCTCCCATTTCCCGGTACTCGCCCGGGCGAGCTCGACAGCTCTAGTACTGTGGTAGAGTCAGCAACAAAGGAGCCAGGTCATTCAGCCAATAAATAAAAATCTGTGCACTCTGAACGCAATTTCCTTTGTTATCAAGTAAAACATAAATATAAGGTCAACCATTGTCAAAGGCCTTTTACCAAGGCTCCATCCACGAAAAAAAAACACTTTTGGCCATTTATTATCTAATAAAATTATTAATTATTATCTATAAAACTTAGAAAGCTTGAAATAATAATTGAAACATTAAGTCTGTGTGATTATAAAATACAGTTGTCAGTCAGGCACCAAGTTTCATCACTTTAGCGCTCTCGAAACTATAGTTTATTTCGCCTTTGAGTTACCTAATGAAGACGTTTATATAATATATTTTTAATTGTTTTTTTTTTTAACATACATTTTCTGTTATTGTTTGTATCAAAGTTGAAAAAAGTGGTCCAGCCACATGCAAGTAGACCATATAATCATGTCGATGACTTTTTAATGTTCAAACTTAAAAGCGGATTCTTGAAAATTGATCAAACGTCAGTCTCACGTTATTTTTCTGAAAACTTGTTGCGAATATTACTGATTTTACATGAATACTTTACTTATTTGAGAAATCTCTTTTAGCCACATGCAAAACAAAGAACTCGACTTTTCAAATCACAAATATATTTTTTTTAATTCTTTTTAATTTTCCCTTCTCACAAAAATTTATCAAAATCACTCAATTTCGTGCACAGCCCCATAAGGGGTAATATGGCTTGTATTGGGACACATAAGACTGAGTTATAAGTGATTTAAATGTTAGTAGTCTAAAATAACTCTTCGCCTTTATAGCCGAAAAAATTCTAAGAGAATTTTGAAATAAAGTACAAATTTACGAAAAACTAAATATGTATAGTGACTTCATAAAACATTTTGCAGACCGTACACGTTTCATGCAAACATTGATCAGTAAATCCAGTATTTTAGTCGTCATAATATCAGTGACAAAGGATTCGCTGCAACGCCATTTTGTCCAGTTTCCCTTTGACCACGTTACACGGTGATGGAGTATGTTTTTAATTAAATATTGCGACTGCGACCGTCCTTTGATGTTTTATATGACAAATGTTATGTTCGTTTTGTGTGCAGTTACATATTATTAAGTCTGCTTTTTGCGAAATTGGAAAAAGGGAGGCTGTATGTGGAGGGTAGTTTTGTATAATATATTTTTAAAGACAAATTAATGATTCTATTTATACTATTGCACCATTTTATTTAATTTTCTATTTTTTTTTGTTTTATTTATAGGAGAACCAATAGTTATAACAGAAGGATAACAATTGTTTAAGAGACATAAATCCAATTATTTTTATTGCGCTGTTAATTATTAAGTTGTAAGACTCAAATCACCGAATTTTACTGCCTAGGTAGTTACTTCCTTTTTTGACATAGTTTGAATACAGTTTCGAATACCTTTTGTGCATGATACGATCTCTTTACGGTGCAGCATACAACATCGTTGTTGGTTGATTCATACAACACTGACAGACACTCACAAACTGAGCAAAGGTGCCTTGTGGTAATGACCCCGACTTACAAGCTGTAGGTCGTGGTTTCGCGCTTTACTTTGAGTAGATAATTTCATCACCACTGCTCTCAAAACGGCGAAGGAAACATCGCGAAGAAACCAGCTTGTCCTAGAACCAAAAATTCGAGGACACGTGACATCTACCAACCTGCACTGGGCCGGCGTGGTGGTTTACAGCCCACTCCTTCTCACAGAAAGGAAGCCAGTGTCCCAGCAATGGGACCATTATAAGCTAATTATCTACTTATGGGATGCCATGTAAGTGTGTAGCCATCTGCCACGCGACAAGTACAATATAATGTAGCTATATGCCATGCAACTAATATACTTATACGAAAAGACATTAAAAGTCCAGTCCAGTCATTAAAAGTCTCTAGGCCCAGTAGAAGCCAATTATTAAATCCGTCTGTATAGACAATCCAGTTAGTGTGGAAGTGGTCACTGGTGAGGGAAGTGTCTTCGCCAGCCAAATGGTGTCTGGTGAGGGAAGTGTCTTCGCCAGCCAAATGGTGTCTGGTGAGGGAAGTGTCTTCGCCAGCCAAATGGTGTCTGGTGAGGGAAGTGTCTTCGCCAGCCAAATGGTGTCTGGTGAGGGAAGTGTCTTCGCCAGCCAAATGGTGTCTGGTGAGGGAAGTGTCTTCGCCAGCCAAATGGTGTCTGGTGAGGGAAGTGTCTTCGCCAGCCAAATGGTGTCTGGTGAGGGAAGTGTCTTCGCCAGCCAAATGGTGTCTGGTGAGGGAAGTGTCTTCGCCAGCCAAATGGTGTCTGGTGAGGGAAGTGTCTTCGCCAGCCAAATGGTGTCTGGTGAGGGAAGTGTCTTCGCCAGCCAAATGGTGTCTGGTGAGGGAAGTGTCTTCGCCAGCCAAATGGTGTCTGGTGAGGGAAGTGTCTTCGCCAGCCAAATCACGTTGCTCTTGCTCCCAGGAATCCTGCTGATCTTGTTAACCGTGATGCGGCCGGCGACGGCTCGGGCGAGCGTTCTCGCTACTAGCCTTTGAACATTGCTTTATTCGCTACCTGTAAGTATTCACTTTTTGGAGGTACAATCACCAAAGGAGATACTTAAATATCCATCGGTTTCTTACTAAACTACAACTATATCCGACGACCCCGGTTACTTATCTCTTTTGGTGACTGTACATGGAGGTACATAGCAGGTAGGGTAAGGAAAGGTATGTTGGTGATAAAACAATTAAAAACGTACTTTATGTTTTATTTATTTACCTTTACAACTATCATAAAAATGTATACTTACAATATTAAATTAACCTAATAAGGAACTTCTATAACAGACTACCTATCCTAAATTATATAAATCTTATACATAACAATAACACAGAACAACTATTATACATATAACTAAGTAACATGTAATACATAGTACTACACATTTATTTATAAAACAAAAACATATTTTGCCTATCACAACTTATGAGTAGCATATTATAAATAATAGTACCCTGGCGAGTTCACTTCTAGTACATGTAAATATGAATTTATAAGAGTGTCCGTGGAGTTTCTTGCCCGTTCTTCTCCATAGAGATCTACGTTTTTGGAATGGGCGACTAGCTTCAACTTTCTGACTAACTGACCGACTATTTAATTTTGACAATTCAAAAGTGCCTGTAAATGGTTTAATAGAAATAAATGATTTGAGTTTGAGTTTGAGTTCATCAGCGGGTAAAAAGGGTATACTCGATATAATTTAAAATACAAGTGTCTCAAGAATTTGTTTTGAACACGTTCCATCATGACGCTGTATTTCAATTCATGTGGAGCCCAAATGACTGCACTGTGCTCGAGGTGACTCCTTACCATCGCATCATGGTATCGCATCACCATGTTAATTTGTAGTAATCGGAGAAGTTTAATATTTTAACATTTATTAATATTAAGTAGGTATATTGTATGGCTAATAATAGGTTTCCCTGTGGAACTAGGATAAGTATAAAACATGCGAACGGACTACAGACTAAGAAATATTTAAATACAAAAGGTTCAGTTATAGTTAAATTTAGAAATTAAGTTTGATTATTAAGAAAATTGAATTGAAGTTTGAATTATTATTAAGAGATTAGTTGTTTATCAATTACTTTCGTTTGTGGTTTTTATTTTATTTTTTTGAATGTAGTTCTATTACAGTTAAATGTATATATTTAACTGCAATAAACCTAACGGTCACCAAATATCTACCCGGTATCGATCGTTCTACCGAACCACTAGTACCATTCGTCATTCGTAACCATTTCGTCAACATGTGAATATCCACATGTTGACGAAATGGTTCGGTAGTACGATCGATGCCGGGTAGATATTTGGTGACAGTTTAAAACCTTTCATATACCTAATAATGATACAAAGCACTTATATAAAAGTTTCAATATAAATAATAAAATAATAAAAAGCACTTGTATAATTAACAATTTTTTTACGCTTATAAACAATTATAACACCTATAATATATTTGGTCATCGAGATCTGAATTATCTTTAAAGACACACATCTCATGATAATATGTCTGGCAGTATGAACATCGCACCCAGAGTACATCATCAGAGTATAATAGCTCGCAAAAGCCACACATCCAATAATCTTTAATATCATTCTCAATCATGTTTATTGCTTGGCTAGATTTTGAAGAACTAGTAGAAGGCAAGTTTTCTACAATAATATCGCTTTCTTCATCAACTATAGTTGTGAGACATTTGTCACTAGAGTCTCTCTTCCTTCTTTCTTTAGACGCTTTAGGCGTTTGGAGAACTTCATCAAGGTCGATTGAATGGGTCGTAACGACATCACATGGTTCTTGGTTCGTTGAGCTTTTAGGTTGAGGTGTATCTGTGACAGCTGATAGTTTCAATGATATGGCATTTGCATTCAACGGACAAATGCCCGTTTCATTGAAAGCATTTC
Organism: Apamea crenata; assembly: GCA_949629185.1. Lineage (NCBI taxonomy): Eukaryota > Metazoa > Arthropoda > Insecta > Lepidoptera > Noctuidae > Apamea > Apamea crenata. Next base: position 2,364,032 of record OX451351.1, read on the forward strand.
GAATATTTGTGGCATTAAAAGATATTTTCAATGCTGGCGTCAAAATCGAATGAAAATTGCTCTGGTTTGGAGGATCTGACGGGTTATAAGCCATGTATTTTTCCATGCTTTTTCGCCAATAGTTTTTCAATGGCTTAAATATACCCACATCAATTGGCTTCAATAGTTTGGAACAGTTGGCTGGGAAAGTAAATAAATAAATGTGGTTGTCCTTAGCAATTCTAAGGACATCTGGTCCAATGTAAGCCGAATGGGAGTCCATAAGAAGAACCACGGGACGTTCTGGTGGTATCAAAGTAATAAAAAAGTGGAACCATTCTACAAATAACTCACAATTAATCCGTCCGTTGGGGGATATATTTACCAATGCGTTTGGAAGAGCACCGGTTTTAAGTGAATCATTCCATTGAACGCCTTTAAATATTATCATCGGGGGAATCCAAGTCCCATTCCCGCACACGCACGCTAACAATGTTTGCGTTTGGTCTCGGTTAGCGTATGTCCTACTGTAAACGTACTTTTTGTTAATAGCTGTACACAATCTTGACGGCTTCACGATATACGATAAACCAGTATCATCACAGCTCCAGATTAAATGTGGTTTGTCCTTAATAACTAGTTTAGTAAATAGTTCGTCCAGTTTTTCGAAAAAATCGTTTATTATAAGCTTTTTATCCTTTCGAGCTTTATAGGCAGAACGATTTCCTCGTTGTTTCAAGCATAAATTATATCTACATTTAAAGCTATTCCACCACCATTGGCCAGCAATCCCGTTTGCAGACGGCAAATAGGTCTTCCGACCGGTCAGCTCGGCCAGAGCGTACGCATATTGCTGAATTTCTAATAATTTTGGTCTAAAACCTATTTCTTGCATCTCAATAATGTAGTGATAAACCTGTAGCTCTAATTCACTAGTTAGAGCATAAGGCCTTCCCATTTTTCTGATATTATTTTCCTCATTCCGGAGGTAACTTTTTAACGTGGTCCAGGGTATACCTAATTGTTTAGAAGTACTATTAATACTTTTTCCTTCATTGTTAACCATATGTAGCGCATATCTAAGACTACTCTGGTCATAATTATTACGTTTTGTACGAGCTTTTATTTTACGTTTGTTTTCCATCGCTGATCTGCAGACAATATAAATCAAAGTTATCAGAAGGTCAATTCCCGTAAATGAAAACGTTCAAAATCTAGTCTAGAAATCTCATCTCAGCGACAATCAATGTCAAAAACTTGGCAAAAATGTTGGGAGATATAATAATAATAATATTTGAAGTGTTTTTCACAGATTGCGACTGAGATCAGTCTGAGAACGTTCTTAGAATTACGAGGATTGCTCCTCTGGTGATATGAAAAACAATAGTACAGATAAATTGGTGATAGTAGTAGATTGTAAAAGTAGTGAATAAAAGAAGCTATTTCACCCCAAGACCCGAGCCGCAGGCGAGGTCGGATAGTTAAGTCGAGGGGTAAAATCGCTCGTTTATGCCCGAGTTATACACTCTGTTTTTCACTTCGATTACGAGAAAATGAAACAGGCATAAAGTATATAACAGTATTTAATTAATAAAAATTGTTGTAGAATTGAAGAAGAGAATAGCTAATTCCTGCCACGAAACTTTTTAAATGTTTTTTTTTAATTTTCAACATGTGTCATTCGACTTAGGTAGTTACTTCATACTGTCAAGTCATAAAAACATTTCTATGCGTTTTTAAATAATAAATGACAACGATTTTATCTGGTTTTATTAAATTAACGATAGAAAACACGGAATTGATATAAATTAAAGCAAATGAAAATGAAATAAAATGACGGCTTTAATCTGTGACGTTGTACTGTGCGTGTGGCTGTTGGGCCTGATTATCTTAATTTTAGAAAAAAAAATACTTTATGCACTATAGAGTCGTCTACGCACAACGTAAAGACAAACTTTTAGAGCATGAGAAGTGAAAAAGAAATATCACTCAAATAATAGTACCTAATAGCCAATTTCGGCCACGGTGGTCAACCTCAACGGAGATTAGCCAGGTACGAAGGAGATATTATAGTGCACAAGTGTGTGCGTAAACACAGGTGCACTCTTTGTTCCTTTACTCTCACAGTCCGATGGGACGGCAATCCGACACGACCGGGGAGAGATCAGGCGTAGGACCAACGGCTTTACGTGCTTTCCGAGGCACGGGGGGGGGGGGGTATCACACCACCAACTTCCAACTCCGGGCTGGGACTGACTAAGAAATTCCCACTGGAAAAACCCAATAACACTTTGCCCGACCCGGGAATCGAACCCAGGACCCCACGCTCAGCGGTCGCGCTTGCGACCACGAGACCAACGGGGCAGTTTACCCTAATAATAACCCTATTATTTAACATACAACAATTGCCGAAAAACGTAACTGTAATTATCACTTCACTCACTCACTACTTAACATAGGCAGTAAATATGATATACATAATTATAAACTACGTTCACTGCTCCAAAATGTGTCAAAAACTTTTGTTGAAACACTACACGGGACTTAACCATAACTGGCGAAATGTGGGAGTACTATAGGTACACTTCTGCCCAACCCGTCGGGAAAAAAACAGCCGGGATTTTATTTTATGAAGTCTGAAACGAAAAGAAAAAAAAAGAAAAGAATTTGGTATCAATAATAATCGATGTGTCTGTAATAGTGCATAGCTCACTATCATTCTCAATCTGAATCATTTTGAAGGATATTAGGATTTACTTTTATAACTTAAAAAATAACAACTTACCCAGATTCTGCCATGACCTGAATACTACTTTTTTCGATAAATAAATAACTAGCGTATTTTAAAATATCACTCACTGTTTCACATACAAACGTAAATTTGTTTTATGTTATCATCGAAATACGTCAGTCGTAATCAAAACCAAAGCACGAAAGTAGTGGCGCCACAGTCGCTACGTCATAGGATAGGTCTACTAGGACTTACTAGAAAGCTTGAACGACATAGTTATATCTATCTTTCTCACACTACCGGCCACTCGCTTGCACTCTCTTGTGATAGTGCAGGGCTTAACGTTACAAAATAATAACCGCTACGTAACGTTAATTTTAACGTGATATCTTTATAACATTACAAAAATTTAACGTTACTTGATTACATTACCAGTAATATAACGTTAATTAGCATAAACGTAAATACGATAACTAAAGCTAATTTTACCGTTGATTAAGATTTGTTTTTTTTTTTATGGATATGGATATGTGGCGCGGCGGCACAAGCCGCAGCTGCTGAGTTCTCAACACTGGGTGAGTTCACAAGGGCCACGTACTGTGCAGCATGTAAGGTATAATTTAGTATATTTTAACTTACTTTGTCGCATTAGATTTATGGTCTGTAATGACAAAGGAAACATTTCATGTGGTAAATAAATAAATGTTGCCGTTCAGTAGGTACGCTTACATTTTTGTGTGCTCGCTTGAATGTATCACTTTAGATGCACTGTTGCCGCCCCGCTGCGCCGTACCGCGCCCCACGTAGGTCTTTTTTGTTAGTTTAAGCGTGTAAAAGTACATTACTTTCTATTAAAACATTAGGCATGAACAATTGAACATGTTACAATACGTTGAAACATAACTCGTGATATTATGATGTAGAAAAGACGACATTTATAATGTTTACTACTAGAAATATAATATTTGAATACAAATGTGAAAAGAAAATACTTACCTACCTTGCAATATTTATGTGCGCCGTGAATTATGTGTGCATATAAAAAAGAACAAAATTACAAATAATAAAAACACATTTACGTAGGTACTTAACATAAAAAAAATAGATATAATGATGAATAGTTTAAACTTCTGGTACTTTTTATAATAATAACACAGATTGAGCTATAAGGCTGCCACAAAATTTTGTCTTTACTCTCCGCAGAAATGATAATATGAGAGGGTCAAAAGATACCATCAATAGAAGATGGAACATTTTCTTTTCTCAAAAATTGGTGAGAATTAAAATTTGTGTTTAAGTTACACACAAATCAACCGCCCATCTCCTACAACCAACATTGTTAGGCGTTGGCTCCTGGACTATTTTGTTCGCATGTACAGTAAGGGTTGGAAGTCGAATGGCATTGTCACGAAGAAATAGATTGACACATTTGTTTAACTTACGACCTTCTTCTAATGAGTAATTTCTATACTCTATAGTATAGGTACATATACATACACACTCTATTCACACACTCTATACACACACTCTCACATTCGTTTGCAATTACTTTGAATAATCACGCTATTGACTACAGTTCCTTGTCATGTTCGTCTTGTTCACTTATTCGTAAAATTTTATGATTATAGCCACAGAAATTTAAATAAACAAATTATAAGGTAGACGGATGCAGTTAACTTACGAGTCATTCACCGTGAAAGAAAAGTCACTTATACTGTGGTAAATCCTTTTAATCATGGACACTATATAAAACACGTAGTCAGATACACAGATAGTCTTACACTTAGTCCTCATAGTCTATACCACTCGATAGTCTTGAAATATACTGCCTCACAAACCGTATTGGATTTTACTTAACAGCTCCGCGTCCACGTTACAATAGTGGGGCAAAGCGCGCGAATTTTAAGTCAATAGATGGACGCTTAATTTATATAAAATGGTAACTATTTATTATATTAATAACTAATGCTTTGTATTTGGATTCAAGTTAATAACTACGTATTTAATCATAACATAATATTTAAATACCTACGGTATTAAGTTTTATCGAACTAAATTACTGTTACTAGTCAAGTTGCATACGAATAAAATCTTAAATTCACATTGAAATATCTTGATTTATTTTGTAATTGCTTACATTCATCCATCCTGACCAGTCAGTCGCGCCCTCGCGAAACACAACTTTGTATAGAAAAACAAAATATACACACAAACTGCAACAATACTTTTTTTATTATTATCATAAATATTAAGTATCAACAATTTAATAATAGTGAATATTATCATAAAAAATCAATTTATAACCAATCTGTGAATAACAATCAACTACGTACATTATCATTATTTTCTAAAAATAGAAACAAATTCAATTCCTTTCCGGCAATCATAATTCACAATTTACACTCGTCCCATTACACTACTGGAGCTATATTGCCACAATACTATCATCCTACCATACAATAATATCGTGTCAGTCGAATCTCACCAACTAGTGCTGTTTCACCTTACTACCATACTGCCATTCTACCATACTAGCCATAAAAGCAGATTGTAGCCTCATAAAGGCGTTAACGTCTACTACCATACTATCTGATTAACTATGCTATACTATTCGTAACTACTATATAAGGAAACTGACTCATAAAGTGTTCAACATAACTAATTCTTTGAAATACTTCCACAATTTAGTGGTCTGTATCCATATCCGAATGATTACCATCATCGTCTTCATTACTCTCGTCAACCGACTGGTACACAAGCCAAGGGTAAATTTTATGTACCGAAAAAATTCCTACATATTTTTGTTTACCCTTTTTTTGTGATAGGCGTATCCTCTACTTCGTATCTGTCATTCTGTAATATTTTGGTAATTCGGTAAGGGCCTAGACATTTTGGAACTAATTTCTTACTCTTCCCTTTCTGACCTACTTCTCTTTCTATTACCCTAACCAGCTGTCCTACATCAAATTGACGCGTGGGAATTCTAGCCTTATCAAAGATTTGCTTTTGCTTTTCCTAAGTACGTACCATTTTATGTAGTGCTTCGTTTCTAATATATTTTAGGTTACTGATATTAGTATCATCATTTTCCTGAACTGGTAAATCCAGTCCACTCTCAGACAACCCTTTTAGCCGCAACCCAAATAACAATTGAGCAGGGGTTTTACCTACTGCTTTATTTAAACCCCATTGTACTTGTAGCAAATACTCATCCCAAAGTTTTTCGTCTTTTCCGAAGGTCATGGCCCTTAATGAATCTAATACCGTCCTATTATAACGCTCTACCTGACCGTTTGCGCGCGGAGTAGCGACCGCATTTAAAATATGTTTTCACACATTTTTTCCGACAAAAACTGTCTAAACTTTGAGCTCGTGAAAGTAGCGCCTCTGTCTGTTATTATTCGAGAAGGTACACCGAACAAACTAAAATGTTCTTTAAAAACTTATATAGTTGTGTGGGTTTTCGTATTTTTAACAGGCTTAAGGATAATAAATTCTGTGAACGCTTCAAATGGCTAATATGTATTTATTTTTTCTTTTGTTCTCATTGAATAGACCTAAGTGGTCTGCATGTTTGGTGTGGAAAGGTTCAGATATCTTCGGTATTGGATGTAAAAACCCGGACCTCTATTCAGCCGGTAGCTTTCCGTGAGCGCATTGAATACATGCTTGACAATATTTTTTAACAATTTTGTTTATTTTCAGGAACCAGTAAGTTGTTCTAATTTTGTATAAAGTCTTCTCATAAGAAAAATTACCTATATCATCATGTACGTAACACTTGCCATCTGACACCTTTTGGCGCATACTATCTAAGTCCATCGTCCGTTATTTTGTAAACTACTCAACTTTTCAAAATAGAATTTTGTTTTGTATAATTAATTTTGTTTGAATCTTTATCCTCTAAAACCCGTTTAATACTTTGCGTCTCATCATCATTCATTTGAACCGTGGCTAACCAATCTACAGTAATATGGAAAACATTTAAATCAACAGGGTCGGTACTGGAAGTATTTTCTTGCAAAAGGTTCCTACTTAATGCGTCTACGTGCGTCATAGAAGTCCCTGGTTTATAGATTATATTAAAATCAAATTCCTGGATCATACTCCACCAGCGAGCAATACGCGGTAGCATATCCCTTTTAGTAAAAGTGGCACGTAAAGAGTTACAATCAGTAACAATAGTGAATTCTAACCCTATTAAGTAACATCGAAATTTTGTTAAATAAGCGACTGGTTTCATAACTTGATCATCCTGTTTCTGTAAAAGCATAGCATACCACCTACACCGTGTTTACTGGCATCCGTATGCAACTAGCACTAGGATTGTACAAAGACAAGATTGGTCGAGATACTAATTTCGCTTTTAACTAAGTGAATGCGATCACTTCTTCTTTGCACCTTCTTCATTCCGCCAAAGAGACCGAAAAACGAACTACTCCGCAGGTGTCAGTTTGTGCTCACGACTCATGCTGGTTACTATACCACCGCTTTGCAGTACCAGTAAGTTTAGGCATAGTATTATTACCGCGTGTTCACAGCAATACAGTCCTTAAGCTGATAATGAATTAATGACCCCTGACGGTACCTACCTACCTAAATACCCAAAAGAGATATTAATTTAGTTTCGTATACAAGGTACACGCTATAATGTATGCCTATATTTTTACGTTAAAGTATGCAGACACTGTAAAATAAAATAGTTTTCTGATCCACATACTACTAAGGAAGTACCGAGCCTGTTTATTTGAAAAGTAATTTGTTCACAAAAGTAGAGTAATAGGCACATAACTGGTAATTACATATTCAGATTAATTATTCTTTCAAAGAAGACGACTCCAACGTAGTCAGAAGCTATAAGAGTTACGCGATAGAAAGAGAGAGATAACTGTTGGTAATTACCGCTGTGCGACCTGAATTGCACTTTATGGTGTCGTAGCAAGAGTCGCTATTTCTTTTAATGATTTTGTGAGGTGAATTTCAGATACGGATACGGATGAAGACTGAATGGACCAATAGCAAAATGGTTGTGATATTTGTATAGGGATATCTGTCTTTACCTTTGTGCGATGTGGCAATAAATCTTACCCCGGTAATTTGGAGAAAATGCGATTTTATAATATACAGGGTGGATGTTCTGACGGGTTGTAATGGTAGGTATCTTAACCATTTAGCTCCAGGAAAACAATCTTGACGATGACACGGTTGGCGCAGTGACTGAGCGATCAACTGCTGCTCTGCGTGACGCGGGTTCGATTCCCGAACGGAACAAATATTTGTATTGCCTACAGGTAGTTGTTCCGGGTCTGGCTGTTTGTGTATATGAGTTTAAATGTTTGTAAGCGCACCCACGATACAGGAGTAATTCCAAGAGTGGGGCAAAGTTAAAAAAAAAAAATAATAGACTGGCCTTAACTTTTATTAACATTATGATCTGCATTTACAGATTTTGATTTAAAAAAAAAAACAACAGCAAGAAAACGGGCATTTTATAAAAGACTTTTTATGCCAATATCTTCTGTTTCAATTAAGGATAAAAAACTCAAAAGGACCAACCGAGTTTAGAGAGAACTAAATATGTCACAAGTGGTATTATTCCTAAAAATCATTCGTAGTGATTCATCAAATATCTACTATTTCTTAAAACGCATGTCACATATTTAAAAAAAATGTCATTTACTGTTACTACCCAAATAAAAATCTTTTTTTTTTCAATCACCTTTATTTTGAGGCAATGGAGAATCAAGGAATTTCAAATTGCGTCTATGAGGTAGTCATAGCGGTCAGTATTTTAAACTAATAAAACAGTATTCAAACTACTTTTTGAACCTTTAAGCATGATAATTTCTTACGAAATGTAAGGATCGTTTTTTTTTTAATTTATGACTTTTCACGTAGGTATTCAAACGGCTCATGAGCAATTCACCAGATTCGTAATTTACCTGATTCTCGATTTACCAGATTATGAATTGACCAGATTCTCAACACACTGGATTCTCAACTCACCATATTCTCAATTCTTCAAAAGTACAATGAGAAACGCAATTCTAAAATGTAACACAAATCTATATTTTCCATCAGTAAAATTATTCAATGAAAAATAAGTAGGGTAGGAGTAGGGGGGGTAGGGTAGGGGGCAGCACACCACGCGAACGAAGTAGCGTCGGGCAGCTAAAAATAATTTATATGGCAAAACAACGTTTGCCGGGTCAGCTAGTAACAAAATAAAAATAATGTGTTAACAACAATACTCGTAGTGTGTGTCTCACGGCTGCGCAAAGGTTCATGTCAGCATTAATGGCAGAGCTGCCAGACAGATGCTGTCTGACACTGGTTTTCTAATGATTTTCATGAGTTCATGCACGATGATGAATAGTCAAAATATTAAAAAAAAAATAGGCAATCATGGAGACTGCTGACAGAAGTGAAAACTTAAAACTTTGAAATTACTTACTGTTTTTTTTTTAATTAATATAGTATGAATAATTAAAAGTTCATAATTTGTAAATTGAAATTATTAATTATTAATTGAAATTATTATGGTTTTCAATTCTCTTGGCTCTCCGAGCATTAAATTATAATTATACCTAAATTTTCATATAGTTTATTCAAAACATGCCTATGATGGGCTGCGCAAGCCCATGAGTACAACATATAAATAAAATGTAATTAAAATAATAATTAGTATACACTTATATGTATTATTTTACCTTGTATTTATGTTAATGAACTTTATTTTAATTGTTCACATCGTTATCATCGTTAAATTCAACAATACTTAAGATTATTTACCAATAAATAAAAATAAAATATGTAGGTAACTAATAGACTAACCGTTAGCTCACATTGCGGCATTTCTGTAGCTTAAAGAACCTTAATCTAAAGTGTTCACTTAAAAAATACAGTATATCTAATGGAAGGTGTGAAATTCGCTTCTGTGGTTCAAAGAAGCCAAGTGTTTCTTGCACTCATTTACACTGTTTTCGTTGAGGCAATCCAAAATAATTTTATTTATTTTCTCGTTTTTCTGTAATATTTTAATGTTTCTTTTATTCTCATTGAAATGCAATGAGGTTTTTTGAATTTTTATGTCCTGGATATGTGCTTCTTTTTTTAATATTAAAATGCATTTAAACAGGGATGGTTTACATGCAATTTTTGTATTCAGTCGTCGTCGGTGCCACCCTTCCAAAGCATTGGTGGTTCTATTTTGTTACCGCAACAACTGAAAACATCCGTCGTTATTTTGTTAATCCATTGATTATCAAAATATGAGCGTTTCTCAAAATATTCATTTTGTGGTGCCATTTCGCAGATGCCCCGATAAGCTTCAGGAATTAATATCGTTGGAAGTAAAGCAACGCACCTATTGCAAATCATAAACAAACATTTGGTGAAATGAGAATCTGGTGAGTAGAGAATCGGGTAAGTTGAGAAACAGGTTAATTGATAATCTGGTGGGTTAAGAATCTGGTGAATTGCGAATGTAGTAAACTTCTCATGAGAATTTTTTTGATAAAATCTGTTAATGCAGTTTGTTAACAGTTACTCAAAACGTTACCGACAGTCTAGTCAGTCTAGACAGGACTAAACCAATATTTATCTTCTGTCCTTTTCTTAATGAAATAGAAAGAACAAGATGCACTAAACTTAAATTTAGTATAGTTTGTGAATAAGGGAATCGGCGCCAATGATGCTTGTAACTATGTATTCCGCTTTTGCCTTTAGAGCTAACGTCAAGTTTAATTACCCGACTAATTGGTTTTAAGAGGTGTGCGTTCCACGGGTTATCCAAATGGAAGGGTTATCCGAATGACATGGAACTTGCATTCCTGCCGGACGAGTATCCGACATATCCGATAATTCAGTTACGTCACCTCCACCGCTGCCCGCGGCCACAGCGGAATTGGGGGACCGCCTGTGACGAAATGCATTTACGCGGATTTTCAGCCAAGTGAATTTCACCCCGAGACCTGTTAGTGCACAATTTTTAAGGGTTACTTTTCCTGTCATCCTCATCAGTAAATTAATTCGAACGTAGAAAGACACTGACTATTTGAATATTTACGTCTTAAATCTCAAACGGAATACTTTGACAGAATGAAAAAAATGGGTGCGAGTACTTATGTACGCGCGTCAGAAGTTATACTTCTATGGCATCATTCAAAAACAATTTTAAATTGCATACAAATAATTAATTACAAAAAAGGTTACAATAAAGTTCGTTGTTTATGCTGAATAATGTTGGTAACAAGTCACGGAACTTTTAAAGAAATTAAAAGCATAATAAAAAACCAGAATTTTATGCATCCAACTTTTATATTGAAATGACCATTGCCTTTTTTTGAATCGATAAGAACAAACAGGTTGCTATAAAAAATGCTCAAAATAGGTACAGGCCGGTTTATGCTGAAAAAAGTGACGTATAGCTTTAAAAATAATGAGCGGTTTCGCGGACAGCTTCAACCTGTGAATTTTGTGTGAAGGTGACGCGCGCGCATCTTAAAATTTCACTCTCATCATTTTTTCATAACGCGCGAAAACCATACGAAATGTATCAAAAATCAAAAACAATAAAGGCATGTTTCACGGTGTCCAAATAGTCACTAACAACAAGAACAAAAATGGAACAGACAGCATTTGTATGAAATTATCTGCCAATTAAGTTAAGGAAACACAAGACCCTCGTGATGAAAACATTTAGGTATTGATATTTCTTTGTGTGGGATTTACCGGATAAGCAACACAAGGACCAACACAATTCAAGTAAATATATCGAAGCTTTTCCGCGTTTATGTAAAAGCGGAAAAGCTTCGATATTTTTACTTTCCGGACGGAGCGGATTTCCTCAGTATCAGCTCTACTATGCTTCCTGTGATGTCGCAGGAAGCATAGTAGAGCTGATACTGAGGAAATCCGTTAAGAGATATTTTAATATTGAGGAAAAACATAATAAGTTCGGCCATCATTATTATGAAGTCAAACCTTCTAATTACAGATGAACGCGTTACTTTAGTGAGCGATTGCTTATGGATGTAACCTGAACAGGGCCGTAATTCTCTATGACATAAGGAACGAAACCGCGCGAAAGCAACGCGAGATTTAAGTGAATGAATTAGGGCCCAGGGCTTGTTGACACTTCCGTCAGATACTTTTAGAACAGACTATAAATACGTTCAAATCAAATCAAAAATTTTTGTGTTAGATTATGGTACAATAGACGTTACAATATTGGTTCCAGCATATCCTGCCATAATATGGCGTACAAATATTTCTGTATAAATAAAAATAAATAAAAAATAAAAATCTTTCAGGGTCTTAGTATAAACCTTACTCCTGCGGGCGACTTCGTTCGCGTGGAAGTCGTAAGACACTACATTGTACTAAATAACTGCCACATTTTTATGAAACTTGTATACTACGTGTATTCCCATGTTAAATTAACTAACAAAGAATAATTCGAAACTCCTCTACAGATAAAATACTCAACCTCAAAGTTTTACCATCGTGACAAAAAAATTAAATGAAATGAAAAACAGGAAATGATCGAATGCAGACTTTTCTCTTTACAGCGCACCTTATTTCTATCGACAGGTAGAAGCACTGCTATTCAATAATGAAAACGGAAGTTTTGCTTATATCAAAAAAATATTTTGGTCCTTTCCATCCCCTCACATATATGTTATTGGGCTGTAGTCATGCATTATCGATTTCCCTTTCGTGTGTTCCACATAGTGTATGGTGGCAGGGACAGCGACTTACAGCCTGTGTTACCATGGGTTCAGTACATAATTCTGAAAAAACCGTTGAAATTTTTCGTAGTTTATAAAAAAAAATGCAGTTCAGTACATTTTGACCGCGTAGGTTAAATTTCGCGTAGGTTTAGGTAAATAGGTTAAATTCTATGAGATAGCAGATTTTTTTTGATAACAGACGAATAATTTCTAAGCCAGAATTTCTAAATAGAAAGAAAGTTTGCGCGTTGATGACCCTGCCACTGCTTGCTGTATATAAGAAGGGTATCGAATTTGACAAGCATATTTGTTGGACAAAAGAGACAGATCATTTGGAAGATTAGAAATCTAGCGATGTTGAGAGAGGCTCAGTCTTTGCTACGAGTTGTGTTCAAAAGAGTGTCTCTTAAATTGTCACAGTGAAAAATTTAATTGGGGCCCGGGAACCTCAAATCATAATTTTCTTGAGGTTTCTGGGTTTCGTTCCCAAGACAAGCAAGTGTGGTCCTTATTTCCTTGTGGGACATCACAGCCAGAAGATTGTAATTCTGCCAGTTTTTAGCTCATAGGCTCATCCCTATATGGATTGTAATTGATTTTAATAAGGTCACCATATTATGTCCTTCTAGGGCTTCCAGTCCTGGCGTTTTACTCACCTGTGCCTTGTAAATACCTATCACCATTCCTATTATTATTGCGCTATTAGATTTTCCAGAGGACTCTGGAAAATCTCTTCATTCTTCCCTGAAAAAAAAAAGGGTATTACAGTCCAGCCGTCGCGCGTCGAGAGAATGCGTTCCTGACACCTGTCAGACGGCCGGACTGTATCTTGTATTGTGTGTGTTTCTTTTAATTGTTTTTATTTTTATCTTTCTATGCTGCACCGGTTGACATCATCACGTTGACGTGATGCCCGCCGTTGTCGCTGAAAACTTTGCACTCTGTCTTACATAGCATCACTGCACTATGCTTAGTGATAGCGGTTTTCCATGGATGACACGTAAGTTTCCCCCAACTTGTTATTTTTGTGTTTTTGGGCTTCATTTTTTTCGTAATCGACGTCACGTTTAGCGCACATAAATGTATTTTCTTTCTATTACTCTTTGTGCAATTAGCAAGTTAATAATGCGATAGTTAATATAGTGTATATATAATTTGTATGTCGCTTGTACACTAACAGAACAGGCTTTCTAATCAGTGGTCGGCACTTGCTTACATGCAGAATCCATCCCAACCATGTAACAGAGAGGGGGACGGTAGACAGACCCCGTCTTCATCAACTAAAGCGACGTTAATTATTGCAATTCCTGGAATTAATACTGAACATTGTCCAACAGGCCTTTGTGGAAGATGATCACATGATCGTATCATACTTCAAAGCGTTAGTGTATCGATCGTTGTGGTGTGATGCAGTGGTCAGATGGTCACTGACGAGATAATTCTCGCATAACATTACGTATAGCGATCCTGATGAAAATGTTGGACGTAAGATATTTTTTTTTACTTTACGGGAACTTAATTTATGTTTAAACTTGCCACTCTCAACAAATCTGAGTGATAATAACAAGTTAATTAAATCAACGCTATCGAGCGGAGACGGTGAGCGTTTGATTGCGATACAGGATGCCACCCACGTGCCACCAGAGCACGGTCCACTGAAAACATTCTGATATGTAAGGATATATACACGATATTTACGTAATGTAAATGGTAATTACTTTGCATAGTATTGTATAGGATTAGAGGGGCTTGTTAATAACAGCCGCACGGGTCGATCCATCAGGTTAAGCTAGTCTTGCCACGGTTGATCCGTGGGTGGGTGACCATCTTCACATGCTAAGACCCCGCCGTGCCTCGGAAAGAATGTTAAGCCGTTGGTCCCGGTTGTCATTTGTGAATCTCTGACAGTCGTTACGAACTTACGGCTCGTCAGTAGCCCGAAAGTCTGACAACCAGTCTTACCAAGGGGTATCGTATTACCTAGTAACTGGATTGTCGAGGTCAGATAGGCAGTGGCTCCGTGTAAAATACTAGTATCCAGCTGTATCCGGTTAGACTGGAAGCCGACCCCAACATAGTTGGGAAAAGGCTAGGGAGATGATGATGAGTAACTAATAAAATGCTAAGAGCCTTGGTTTACATGTAGCGGTATCTACAACGCCACATGCGAACAACGCGTCATACTGACGTCACGCAAAAATCCTGCATCTCGCCAGCAGAGTTTACCGTGCAATTAGCATAGATACAATTTCCCAATATCAATCGTTGGGCAATTGCCCGCCAGACACAACACCCGTCTGGTCGGAGGATCCTCCCTTTTCTATGGAGGATGAGTGAACACCCTGTTCCTTACACCCTGTTCCTCATACCTCTAAATACATATTAACTATCTGTAAATTATTCGAAGATACCTGGAATGTTATTAAATTATATTTCTACTTACTTTATTTTTGTATCCAACTAATTGAATAAACGGTTAATTTTATATTTATTAGTCAAAACAATGTACAGTTTAATAAAATAACAATACGTCAATCTAGTCAAATAACCCGCCCCTAACTGTTTCCGGCGCAAAGGTGCCCAAAACGCTTCCTGCATTGCCACGTTGGATGGCAATGGCTAACCTTTGCACCAAGAACGAGCCGGAACGAGAGTCACCCGTTTTGTCACGGAGCTTGTGCCCTATCTCACTAATGAGCTTCCTGGCCTCAGTGCCCCAAGCACCCATGGTCTCCACGGCAATGGGCACAAAATGATAGCGGTCCACCAGCGGTGCGTACTTCACCCTCTTCCTCTCAGCGGCGTCCTCCGCTGCTGCTGACGGAGAGTGGACGGTGCGACCAAGGTGGCTGGCAGCAACAGTGCTGACGCAAGTTGCGTCCCAAATTAGGCACTTGCCGTTCCTCCAAGGCACCAGGGTCAGCCCGTCCGGCCTCTTGCCATCCGTCCTGCACAGACCCGGAGGCTCCAACAGGCAGGGGACATCAGCCGACACAAAAGCCCTCCGGACAATATCATTGAGCGCATGGTGACGCGGGAACCTCCCCGAGCAACGACGACAACACAAGGCGTGATGGCCATCGGCCTCCACCATGGAACCGCAGGTGCATCTGTGGGGTTCACACACCTTGCAGCCCAGGCGGAGGGCCACCGCCACTCGCAAAGAGTCGTCATCAAGCAAAGTGCCCAGGTGAGGCGAAGGAAGCGCGTGCAGCCATGCCCCTGATTCGGGCTGCGATACTGCCCTGAGTCTGGCTAAATCAGCCCCCGAAGAACCCACCAACATCTGTTCCTGGATCTGCTTGGACGTGACGTCGTCCCAAGCGCGCTGAACATTCGTTGCGTCAGGGCTTGCTGCCCCCATGTTGAGGACAGACCAAGCCGACCCGGCATCCAACATAAATGGAATGTTTGCCCCGTCACCATTGGAATCTAGAATTACAGCGACGAGGTCAGCCACCCCATGTGTAGACGCCAGGAAAGCCGGCAGACCCACATCATGCATGCACCGCACCCCAAGACCTCCGTACCGGATAGGAAGAGCCGCCTGCCTCCACTGCGCATCATTAAAAGACACATTCAGGATCGACTCAACCGTTGATTTTAGAGCACAGTCAAAGGAGCATACTTCTTCATGACAAAGCCAGGTAGGAGCGGTCCGCAAGAGATACGTAACCCTGGGTAAGGCAAACCACATGCGCAACAACAAAATCGCAACGTGCGCGGAGAGATCCTTGAGACGTTCCCGAGCATTGAGGAGAAGCTGTTTACGGGAGGAAATGGCTTCTGGCAATCCGTCAAGAAAAATGGGAGATCCCAAAAGGGAGAAAGAAAGAGGAGAAAGTTCCTTGAGGCCAGGTAAATGAGAACTAAAGCGTGAGAAGCCTGTACCAGCCCCAACGCCACAGGGAAAAAATTCACACTTTGAGGGATTCACCTCCAGACCCAGTTCCTTAAGTTGAGGAACAAGAACCGCCAGGTCCTGGTAAACCTCTTCCGGAGATCCACCAATAATGCCATCATCAAGGTACCACAGGTTTAGAGATGATTTCAATCCAGAGATGACTTTGTGAATTGCTAAACTGAAAACAAGTGGCCCCAATGGATCTCCCTGCTGCGCTCCCACTTGAGACGAAATGAGACTATCAGTAAAGAAAAGATTAGAAGGATAATAATATACCTGATAGAGAAAGGGGTATAGGGACGGAATTTTATCCTTGACTTCACTCAAAAGAACGTCTCTTTCTAGGGTGTTGAAGGCATTGCGAATATCCAGTTTCAGCACCACGCAGTCCGAGTTCTCAGGGTTCATGACGAACGCACGCGTCGCATGGATAGCGGCCTCGCACCCCCGTCGCGTCCCGAACCCTAGTTGATGCGGCTGCAAGTATGCGGACATAGCTACTCTTACGGACCGGCACGCCAGCTTAGCTGTCAACCTTCTGAAGACGCTGCCGATGGCTATTGGTCTCAGCCCTCCGTCCTTTTTCTTGAGTGCGCAGAGAGAAGCACCATACAAACTTACTTTATTAAATAAATTGTTAGGGCAACGACGCACACACATACTCCTACTTGGGTAGATGAAGGAGCTTTTATTAAAAATAACTAACTAACTAAACTATGACACTTAACTATGATATTTTATTTTCAAGAAAACTACTCCTGCCTCACTTTAATTACATCGGTTCGGAGAAACGTGGGTGAAAAATCGATCACAAATATTGAAATAACGCCTGTATTCCCCTGAGGGTTAGGCATAGTACTGTAAAGGTTGTCTGCTGAAAGCAACCTTATGTAGTGCTGGCCGGCTATAATTTAGCGCGGGTTCCATTCGCACATTCAAGCGAATTTAAAATAAGGTGTCAGAGAAGAACCGTCGAAGAAGCCGTCATCGTCGTCGTAGTCGACGTCGAAGTGCCGTCAAGCAAATGGTTTAAGATGAAAAGCACGTAATATTTTTATATAGGAATAATTATCCAACTTAACAAGTTAAACCGTGTTTGAATTTATACGTCCCGTGTACCGTGAAGCCTCGTAGAGAGCTTCATCATCAACAATACACCTACATTACGGCAGTCGTGTTGCGTGTTTAGAATTTTTAATGAACCCTTAATAAGGCTCTCCCCCGTTTTTCCCCTTTTAGGTATATAATTTTTTGGTGTTTCCAGTATTAATTTTCCCTAACACACCCATAATTTTAAGCTAAGTTTCAACCAGTCTCGCGCCTTAACTCAAATTAACTGTATATTAGACCTCATCATCGCGCGTTCATATTTTACACGATAGACGATGATTTCCGAAGCGCCTATTTTCTCTTGGATATCTCGTAGGTTACCTTGGTAAATCAGCTAAATTATTAATTAATACATTATAAATAAACTAGCTAAACTTTCAAAATATTTGCTTGACTAAATACTTGACTTAATACTTCGTATAATAATATAATCATAATTTAATTATTTATTACTAAGATTACGTCCAGCAGCAGTGTAGTTCATCCTAACTGAATCAGTTTGACAGTGCGAGCGGGATAGAATGATACATGGCGTGGGGAAAATTATGTGCACGAGCCCTTAAGGGTTCTAAAAAAACACCATAACCCTTTACCAAGTATAACACATGACCATTACACAGATTAATAGGGGTGATTTTACAGTGTACTATTACATACACATAATATCCATTAAAGTGCGCTCTTTAATTTGTCCAGCACTACAGCGATGCTAATCGTTAGCTTTTAAAATCACCCCTTCCTCTGGCGAGCGACAATCCGCCTGGTTAATGGGATCAGCGAACATTGATTTTGGTAAGCCATTTCGGATTATTTCGTTTTATTTTATTGAATGCTCACACTGAACAGTTATATGGGCACTCAAAAAAAAATGTTAAAAGAAAATCAAATCTGCTCCTCTGACGGACCAATGGTTACAAATGTTTTCTTTTTTTCTGGCGAAGTGACCTCGTATATAATATTATAAATCCACAAAAATCATAAACGTTAACTAACTTTTGGCGACTGGGATTCAAGTAGGTCTAAGACAACCAAAAGCGGGTTATCATAAAAAGAATATACATATCAGGTAATACAGATAGTTAGACAGAATTAGTCAATATAAACGTTAAAAACGTTAAACATTTGAAACTAGAATTTAAAATCAAATTACAACTGAAGTGGAAAAATGTCAACTTAGTTTTGAACGCACTATAAATATATCATATTTCTCAAAAGCTCTATAGCTTTCGAGAAATATGATGTATTTTAAACCATTTAGGTTCCCCACAACAGACCTCTATAAAGTCGGCAACTTGCTTTCAATTAGAAAGCTTTATGTTCTAAATGTGACCTTAACCCTGCATAAATGTCTTCCTTTTGACCCAGATACTCAGACCAGAAGGCGCAGAGATATTATAACCATTATGTTACACAATCCACCTACATCTATAATAAACTGAATCTTAAGTGTGAAATGTACATATCCCATGCGGTCATACGATTGTAAAACAACAATAGGTGATTGGTTAAGATCTCTAACACATAAAGAAACAGAAAACATTCTGATCAGGGTAGGCTAACATGCTGGATAATATATATACACACACACGCACGCACAGAACACACACCTATTCACATACAAATACGTGTACTCCTCACACTTCGAGAGCTGCTTATTTAATTAATTAACAATTTTTTTGTATTAATTAACATGTTCATTACTTTTTTAATTTTGTTTTTATTCTGTTCCTTGACTTCATTTTCATTTTTAGGATAACACTTGAGGGGAGAGCGACGCGGCTCCGACACAAGTACTTGTGAACTAATAAATATTTATGTATTTTTTATATAAATTACATCTTGGAAAATTATTTCTTGGAAAATTTTCTCTCTTGCAACCTACGCAATAAAGTGAAACTTGGAATATAAAGGAATGGAGCACTAACGTGCAGAACTTAAGCTTATTTTTAAATTGATTTCTTTGTTCCAACTCTTGTTCGTAATTTAATGCTTTCTGTTCTATTCCCAGTGGTTTAGGCTATGCGTTGACTGTCAGCGAGTTTAATTTTTTATTTACGAAAGTTACCACTAAAGAAGAAGGGTAAATAGGGGTCAAAAAATACTAAAAAAAGACTATGACACTGACCACCGTAAGGACAACCGGTGACGGTTGTCCTTACGGTGGTCAGATATAGATTTTGGCGATAATACCAGATACGTTCGCACGCACGATGTGTGTAGAACATAGCATGTATATGTCTGTGTAGAACATAGCATAACATATATCTATGGTGTAGAAGTAACAATCCCTTTGAAGGGTCTCATGTGAAGCTGTTCATGGAATTTGTAACAAGGACCATTATAATATTATTGTTGCTGGGAATTAGTATCCCAATTATAAAGGTATTATTATTATGTTGCAGTTCAAGAGGCATTAATTCCTCTTGTATTTTGCTGCCAAAATGTTTCAATTCGTAAGTGGTCTGATCATACGTAAATACGATGTATATTGTTAACATAAAATGATGTTATTGCTCAGATTATTATTTTGAGACGATGTGATGCGTCACCATATCTTTGCGGGCTATTCGAGTCACATACTATAAAACAGGCCATTGCTTATAATTGTTTGAACTTTTCGAACCTCCTCTAATGATAACTGACCTCTACTTATGTATGAGTGGTCCTTTACTTTCCACGACGACAACTGTCTTTTTTTTTTAATTCAAATATGAATACACTTTTCATTATTTCAAACGTACGTACGTACGGTAACAACGCGTATGTTACAGAAAATACCAAAAAGTAGAACTACTTACTGGACACCAACTAGGAGCCAGGGAGTAAGATGCACATTTAGGCAACGTTCAAACCAAACATGCAGTAGGCTGCCGACTGTGGCAGTGTCAAAAAAAATTCGACGTCTGATTTTGTTTTTACACATATTAATATACAGTCGATTTCCGAATAAACGTTTGGTATTATTAGTGATAAGTGACATTTTTTTTCTTGTAATAAAATTTGCAAACATGTGGAAGCGTTTAGTATTTCAATGTCATTGTTTATACCGTCGTACAGTGTAGGTTAGCTAAGTAAACAATAATCGTAATGATTAAAACAAAGTTGCATGGTTATTGAAACTAAGGGCAGATTTTTCCAACGCCAGATAATTTTAGCCGAGGAATAATTTTGATTTTTTCATAGTTGTTTCATACACAATCTGTCAGCCATTAATTTTTATTCTACGAATAATAATTATCTGTCGATTGAAAACGCAGTCCTAAAATGTTCAGGGCTGATTTTTCCATCGCCAGATAACTTTTATTCGAGGAATGAAGTTGACGTTTGACAGTTTTAGTATGAAATAACTGTCAATATTTCAAAATTATTAGTAAAAAGGTAACAAATAGTGTTTCTCGAAAAAACTGAAAAACAAAATAAGTTAAATTAAAAAGTCACTTAAAAAAAATCCTTTTTTTTCATCATGGCAGCCAAAGATACCCCACACGCTTATGTGCATTGTTTATTTTTTAAACCTTCGTTTATTATGGAGAGTGCCAGCCCCGACCTCCCCTACTAAAAAGCCCTAATTGGTGTACATATCGAATTGTCGATGTCTGAAACCAATTTGCTTATCAGAACTTCATTAATTATATTGAGTGCACCTCGATCACGTCTGATAATCCCTCGTATTCCTCGTATTAAAGACTTATTTTAGGTTTTTAAAACATTCACATGAACGAATGAAAATGCCTTCAGTCCTTTAATTAAAAAGTACCTACTAATGCTACGGTTCCCAAGAACAGCGGTGGCCGCTACATAACGGCCGTACGGCCGGCTGTTATGCAAATGATGAGAGCAGGGTTTGCCTTCATCATCATCGTCAGCCTGTAGCAGTCCACTGCTGGGCGTAGGTCTCTCATATCGCACGCCATTCCGCTAGATTTTCGGTAACTCTTATCTAGCTGCTACCAGCCATCCTGCGAAGATCGTCCGATCGATCGAGCGACGAAAGGTATTTACCGATTTACCGATTCGCGAGCTCCACTCAAAAACATAATTTAATTCAACTTTTTAATTAGGGTTTGACTTTACGGTGTCAAAGTAACGCCCTCTAGGAAAACACACGACTTACTTTCAGTATTTCCATAAATATCTGTCTGTCTGATTTGAAAAATACGTTTACTTTTCAATCAAAGTAATAAGCAAACGAACTAGGGGCGTAAAAAGGCCACTTTGGCAGAATCTTATTAGGATAACAATAATGAATCTTAAAAATCGTAAAATGGTCACAAACTGACAATTTGTAATATTTTGATCTGTGTGCAATTCATATCACGCAATTTACCTGTTTGATAGTTTGTATGGAAATTCGTAAAATGGTAGGTACACCAATGTTTACCCCAAATATGATTGATATGAAATTAATTGTAGCTGATTAAACTATATATTATGTGTAACCATTTAACGAAAATTAGAGGAATTGCTAATGATCTGCTGGGAATTCAGAAAATGAATAGCTTTTAGAGGTATTGCTTAAAGTGGCCTTTTTAGGCCCCCTAAACGCAATCTATAATAAACTTTATGTTTGAAAGTTAAGGTTTATAATCAAGTTTATGCAATTGCGGTCACTTGAGCGCTGTGTTTTGGTTCCTAATCCTTAATTTAGTGCTATTGTTGAACAAAGTTTTACACATACAACCAACAACAACAACAACCAATATGTTTCAATTGCGAACGTCTCCTAAGGAATCTCTATCACTACAACACCAAGCAGGGGTGGCTACAGTCCTTTGTTTCTCAGACAATATTGTTATCTATTGCACCAATACGACATCTGCAAAGGGTGACAACGTCAACCCTTATGCAACCATGTTTGATGTCGTTATCGCTGGCGAGACCACTGCGTAGCGCAGGACAATGTTAAATGAATCCCTTTACAGTGACTAAGACCCCTTAAGGGCTAGTTACTGCTTTGTGCTGCACCGATAAGATTCGTATTGAGTCATTTGCTAATGAAAATAAATTATTATAACTCTAGTTTTAGATCGAGGACCGTCGTTAATATGTTTTTCTTTTGCAGTAGAAATCCCAGTATGTTACAGGCTCAATTCTCGTAATTTTAAGAACGTTCAGTCTGATCTCAGTCTCAATCTGTCAAAAATACCTCTAATTTCCCTACATTTTTGTCATTGATTGTCGCTATGATGAGATTGCGACTAGATTTTGAACATTTTTAATTACGAAAATTGGCCTTCGATTCTGTTCAAGTATAAATCGAGTGTCTTAAGGTATGGGAGCCATTTAAATTACATTCCCGTAACACTTTTCAACTTCATCGTCAATGGTGTCTACAATGTATTTCAATGTTTCCAAAATGTAGGTTACCTCTGGCTCTTAGCATTAGTTGGCTTTTTACCCAGGCCAGTATCATTTCTAATCAACCTACTCATACTAAAATGTCCTACTGACAATAAAATGGATACCAAATTACTATGTTAGGTGTCAAGTTCGCCAGGCAGCACAACACTGCTCTAATGAGAAAAACAAATAATAAACCATAACAAACCTACTATTATGCCTGCAGTCGAATTACTTCCAATTAGCGAAAAATACCCCATCCCCATGACACGTGAGATCGTAGGTAGATATAATTGCACATCACAAACAAATAGAACGTCAATTATGATTGAGCTGCGCACAACGGACAGTCCAGGCGGGTAGCAAACCGTATGCGCAGTGGCCGCCGGCTTAAGGGAGTTGCTAGGCGACGATATGCATTTAGGGGAACCTAATTGAGTCTGCACGTGCCGAAAGGGGATTCTTGATTGAAGTTCTACCTGTCAAAGCGGTAGTTTCAATTTATTAAAGCCGGTCGTGACTTTCGCTAACTTAATATGTTGCGAGCAGAGAGTTTTTGTGCGCACAGTTCTTTGTCCGCGAGGGAGGATAATTGCTGGACCAAAATGGCCGGTTTTAAAAGAGAGGGGAGTGGACTTAATTATGTATTTGAAAGGGGTACAATGGATAAAAGGGTATTGTCGCATGTTGGACCCTTGCAGATAAAATCATATTGCATTGCTTTAAAAAGAATTGAATAGGGGGATCAAATTCGAATGTCACTGTGCACCTTCAAAGATACTAAGTGTAAAAGACATAATGGCACTGGGTGACACTGGGGTGCTTGCTGAGTGTGTTTTATATCTTTTTTTTTTTTATAAATGGCATCTCGTAGTTGACCTTGAGAGGTCGTGACTACTTAACCGGACTATCCTGTGGTTGCCGTAAGTGAACTTAAAGCCTCCAGCCAGGGTTTAAAACTAAAAATTAAGCGACTGCACGCTAAGGACACCCCCTGTGGGGTACGAACCTCGGCTTAGGGCCTCGCTGGGAGAGGGCAGCAAAGGGACAGGCTGGATCGAATTAAGTGTTATATACCGTGTTTGTGTCTGCTTATAAAGACGGATTGGTTGTACATGACGTGTGCACAATCTCTACACGTAGTCATCTGTAGTTGTGGTGCAGATAACTCGCGGGGTGGCGCTTGCGCAGATTGTTGCATACGAAGATTGTAGATGGCGTCACTTGTCTACAGAAATCGTTTGTAGTTGCTGTCTTCTAGTGTATGATGCCGCTCATCATAGTGGTTTGGATAATTTACACTAGACGGCGCTGTATGTTTGTTACAGCAGTAAATTAATTTGGTTTAGTTGACTATTTGATCACCCCACACGCGTTCAGCGTGCTTGAATCCCTGTAAAAAGGAATCAAAAAGTTTTCCTCTACTCGTCAGACGATATGTTTTAGTCAGTAAAACTCGCCAAATTGTGAGGTAAATTATTGACATAACTTTATTAATTATCTGAAGGGGAAATTACATGCGGGTGGGGTTGGACGTCGGTGTTTTACGCTGCCCTTCCACCGGAAATTTGGTAATATAAGCTACTTGACAAAACCATTAATGCTGGATATGAGATGAAAAAAAATGCTGGTTTTCAGCTGCATCCGGCTAGAATGGGAGCTGACCCCAACATAGTTGGGAAAAGGCTAGGCAGATGATGACAACGCCATTAATGTGTTGTCTTGCTAATCAATTTACTGAACGTGGCAATGCTGCCAGATTTTTGAGCACTTTTCCTGTTGACAGCGATGCGGACGAATTTTTGATGCCCTGTTTATTGTCATTTTTTATATACTTGTACCTACATTAATAAGTACAGGTATATAAAAAAAGCGAATTAAATTAAAATGTATTACTATTGTAAGCCTGGTAATTTTTAGATTATGTAAATACTAACTTTTGCCTGCAGCTTCGCCAGCGTGGAGGTCAGAAATTATCCCAGGGAGACGTGTTACCGGGATAAAAAGTATCCTATGTGTTAATCCAGGTTATTATACACTATCGAGCCTAGTACCTTCTGTTAGAATACTGCTCAGAAAGTCAGGTCATATTTCAATCATCATTCAAAAGACACGTAGCGCCATCTACCGTCGTAGAGCAATGTGACCGTCGAAAGTTATTATTCTTTTCCTCGGGAACAGTATTTTTTTTCTGGTTCTTTCCTATATCGATGATCGGTTCAGTGGATTAGGCGTGAAAAGGTAACAAAGAAATTTACTTTCGCATTTATAATATTAGTTAGGATTAATATTATTACGCAGGCAGAAGCTAGATAAATAGCTTGTTAGACTGAGAGAAAATGATGGATAATAATGAAACCTAATAATATGACAGTTGATGGACATGTATAGAAGTGTGGACTAACAATGGATTGGGTGGACAGGAGCATCTTGATACCGGATATAACAAGAGAGAGCTTTGTTATGTTTGTTAAACTGATAGTGCACCTTTGTTAAGTAGTTACATAGATAATCAAAAAAATATCAAAATCAAAAAACAAATCAAAATAAAACAAAAAAAATCAATCAAATCAATCGTTAATCATTTCTATCTATAATATGTATGTATTTACAAAAAAAATTGTATATAAGTAGTTTATCAGCCATCTTGTTACCATAACACACAAGCATTAGGTTGCTTAGCTTGGGACAAATGGTGCTGTGTGAAATGTCCAGGGATTTATTTATTTATATATAGATAGCAAATTATTTTTGCTGCGTAGGTGTTGCCGTGTAAGTAGTAGATTCATAATGTACAAAGTACAGACGCCATTATTATAAAAATATATTGTATTCGAAATATTGAAATTTTTGTTCATTGGTATGTAATATCGATTTTAAATTCTTATATTGCTAAATAGTGTAAGGTAGTTTTTTGAGTCACCATAACCTAATTAAACTGTATCACGAAAAATCACACTAATAAATAGGTACTACACTAATATATAAATAATATAAGGTAATAATAGTTGATAGTGAAAAAATAGAGAAGAGTGGCGTGCACTGAAGGATGCCTACACTCAGCATTGGCTGAAGAACAAGAAGTTGATAGCCTTGCCTTGCCTTGAATTAGGTCTAAGATCTGCCGATCTATTCGGTAAAACATTGTCACCGTGAAAACTTAAGCGAAGTGAGCTATTCTTGACAATAGCGTCAATACCTAACATCAGTGGGATAACTCTGACAGCTCACACCACGCTAGTTTTTACGGTGAGATTATTACCGAGCCAGCTAAGTAAAGTCCTCTGTCGCCGTCGGTATGTGTGTCGTTACGGATCGTCAGGAGCCCGAAAGTCTGCCAACCAGTCTTACGAAGGGGTATCGTGTTACCTAGTTACTGGGTTTTGGAGGTTAGATAGTCGCTCCACATAAAATACTGGTATACAGCAGCATCCGGTTAGACTGGAAGCCGACCCCAAAAATAGTTGGGTTAAGGCTAGGCAGATCATGATGATCTGTAAAGATGTAAAAATAAATAACAAAGAGCAACATTTAAAAAAAATATTAACAACAGCTGCCCATCCCTAAAATAAAACAAGAATAAAATATAACTGATAAAGCGTGCACTTGAAATAACATTGATAATAATAATGACGCTTATCACTCGCTGGTGATATCAGTAACCTCCTTACAAGCAAGCCAGCAACTTGTTCAAAATGCCTTGTTTAAAAATATTAACCAATTTGCCACGGGCCAAAATTCCTAACGATTTTGTTAATAAAATTCTTCCGTTACTAGCGAAAGTTGTAAGGAAGCCGGAAGATGTGAGTATATTTAAATAGTACAATAATTATTATATATGTGTATTGTTTCTGTTATAGAGACTTCTTTCTACTTTTTTGTCAATGTCATCATTATCTTGCCGTTTTCCCAATTTATTTGCGGTCGGCGCTACATGTATTTTTCATCCATAATTCTCTATTAGTCATGATCTTGGTAGTCATCCCTTTTCTATCCATATCGTCTTTCACACAGTCCATCCATTGTTTTTTTGGTCTTCCCTTAATCTTATCCACATTCATACCAATAGACCAAATCACCACATTAAGCAAGGGGTGGTCCAACCTATAACTGACACATTTAAATAAAGTAGTATAAACTTAAAAATAAGGAATAACTGATTATTACAAGCAAGACATTTGTTGTGGAGCTCTCACTTGTAAAGAAAGATATCACAAAATAGATGAATTATATCTGACTTAATATATGTATACCACTGCAGGACAAAGGCCTCTCTCTCCCTTTTCCACACAATTCTGTCTTTTGCGAATCTGACATTTAAATTAACAAAATAATAACACCGAGAAGACATAGTGTAATTAAGTCGAGTTAATAATTCATTTATTAGCTCCCCCTTCGTTGCTTCCCTAAGTGAGGGAAAAACGAGCGTAGGAAAAAAGTCGCAAAAAGCCACCCGCCACCCCAGCAGCAGACCCCTTGTCGCCCATGTAAGTCTTTAATAAAAACTTAATTAGTCTACTATTATAGTACCTATTAAGTTAACTTTGTGATGTTAGCGAAAATAATTTAAAATGTAATTTCACCGTGCACTATATCTTTACTATTAAATAATTAAGACTATACTTGAATGTTGCCGAACAAAAAATTCAGAAATTGTCACATTGATTTGAAAGTGATAGGTACACAGCATAACATCAAGTTTTGGCTGACCTCGCATTGTATAGGTTTTTCGTGCAATCAGAAGTTAGCTTATACTGGTTATCTTGTTTGTGTTCAAACTTTTCTTTTGTGTCATTTTTTAAAACCAAATAAAAGATAGGTTGTGTGATTTTAAAGCTACGATGGAAGGGAAAACTGAGATCATGTTTGTTAGTCTACCTATTCAGTAAGGAAAAAAAGACGTAGGTACCTATTATTGCACCAATTCCAAATAAGTTAGTATAAGGCCAGGAAGCATTTTCATAAATCGCTGCTTAAGTTCTAATACCACGTAATTCAAAAAAATATCAACTTTACAGGAGAGTGACAAAATGGCATCATTTTAAATAGATCTAATATATACTGTATATAAAAAATAAAGTTACATAATATTTAATAGATCCAATTTCAAATCAAAATCAAAAGTCATTAATTTATTAAAATTAGGCTGAGAATCAGCACTTTTTGAACGTCAAAATTACAAAAGACAGTCCCCCAAAAACGCCCGCCCTTCACTTGCAAGCGCATTTGACATTATAAAGTAGTATTGTCATGGTATCTTATGTAGGTAAAATTATATAATTTTGCACTCTATTGTAAAGTTATTATTTTTTACTTACGTGGTGTTATAACTTAAGCGACGAAATATTGTTTCAATAACTTACATAATCAACAGCCAGACTCATACGGAAAATTATCTCATTTTCTTATGATACTTTGACAGAAATTTGTCTGCGTGGTATCGGGTGACTGTGCGATATCTTTTGGTGGTCAGTCGACAGTCCCTGGCGCAGTTGCTACCCTGGAATCTATCGGACACTTAGGGGTGGAAGACAACAAGGTTATCACGAAAGAAGTCTCTACCTTTATTGAAAACGAACTTGGGATCGCCCCGGATTTGTAAGTATTTTTTTACATCTTCATTCGTAATCGAACGACATAACATGAGACAAGCTTTCGCCTGCGTCTAGGTCGGAAATTATTCCACGAAAATGTATTTCAAGGATAAAAAGTGTCCTATGTGTCGGTCCGATCCGAACATTCGCACTTTGCACTTCGGAGTAGACACCCAGGTTATAATAAACTATATGTGTGCCAAACATCCAAATACTATTAAAAGCATACTACTAATGATTGAAATACTATCGTGAATTCATGCAAACCTAGTACTTTTTGTTAGAATACTTAGTCTTAGACTTAGTCGGGTCATATTTCAATCATGATTCGCAGGACACGT
This sequence comes from Apamea crenata, assembly GCA_949629185.1. NCBI lineage: Eukaryota > Metazoa > Arthropoda > Insecta > Lepidoptera > Noctuidae > Apamea > Apamea crenata. The sequence continues at coordinate 2,392,765 of OX451351.1, forward strand.
ATCGCCATCTAGCGTCCTAAATTTTGAATTGTCAAAAATAATTAGTCGGTCAGTTAGTCAGAAAGTTGAAGCTAGTCGCCCATTCCAAAAACGTAGATCTCTATGGAGAAGAACAGGCAAGAAGCTCCACGAGAACTCTTTTAAATCAAGATATTATTACAAAATCCTGGGTACATTATTCTTATTGCTTCTATATGTGAGAACAATGTAAAAAAGAAACAAATTAAAATATAACATTAAAAATAAGCCCTGGCAGTTGAGAGATGACCAGTCTCAGCCAACGGCGCACGTTCACGAACATGACGCGTGGATCAGCACCACCCAGCTCAACCATTTTGTAGGGAACCGAATGATCCAACACACGCGCCACCTTCAGTGAGACATTTAAGTGAGCATCACATATTCTCAACTGCCATGCTCTTTCCAGTCAACATCAAAATATCATAAAAAACGGATTCATGGTTCATTTACAAAATTTTAATAATGCTTCTAAATTATACAAAACTATTGTGTACGTGTTCCTTTGAGGCCCGAACCATATGCCAATTTCAAAATGAATATAATATTTTGTTATTAACTAGGAGTACAGACAGACAGTCACACAGTGTCCACATCAAAAACATTCCATATTGCAAACAAAGTTGAAAATTCTGCATGCCGATGGAAAACATAGCCATCAAAAACGAAATGTTATGCAGTAATTAGAATGTCCGCGGGGTGTCCAGCGGGACATCCAGGGGGGTGTCCAGCAAGGCGTATGAGCTTTATTTTGGGACAAATGGTGCTGTGTGAAATGTCCAGGGATATTATTATTATTATTTTGAACGTGCATACCGCACACTGCTTATTGTATAGTTTTCGCCGAACAGGGATGAAGGAGAGACAACCTCTAAAGGACCGCATAAAATTTTACATATGTGTATACGAGTACTCAGTGGATACAAACACACAGACGAAATTTTGTTACATAAACTCTTTGAGACCGGTCTGTTGCACCAGGAACACATCGTGCAAGTACCTGGAATTTCAGTGTGGTATTACAACTTCTGATTCATGATAATATGGGCAAGTTAATGACATATTGTGTATTCCATGCATAAGTATGGAGAGCAACGGAAATTAATTGATAAGCAAATTAACACCTTACATATCAGTTTGCCGTGATACAACCATATCGTGCAACTGTCAAAGAGTGACAGTTGTGATTTGAATATATTTTCGACCCGTATTTCTGCAGACAGAGGAGTCCCGCAGGGCTCCATATTGGGCCCGATTCTCTTTATTTTGTACTGTGTGGATATTGAGTGCGTAGGTACAATTTCAGTTGGTAGTCAATTTGCTTCAATTCCTGACTTTATATTGAGTAGAATCGTAAAAAGCGTAGCTCAACGCTCAAAAGGATTAAATGCCCCGCTGCACGATCCGCCATTTGGAATTCGCAGCCTTAGTACTAAAAGGGGGAGGCGAGAAGCGCAAGGGATAATTAACGAAGCTACACTACATCGGATCCGGGATCCGTACGGCACAAAGCCAAGCTTTGTGCCGTCCGGATCAAATTCCAGAATAATTGTCCCTTTGTCAATCATTTCTGTGTTTCACAAAGGAAGCATCTCCTATCTATCGGACTCTCTAAAACAGGATTGAGCTACACGATGACTGACGCATACCTGCCGTCTGTCGGAACAGGTCAACTCGAAGCTGCAAATTGCTCTTTCCTCAAAAGGACCTGCATTGTTATAGGTACTCACATAAAATCCTGATAATGTAATGTCTGGACCTCTAAGTTTGTTTCGGCATTTTTTCTCAGGGATCAGTCAGCTAGGACATGCCGGCGCTCTCTAGTTTTAAAATATTGACCAAAAAAATTGACGTGTAAAAGTGTCACGATCTACTCACAGAAAAAAACATGATTTCCGGATATTATGTATTTCTATCGGTTTTCAAGTAAGTACGTGGTTTGTCATGGTGTAAGCGCCTGCGATAGCTACTGATGTAAGCTAGAGAACGTGAGTTCAATCCCAACTGAGGAATATTGTTTTGGGCACGCCACAATTGCGGTGATACTCGTAAGTCCCCTATTTGAGGAGTGGCTGGAGAGGCGCCACGGCGCCCTCACCTTCCGCCTGACGCAGGTCCTCACTGGACACGGCTGTTTTGGGAGGTTTCTGTTCAAGATAAGGCGGCAGGATACGCCAGGGTGTCACCACTGTGTGGATCGCCCGGAGGACACGGTGGACCATACGATGAAGGTCCGCCAGGCTTGGGCGGAGCCCCGCCGCGTCGTCGTGGCGGCGATCGGCGGCGGCGACCTCTCACGTCCGGTCCTGGTCCAGGCCATGGTACGAAGCGAGAGTGCATGGGAAGCCGTCACCTCCTTCTGAGAAGCAGTAATGCTCGCAAAGGAGGAGGCGGAGCGCGTGAGGGAGAGGCAATCTCTGCACCCTCACGCCCCTAGTCACCGCAGGAGACGCCTTGAACATCGGGAATCAACAACCAACTCCCGACCACCGCAGGCGCGGGCTTGCGGGCGGTAAGCAATGGACAGCTTGCTGCCCGGTAAGGACCAGGCCCACGTCGACGGCGCGTTGTGTTCCACGCGTGTACTCAAATGGAATATTTATGTTGAAGTGCACTTAGTAAGATAGTATAATTTTTTCTTTTTTTTTTTACAATTTAACTATCGGCCAATATATGTAGTTGAGTGGCTGTCCTACATGATGTGTATTATAATAGGAAAATAATGTACTTAGGTGCGTACTTAAGCCTATTTCTCAGCCTGACCTCACCCAACACTGAGTATCGTGATCATAAAGACCATCTCTTTGTGCCAATACTTTAGGTATACTGAAACAAAGTCGATCAACTTGCATTATTGTATCATTCACTAAAAGACTGACTACGAGACGACTACAACTGCGCTACGTTGCACGTTGGTTTTATACCTTAAGATGTAATCGAATTAGGAACCTGTCATTTAAAAAATTGAGAAAAACAGAAAGAAAAAAAAGTATCTGTTTCACGCAGCTGTCTTTTTCCCTTCCGATTATCCTACTTCCTACTAATACTCGTATTAAAAACGCGAAAGTTTGTGTTACTCTTTCACGCAAAAACTTCTGAACGGATTTGGATGAAATTTGGCACACAGATGGTTTATAACCAGGATTAACATATAGGATAATTTATATTCCGATATTAACACGGGATCGAAACTTATGCGGGTGAAACCGCGGGGCGCAGCTAGTTCATAAAATAATTTAGTTATTGCCTCGTTGATTTAGTGGTCGCAAGCGCTACTGCTGAACATGTGGTCCTGGGTTCGATTCCCGGGTTGGGCAAAGTAGGCAAGGCAAGGGGCAGGGGCAAGGAATTTTACAATAGCAGGCATGAGGCTGGATTTGCGCCCAGTGGATGGCAATAGTCTCGCCTCCTATAACATGGGGCTTTGAAACAATACTGAAGAAATTTAAGTTTAAATAGAGATGAGATGTTACGTTACTAAAAACTGTCATTAAAAATATTGGGACGACAGTAAAGAAGAACAGACTGTTTCAAGCACTTTTACCACTTTCGATAATTCCTGACCAAAATCGATACTATTTCATGCATTAATTTATTTTGTTTCAGCTTCTTCCTGTCATTCTACGATCTTGAGGGCAAAAACATTGGCAAAGGAGGAGTGACCATGGCTTAAATCCTACAACACTTATGAATAATTAAAAATGGTTACTGTTCATAATATTCATATTTACCCACTTGTATTAGTCACATAAATATATAAGCACCACAATCAGACTTCTTGACACATTATGATAAAGCAATAAAGATATTGAGTATTGAAAGATTATCTAAACTGATAATAAAAAGTATTACATAACTCCTAACTCACACTTATGCATTTCTTTATATCCTTCCTTAATCATATTATTATAGCTGCACTAGCTGCGCCCCGTGGTTTCACCCGCATAAGTTTCGATCTCGTGGGAATATCAGGATAAAAAGCCTATGTGTTAATCCAGGGTGTCAGCTACGTCCACACCAAATTTCATCAAAATTGATCCAGCCGTTTGAGCGTGAAGAAGTAACAAACATTCAAACACACACACTGACTCACTCACAAACTTTCCCCTTATAATATTAGTGTGATGTAGGCGAGTTCAGCCATCTGTTTACTGCTCGCAGAACGTATGGCCGATGGACCGAAAAATTGGAAGGCCTCCCACAAGGTGGACCGATGATCTTGTGAAGACTGCAGGAATCCACTGGATGCGAGAAGCACTGAACCGGTCGAAGTAGCGGTGCTTGGGGGAGGCCTATCCAGTAGTGGACGTATTTCGGCTGAGATGATGATATCACGTAGGTAAATATGGCATTTTGCCGAGTCTCAAATCATCCAAGATGCATTTCGGAGGTCAAAAAGTTTTCAATAATTTAACCGTTCGGTAAAGAACTATAATTAAATTATTTCAAATTAAAATACTTAATAAATTAACTGACCCAGGTTATAATAAACTATCTGTGTGCCAAATTTCATCCAAATCCTACTAAAACCAAAAAAATCTACTGATTGACGTGAATTCATGAATTTCATAAATAAATTCATGAATTCATACTCCTGAACGGGTGCTGCTTGTGGTGACTGGTCGTCTTGCTGACCATGGTTTTATTGTTGTTATTAGTATTAACTTATTTATTTTACTTCATTGTCCTAGTTTATCATTTGTGACTTTAAGTGACAGCTATGTGAACAGAACCCAGCAACGTATAATTATGTAAGCTGTCACGCCCTTTATGCCTGGAGGCTTTTATTTAGGTAGTAAGTTTTTACATATTATTTTAATTAATTCTTTTTTAGCTCTCTTTTTAATACTTTTTATTATATTAGTTGGTATATTGGCGTGGCTAGTTGACATATGGCAAATAATTTAATTTAATGTTCAGTGTCTTGTAATGTTAATTACTGTAAAGTAATTAACATTGTCTGTTCAGTTAGAAAATGCTTGATTGTATACAATGCTAGGTATGTTGCAGACAGCGTGCTGCTGGGGAGTGTGTTGCGCCACTTCTTCTTCCCAGCGATAGCACTAGGAAGTGTTGAAGGGCGGGCGTTTTGGGGGATTGTCTTTTGTAATTTTGACGTTCGAAAAGTGCTGATTCTCAGCCTAATTTGAATAATTAACTTTTGATTGGATTGACTTGATTTGACATAATAATAATAATAATATCCCTGGACATTTCACACAGCACCATTTGTCCCAAGCTAAGCAACCTAATGCTTGTGTTATGGTAACAAGATGGCTGATAAACTACTTATATACAATTTTTTTTGTAAATACATACATATTATAGATAGAAAAACACCCAGACTCGGAACAAATACATGTAGGTCATACAAATATTTGTTCCGTGCGGGAATCGAACCCGCGACATGCAGCGCAGCAGTCAATCGCTTAACCACTGCGCCAACCGTGCCGCCATGCAAGCATAGTATTTTTTGTTAGAATACTGCCCAGAAAGTCGAGTCATACAGATTTCAATCATGATTTAATAATAATAATAATATTTTTATTTAATCTCAAAATAATAACTTTACATTCAGTTTTCAAGTAACACTGAACCCCACGCACCCACTAGGATACCCTGTGTCGTGAGGTCCAGTCTCTTTCATCACAATTTGTATTAGCTGTAGATGAGCTGTAGATAGCTGATTAAAAAGACACGTAGCGCCATCTGGCGTCCTAAAGCAATATGACCGTCGAAAGTTATTGTTCTTTTCCTCGGGAACAACATATTAGTTAGTATTATAACCATTTGCAAATTCGACCTTTGTCAGCATTATCGACTGTTTCGTCGGAACCTGATTTATTTTTTATTTTTGTACCTCATAAGATAGCTGGTTTAATGGAAATGCCTTCCCCGTATCTTGCATACTTAATGCCATGGTAGCATTTTGAGTTAACTGAGGGGCAATTCTCGTAATTTTAAGAACGTTCACAGTCTGATCTCAGTCTCAATCTGTCAAAAATAGCTCTAATTTCCCTACGTTTTGACAAGTTTTTGACATTTGTTTGTCGCCGAGATGAGAATACGACTAGATTTTGAACGTTTTAAATTACAAGAATTGGCCTTCAGGTGTCAAACTTAGTGAGATGATTATTGAAAATGGTTAACATACTTCTTTTTTTCACTTCCTTTAATTTGTAACTGTTTTATGATTTAGAAAATTTGGTTACATCGAAAGGTTTATTATTGCATAAGGCACCCACTGGATTCATTAGCAATGGAGGCCATTTAATTTGAGAGTTTAGAGAAAAGTGATATTTCGTGACGAATTCTGGGAAATTTTCAAAAATACAAAAGAAAATAGGTTTTCGTATCCTATGAATTTTTGCCTCGGCTTTATGGGGTACTAAATTGTTGCAAATGGATTACACTATCACGTCCTGGAAAAAGTAAGACAAATTCCAAGTTACCCTGTATAGAAAAATACTCTAAGTATTAGGTATCTACTCGTTTTACCTTACTAAGAAAACACTTACTGAAAACATTATCGGTAGTTCGAATTTGGTGTAGTGGCTACATTTTGCTGCATTTCCTGCATCGTTATGCAGGAAATGCAGCAAAATGTAGCCATTTCCTAAAGTATGCAGAATTATAAAATCTAACTAGGTAGTGCTTAGGGGTAGAGCTTAGGAGTGCTTAGGATTAGAGCCATTCTATCTCCAGTTAACATGCCTTTAATTTTCAGAGCAAAGTTACAAACGTGCCCTTTGCCATTGTAATATTATTATGAATACGTAGGAGGATTAAAACTTCATTCTGAAATGTGGGGAGGCTACGATTTCCTAGAAGAGTGGTGCCGCCCAGATAGCGTCCGAATTTACCTCCAAATGACGTCACTGAAACGTTATTTATGAAAGTTAGTGGGTATGTTTTCCTATACCCTGTCCATTAGGTAAACCGTTTTTTGACAGATGGAACTAGTGATTGCTGCAACACACAATACATTGACTGATACACGTACCTACGGCATTATAATGTCTGTAAGAATCCATAAATAAGACAATTCAATAAGATAAGGTAGTTTATATTTATTTTAAAGTTAGTTTTACGCAATCTGGAATAGTTACGTTCTAAGATATTCGTCAATAAACGGTTTAAAACCTAATGTACAGGGTTAGACAGCGTTTTTTGACAACGTAAATTCAAACCCCGCTGCCATCATTTTCAATTGAGAAATCTTGGAAGCTGTCTCTCCACCTGGAATCTTGTCAAAATCACCCGACGCGAGTACCGCAGCGGCCATCCTTTTAATATGATATTATGGTTTCACCCGTCAATGACTCAATATATTTCAATATCTTCGATTACTAAACTATACCATACTGTAATTATTGTCTAATCCTGCAAGGAGGTCAGTATTGATCCTTCATTTCATATAGTATAAACATAATCAGCCCATCATGTGGGGCTAGTGCAGGTTGGTAAAATAGATGTAACATGTCTTCGAATCTTTGGTTTTAGGACATGTCGGTTTCCTCACGATGCTACCCTTCATCGTTCTGAGAGGAGTGGTGATGAAATAATTGTCCCTGTCCGGGTTAGAACCTACAACCTACATCTCTTAAATCACAGCTGTTTCCACTGGGCCACCATTTAATAATATAGTTATGTATTTAGTTTAACAAAATATAACGCAGCATAAAATCAGATTCTAAGAAAATAGGTAGTTGTCCCGTACCTGCAGGACGGGAGGGACCATGGAGTGGGTAGGAGGTCCTTGGGCGGAGTAAGCATCGCTAAATTTACAGATAACTGCATCAAAGAGCTTCCTGTGAATTTAATTTTGTTGAAGCTTCAACACACCCACGGTTTTCAATAAGTATTACGAGCTGAATTTCAATTCTGTGTATTAATTAAACTGCAAATTATCCTTTGTGCTCATTATAGTTCATTTAGCAGTTCCTTTGAAGAAACTAATGAGAATTTTTGGATCAATAGCTACTTTGCAAAAGGTAAGGGAACTAGGTACTGAGACTTGATAGTTCCTTTGAAGGAAACAAACATTATTTAATGCTGCCCGCTGCTGCCGCATGCTGGCCCGTAGGTTCGCTCGATGTACTAAGGAAGTAAAGATATGCATCAGTAAACAGCATTGCGAGATGAGCTGGATGCGTTCTGCGAGAGCTGGTTCTAGGTGGCGCAGGAAAATAGTTCCTAGAAGAATTTGGGGACTTTGCCAGTGACAGTATGTGTAGTAGTAAGCTAACATGTTTTTTTTTTTTTAATAATTTACACTTTACGGCATTGTTTCATTTTTGAGAACTGAAATACTCAAATCAATATCTATGATTGCTGTTATTAAATAAAAAACCGTACTCGTTTTCATTGGATTTATTTGGTTTAAGAGCTTATAACAACTACAATATTTTTAATTATCATATTATATTTATTTAATTTATTAATTTATTTATCCATTTATTTCAGGCATATAAAACACATACAATACAATACTAATATAACTTAAAAATACTATAAATACATACAACATTATAATTACACTAAAAACTAACTAAGTCACACGAAGACACGACACAACGATGACATGATGACATGATCTATTGATGACATCCCACAGACCCTACAGTTACAGACAATTACAGTTACAGTTAGTTTAAAAGATCTACTCTAAACTTATAAACTAACAAAACTAAATACTACACATCACTTAAAACATTAACTTAGTCAACTACAACCAGCAAAAGAGTTAAGTTGAGGCCTCGCTCGTATGTCATAACCGCACGATACTGGGGCATCGAAGGCGCGATCGGTAACAGCGCGGGGGTCGGAAGGGCGTTTGGGTCTCAAATTAACTCTTGCGGGATATACAAGATGTTCTACGCTCCGTGGCACTTTTGACGCGCCTGATCTGTATGCTGCAGTAATATTTTGTAACCATCTCACCGTGAAAACTTAGGTGAAGTGAGCGTGGAGTGAGCTGTCGGAGTCATCCCGCCATAGTTAATTAAGTAAAATTTTATGTAAATACTATCATTATGGACTGCAAGGACTGCAATTAAAAGTTTATTATTTTTATTATTTAACAGAATAGCTCGGCTCTACTGGCTCGCTTATTTGTCCCAGATAATTACTGCTACTACTACTGATAGCACACGCTGTTTGCTGTGCCTCCGTGTCGCACCGTTGGGCGACGTCTCTTTACACACGGCTACACATCAAGCTACACATTTCCAGTTTTAGCTGACCTCGCATTGTATAGGGTTTTCGTACAATCAGAATTCAGCTTATACTGGTTATGTATAGCTTGATGCGAAGCCGTGCGTACCTAGCGATTGACCATGCCCTGCATTTTAACGGATTCATTAAATAATTAGATATATATTTGTTTTATCGAAATATGTATAATAAACAATTTGTTCCGTTTTAGTTTAAAAAAAAATTTCTTCTTCTATAACAGTTAGCCGGCGATGTACTTTTAAATTACGCACTTTAAATTACAAAATCTAGATAGGCGATTAGTTCTACGTTAACTCTAATTACTTATCTACTTTTTACTTTAAAATTCATTACTTTAAGTTAAAAAAGACTAATCAGTGCTTTCTGTATCTGACGTCGAAGTTGAGACCAATAGCGATGAGCTATTGGTCTCAACTTCGACGTCGGGAAGCTTCCGTTGGATCCTGTCCGCCCTGGCCTTCCATCTTTCCAGGTTCTGCAATGCCATGGCATACATGGGTCTCGTGTTGGGCAGGATTCGGTGCAGCATGCTGTAGCACGAAACACATATTTGGCTCAGAAAGCCGACCTGCAATGATACCGAATACCAAATGTTAAATAGAGTTTTTCATTCTGTAAATTGATTTGGGATATGCATTTATTACGTTATTTTTATTAAAATTATTTCGCTTCCGAATACGTTAAATAAAGCTATTTTCTAATATAATAATGTATATAAAGTAAAACATACATAACACATACTATATATACATATATAAATAAAATATATCAGGGTGACAGGGAAACTCGACGTATTCCTTGAAAGACGTTATACTAGAGGTCATTAGCAACAAATTAAGTCCAGTCAATTAGGGGTCAAAACTGGATGGTTGCATTTTACGAATGTAATCCTTTTGAGTTTGCAGAACGTGCGCAATTAGTAGAAACAATTCTACTTAAAACCCTTAATGAGATGAATATCAGAGCAATGAATATGCTTCATTATAAAACAAACATTGTGTGTAAGGGAAGTTGTTTCCTTATTATGTCACCTAATTAGAGAGATTATTACATAACATTTACATTTCAATTTGTAGAGCACAATCAGCCTATATCGTTCCCACTGCTGGGGCACAGGCCTCCTCTGTGTGAGAGGGAGTGGGACCTATTCCACCACGCGTGCCCAGCAAGGGTTGACGATCCCGACTTGTAAATTACCTATTTGCTATATTCAAGGGAAACTCAAAAAAATATAAGTAAAATCTTTTTTTAATAAAATATCGCTAAAATCTTTATTAAAACAAGCTTTAAATTAAGTAACAATTACTGAATAAACTTACGTAAGCTTAGCTTTAGTATTTAGGCTTATCTTAAAGGACGCTCACGCCTCAAGCTTTTAAGAAAATATTAAAGCTCTATGTTTGCATAAGTTTTATTCAATACGGTTTAGATCGTTAAAAGCTTGTATTTAAAAAGGTGTTTAATTTTGTATTTTTCAGAATTATCTTCACCTTCAGTTGAACGGTACCTACCGGAAACATATACGAACGATAAAAACTTGTAATAAAACTCTTCGCCTGCACGTTGCTTATTAAAAACTTTTTTTAATTTGTTTTTCTCCGTACAGTCCAACTACGTCTTCGCAGCAATACTGCGCTCCAGCTCGTATTAATTTCATGGGAAGGGTGGCAGGGTGCAATATTGATGTTTATTATGTGCAGGTTTCGCCGTAAAACTTATTGGTACAAAAAATTGCTCGCTGTATATTTTCCTAAGTAGATCTCGTTTCGCTAACAATTACGTGCAACAGATATTGGTATAATTTTAAACGTAATATTTTGATTTGTTGGATACTGGTACAATATTGTTTTGTGTATATGTAATTGGGCACAATATTGTTTTGTGTATATGTTGCTCTCTGTTCGCTCACGGGGGCAATTAACAGCATTTAAGGCTTCTAAAAGTGCGAATTTATTATCGGATTAGTCGTAGTAAGTGCTTTTCTACACAAAAAGAAAATTTTCTTTTTGACTGTCAGATCTTTTGTCCATAAAGGGAATCGGAATTCACGTTATTAGACCCTTTGTACCTACGCGTTTTTCCAGCCGTGAAAAAATACGGTTTATTCCAAACTATAACCCCGTGTGTAGGCACGGTCTTTAGTGTTGTATGGATCATTATGGAAGCTTGTTGCCAGACACGATATTTCTACGGCGCGAATTATACTACAGGCAAATTGTAGGGATGATAGAGATTCTAACATGTAAGTGTAACTGACAATGCCTGTTCGGTATACCCGCATGGTTCGAGGCCCCATCACAATTCTATCACCGTAGTAGAAGTTTCTAGTTACTAAGAAACTAAACTAACTGTTTTTTTTTTAAGTGAGTAAGGAGGGATTCATTGTTTATCTTTTTCTTTTGACATGGAGACTATTCCTTTTAGACTTGTTTACATAGTGTTTCAGCTCTTTGAACTAATTAGTAGGATTTACCTTACCCGAAGAGCAAATATTTTATTACAACAAGGTTTGTTTTTCCACGATGCCAGACTGTTTATATTTAATGTTTTTCTTTATCTAAGAGATAGTTTGCCATCGGTACGCTAAGAACAAAAATATTGTTGTTTGTACACAACAATGCACTTTATTTTAGTGTGGTCCTTTGCAGTATCATAGTTTTAATTCTGTTTTATCGGTGGCAATATTTATTTTATATACAGGGAGCTTCACAGCTGACAGTAAGGTATAACATAATTATTAATCTAAATATTACGCCATATACGAAGTACACAAAAAAATAAGAAATACAGAAAGTGACATAATTATTAATACCTATTTGTATTTGTGTTGCGTGCGTGTATCTGTGAGGTGTAGGTGCTGTTCACGTGTGCGATGATGTGTGTATTTCTATGTACGTATGACTAAGCTGGTATTACTTAGCTGGGTGTCCGGCGTTTGATGGGACATTTGTATAATCTCCTTTTAAAGTCTGTTTCGTGTGGTGTAAAAGGTCTCACTATTATTATTATTTCTATTATTCATACATACTATTGTAACTCAAACTCAAACTCAAATCATTTATTTCAATTAAACCATTTACACTGCATTGCACTTTTGAATTGTCAAAATTGTAAAGAATCAAGTTCCACTAAATTAATAGAAAGTTAAGCTGTAGGCGAGTTTTTGGCACCACTTCTTCCCAGCTAAACCACAAGAAAGTGGTAAATGGCAGCGGTTTGGGGGACTGTCTTATGTAATTTTGACATTAAAAAAATGCTGATTCTCAGTCTAATTTGAATGAATGACTTTATATTGGATTTTGATATTGTTATTTGTAATTTTACACTTTGATCACATTACCTAAACTAATATCGGGACATATTCTCCAAAAATGTAAACAAATATGTGTTTATGGAAGAATAACTTTAATTCCTACACAATAAAGTTCAATTTACGCTACAACTTCAAACATTTCCATAACTTTTTCAATAGTGCTTGTCACTCTGAAACCAACTTAATTCCCATTAAAATAAAGTTGATATTTGTTTGACCTGAAATAACGTCAATTTGAAATAAAATTTGAATATAGGGGCATTTCACGTGAAGCAGGTTGTGCAAGTGCACGTGAAGCAAGTGACAGGAAAAAGATGTCAGGTTTAGGATTTTGTTCATAATTGGGTCAATTGTACTTCCATGGGACCTGAATAAACGCACGTAATTATTTTTTTTTTTTGCCTAGTTACGGATTTATGCGACTTTAAAGAATTATCAAAATTTGAGGAACTGATTTTTGGTAGCTATTAATGAAGTTAACCAGATGGATTGAGAAATATATAAACAGTGGTTATTTGAGAATATTAATTGTTTTTCTTATAAATTTATTACATTACATTGTTTTTTTTTTCTTATAGTAAACCGGAAGTTAACATTAAAAGTCAGTTTTTTTCAACTTCGCATTTTTTCATATTTTTTATTTATACCTGAAAACATACCTTGTAGTATAGAAATGTCATGTGAAAAATTTCAGAATGGTATCTCGATTCGTTTAGAAGATAGATGAACCAAAGTACGAAGGTGCCGTAAGTCGCGTAGTACTGGGCGGTTCCTTAGTTTGGAAGTCTTACTCGCCAACGCAAGAAAACGATTCATATCATTAAAAAATCGAATCGTATCCTGTTGTGACCTGTAGCGCCATCTCTTGTCTACCAAAAACATCAAATGGGTTTTTATGAAAATCAAATCACAAGCGTGCAGTTTGAGCAATGGGTAGGCATTGCTCAAACTGCACGCTTGTTATTTGATTTTCATCAAAAACCATTTTTAAATGATCACGAATTGCATCCAATCTAGGACAAGAAACACAACATTCACTTGGAGATGATTTCGATGTCATCAAATAACAAATTGGTGTGGGATTGGGGCACATCATCATTCGCAAGCACTCTTTCTAAGATGAAACATGCATGTTGGTTTCTGCAGTAAGCGAATCAATGTTTCGTCCTGCTAACATTAGTTTAACATTCTGGTGGTATGTACAGTCGGCGTCATAGTAAAGGACCCACCCCAACACTTAAAGATTATCGCCCGAGCGACGACAGGCGCGTCACGTGACTCTGGCCCCGAGCAGCTCCCTCCCCTGCCGCCGCACCCATATCTGCCCGAGCATCCACCGATCCACCGATCACATATTATTTGCATGTTTTTAATAATATGGTATTTTTTCGGCTTCTGGCCGAACCATATACCAAGAATAACTTTCAAAAGGACACTTTACGTACGGTTGAGGATACGAACCCGCATCATCAGACGCCAGCCGATCATTTAGACCGTGCCTTATACCACTAGGCTATTGGCTCAGTTGTCAATCTCAACGAAAATTCTAACAGCATTACTCCTTTTATCGAACAAGGTTGATAACGGCCTAATCTTCGAGATATTAAGGTTTAAATTTCAACATCCATGTAACTCCTCAATTAACTAAAAGATAAGGTTGAAATTAGCATAGATTTCTTGTTTGGTTGAATAGAATGTGCTTGATTCCGATTATTGCACTACCGTCATTTTACTTCAGAAACTTAACTGCTGTATGAACTGCGAGTTAAGGTTGAATTTAGAATACTTCTTCGCCTTATTTACTAAACTGTGATTGAGGGTATGATTACTTTACAAATCGTTTCGTTTTCGTGCCGATCCGCTTGTGTGTAATATCTTCGTCGTAATATTATCCGATTTATTAAGTTTTTGAACAGTCGATTTTATTAACCGATAGTATGGTGCGATTAACTACTTTTTTCAAGGCTAAAATTGTTGTTCTCTGAGAACAGGAACAAAGCATAAAGAAAATAGCACGAGATATGGGCATAACGGTAAGATTTATTGCACTATTACTTACAAGTTGATTTTTTTTAATGTATTTCTAATATTATCATTTTCATTACAGAGAAAAACAGTTCGTAGATGGATACAAAGGTATCAAGCGATGGGTGATGTGAAATGTGATCGCCAAGGCCCTCGTCCAATTGCTTACACTAATGAATCGGAGCGACACCGTAACATTGTGGAAGTTCACTCGGTGGACCCTTCAAAACTACGCGTTCAAGTGCTGAAACTTTTGGAGTGTCGCTTAGCACTGATGTAGCGTGTGATGTGCTGCATGCTTTAATATGGTTTTGGGCACGAAAAGTCCTCTTCAAGAAGTGATAGACAGTGACGGTCATCCTCTTCGTTATTATTATGGTTTTACTCAGCAGATTCATTGTGTAACTTATCTCATAAAATTTCATTGGAACATGATCAAGTGTTAATAATTCCCAATATTTGTGGGATCATTAGTAGTTAATCAAAAATAAACAACCTTTATTAATATTAATCCAGTTGCTTCTGTTTACAAGTACTCTTATAATGTGTTAACGATGCACCATCTGACCTCACATATTTTTCTATAATATTGTGTTAAAAGGGTTATAAGAAAATGTGATAAAAGAGAAAGATGTATATTGCTATACTGTATAGTTTAGCATGTTGGTTCTTCCTCTGTAATTCACAGGCACGAATGACAACATTTCATTTTTTTAACAGGGGTTTTTATCCTATAAGATCATACAGAGTATAAAAAATTATGTTTTCACAACTTTAAAAATACATAGCACGTTATTTTTCTCTATATACTTTTATTTACATTTTATCGAACTAACACTAATAATTATATACTATACAAGTATATAATACGAAAAAATATAGAAAAAACTAAAACAACTTTAAATAAATAAAGGGGAACGCCCGAAAAATGCCTGAAATGGACAGAAACTACTAATAGTCCATAATTGTATTTAGAATAAAATACTTATAATCACATAATTCTCAAGTTTGTTTAGCTAGGGTAAAAATAGTTAAATATTTTAATGATCGTTAGATCATTAAAATATTTAACTTGATATCCGTCTAATTCATTATTATTTTTATAATGGTGGTCAGTGGTTATTTGACATGAGTAACTTACATTCAGCCAAACAGGAATCGTCAAATAATCCTATTTTATAGAATTAGTGCACAGTTATCATTAATTTAGTGTAATTCGACCTATATGTACCGTAAATCGAATTAAAATAATATATGCATGTCAAAATTAATTAAAATCAAATTATTTTCCAAATAGAAACATATTGTAGGCTGTATGAATCATATGTCCTTTGCCTTACGAACAGTTTGACATTACTGTATTTCATATTTTCGATTGTTTACTTGATTCATGGTTTTGTGCTTGCGACTTGTGTTACAGATTGCTTTTTATGATATTTAACGATGACTGTGGCCATTCTTTAAGGATTTTGATTACTTGTGCACATGATACCCATTTTTGAACAACACGTTTTTAAAAAACGTTTTTGACGACGTTGCTGTTATTTTGGACTTGTGCCCCGTGGGTACATTTAAAAATGGATAGAAACCTACACTGTGTCAATTGCTATCTCGATATTGCAAAGATGAGAAGTAATATTTATATAATATTTTTGTGTCAATAAAACTTTTTTATTTATTTTTTTATTTTATTTATTTAATAAATGGTTTTTGGTTGTTTAATTAATGCATGTTAATCCTTAACCTTGACTTGCCCTATATTTCAGAAAAAAAAAATTGGAACTGGCTTCTACCTAGTTTTTTGATAATTATTGAAATTGTTATGGGTTTCCTACGATTTGTAGTACAATTTGGCGTATATTTCACTATTGTTCATTTCAGGCATTTTTTTGTATGGCTGATGGGCATTCCCCATTGTAGTTATGTTTCTAGAAATATCTATAAACGAACCGTTATACCTCACCCAGGGTATCTATTTTGTGTTTAGTTAATATTCTAAGTAAATAACCCCAATTTAACACAGATAGAAAACTGTATACTCAACCAGGAAGTGGATTCCATGAAGTCCTAGAATTGTAATTATAGAAATAAATGAATATTGTTTATGCAACATGCCTAGCTTTTCTTACAAACCTCATTCCTAATTTAACATTTGATTTCTTAAATAATAATTAACGAAAATCACATAATAACCTAAAAAAATATAAATTTGGAAAAAATCAAACATCTCATTTGCGAATTTGAACTCGTGACCATCGTATTGCTAAGCCGCAGTCTTAACCACTAGACCAACGCGCCATTCACGATATACTACAAAAAACTTAAGCGGTTTGATGTCATTAACAAAGGGGGTTCCATTTCTCTGGAGCCGAGTGTACATACGCATACAAGGTGTGTGCCAGAATCCCCAGCAAGGACACATTGTTTAGGTCTCAATATAAAAAACTTGGTTAAGCCTACTTTAATACCAGGATATTCAATTTTGAATTTCTGATACAACTCATCGATATTGCACATTAAAAGTTGTTTTTGGCAAAAGGCAAAACACACTTACAGCGTCCTTTTGCCGTCGTCTAATTTAACTGAGATAAAATCCCGGTAAAATCACGGTAATCGGTGTTATAACCCTTTTAACTTACCATCTCATTCGACGTCTACCAATGTTAGAAAAAAATCAACAAATTTAGCTGAAAAGTGGGGAGTTACTTCTTTTGTTTACGAGACCTAAACAATGTGTCCTTGCTGGGGATTCTGGCACACACCTTGTATGCATACGCGTACAAGGTGTGTGCCAGAATCCCCAGCAAGGACACATTGTTTAGGTGACATACCACCAGAATGATAAACTAATGTTAGCAGGAGGAAACATTGATTCGCTTACTGCAGAAACCAACATGCATGTTTCATCTTAGAAAGAGTGCTTGCGAATGATGATGTGCCCCAATCCCACACCAATTTGTTATTTGATGACATCGAAATCATCTCCAAGTTAATGTTGTGTTTCTTGTCCTAGATTGGATGCAATTCGTGATCATTTAAAAATGGTTTTTGATGAAAATCAAATCACAAGCGTGCAGTTTGAGCAACGCCTACCCATTGCTCAAATTGCACGCTTGTGATTTGATTTTCATCAAAAACCATTTGATGTTTTTGCTAGACAAGAGATGGCGCTACAGGTCACAACAGGATACGATTCGATTTTTTAATGACATGAATCGTTTTCTTGCGTTGGCGAGTAAGACTTCCACACTAAGGAACCACCCAGTACTACGCGACTTACGGCACCTTCGTACTTTGGTTCATCTATCTTCTAAACGAATCGAGATGAAAATTTTTCACATGATATATCTATACTAGGTACAAGGTATGTTTTCAGGTAAAAATAAAAAATATGAAAAAATGCGAAGTTGAAAAAAACTGACTGTTAATGTTAACTTCCGGCTTACAATAAGAAAAAAAAATAACAAATTGTAATAAATTTCTAAGAAAAACAATTAATATTCTCAAATAAAAAAAAATAAAAAAAAAAATAAGTTTTATTACCTTCAATTGTACAAACACTTATCTCAACAAAAAAAACAAATAAACACTGTTTACATATTGCTCAATCCATTTGGTTAACTTCATCAATAGCTATCGAAAAATCAGTTCCTCAAATTTTGATAATTCTTTAAATTCGCATAAATCCGTAACTAGGCAAAAAAAATTATATATAAGCGTTTATTCAGGTCCCATGGAAGTACAATTGACCCAATTATGAACAAAATCCAAAACTTGACATTTTTTTTCCTGTCCGCTTCACGTGAAATGCCCCTAATAGTGACTTCGGTGTTCCTACCCTGCAATACGTAATATTTGATATTTTTCAATTCCTCAATCACACGTTGTCATTCCACTCTTTCGCTTAAAAAATTGAAGTTTCTAGTTTATCTTTATCCATGCATAATAAAATAGAGTCGATTTTCGTGTCTGTCTGTGTCCGCATTGTTATTCTAAACTATACAATATTTATTTGAAATAAATGCTTTGAGACTTTGATGCGGTTTTCACCATCATTTAGAGAATTTATTCCGGAAAGTTAATATTGTGTCTAAAACAAGTTGCTTCAACTTGTCGCCATATCAGTACATACATTGCACTCGTGCGAAGCAGGGGCCAGGTCGCTAGTGGGACATATTTACGAGTTGACGATGCATACCTGGCAAGAAGGTTGTTCCTCAGGTTTGTTCCTATCCATCATTGGTATAGGCTCCCTTCCCGCAGCTCTCTCCTTGTCACCCTGGTCGTAAAATTCTTCGAATATGACCTTCACGGTCTTTATCTGGATGTCCCAGGGCTTTGCTGACGCCGACAGGTCTGCCGCCGTCATTGATATCGCCATGGCTAGTTCCCTGAGAAAGGGAACCAGGATTTAATAAAGATTGTGGTGCCCCGGGGTGTAAAGTTCACTGATCCTCCATAGAAAAGGGAGGATCCTCCGACCAGACGGGTGTTATGTCTGGCGGGCAACTGCCCGACGATTGATGTCGGGAAGTTTGTATGTATGCTAATCGCGCGGTAAACTCTGCTTGCGAGATGCAGGATTTGCGTAACGTCAGTATGACGGGTTGTTCGCATGTGGCGTTGTAGATACCCCTTTAAGCCATGTCGTTTTTAGTAAAGTGTTAGTAGGTAGCTCAAAAATAAGCTCACGTATGATTTTGCACATCCCAGTTAAACTGGGTTACATCGCCTTCATAGAGCTGCGTGATCTTCTCCAGGTTCGGGAAGAAGACTGCCAGGTCAGTGGCCAGGATGCAGTGCCTGATGTATCCCAGGATCTCCTTGTACTCCTCGCTCGACATGTGCGAGAAAATGTTGTGACCGTCCTGGGAAAGTAAAGTACTAGTGTTACATAGATACATAAAATCACTTCTTTTTTCCATGGGGACAAGGCAGAAACTACAGAGCGCCACCTGCTATGATCCTTACATACCCCTTTTGCTTCATTCACGTTCATACATCTGGTCATACACGTTCATACATCTGGTCATACACGTTCATACATCTGGTCATACACGTTCATACATCTGGTCCTCACCTCACCTTTCTGAAGAGCAGCACCAATAAGGTCAGTGAATGTCCAGTTTGTCTAGAGCGTCCACTCCTGGAGTTTTGCACTGACATCTGCCTTGTAGTTGGCAGTTGGCAGGAAAATCGACTCGCAACCAGCTACCATGGATTCTGTACATGATTCTGAACCCCTTTGCGTTGGAATTTTTCGTCCGCTGTTCCATACATTTTAATTTTTTTGCACTTTTCTATGAAAAGCCGATTCTTTTTTTATAAACATTTCTTCACCTCCGGGGTTCTACAATAATGTGCTGAATTCATAGTTACATTTTGCGCATCGATGTCCCTGCCATCCTCTGTACATGTTTAAAAAAAAAAAAAATGTTTTTAAAAAATGTATTTTGTCAGTCGCCTTCACTGACCTAAGTATGTTAAACAAGTACGCTGCAAATTTACACATAATTATATAGGTAATATGCAACACCTCGCAACGGTATTGATCCGCTCTCCCCTGCCGGCGTGATTCTAGGAAATAAATACACTTGAGATATTTAACAAATTGTACTCCCACGTGGTGGATTTTATTTTATTCGGGAAATTCATTGAAGGCCGTTTACAAGTTTCTACTGATAAACACTTGAAACAAAAAAGGTCGGTACAACATACCTATATAACATAAAGTAGGAAACAAAATAACACGATCGATTAATACAAACTAAAAATAAGTCAAACGCAAACAATTACTTTTCCGTAAAAAAGCTTCTAAGAAACACTGGTATTGAAAATGTTCAAATCATGTTCACTAGTTAGTTTATAAAAACTTCTGCTCGCACGAATTAGATACAACTGCCTGTACGTGTGTAATGTGTGACTTGGAATGAGGGACATGCAACAAGCTGGGTTTGTGAAACATTTTGCAGTGTGTAATGTACCTACTGTAAAATACGCGGTCAAAACGTATGGAACAGCATTATTCTTTTTTAAAAAACCGACGAAAAATTTCGACGCTATGGGGTCCAAACTCATGTGCTGAATTTATGGTAACAGTTTGCGCGTCGATGTCCCTGCCACGCTGTATTGTTAAAAGTACCATTTGCTATTTTAAATGAGTAAATATGCCATATCAGCAATGCGATGACGCCCACTCCTCACAGAGCCTGTGTCCCAGCAGTGGGAATATTATAGGCTAATTATGTTACTGCATTATCTAGCTTAAAGGTATAATCAAATCAAATCAAAATCATAATTCATTTATTCAAATTAGGCTGAGTATCAACACTTTTTGAACGTCGAAATATCATAACGCCCCGCGTCCCTCAAAACGCCCACCCTTCAACGGTCTGGTAGACTATACATCCGTCTTGATGTACCAAGATAGAGATGTCTAGTCTACCAGACCGTAATACAGAATAGACTAAATTGGCATAACAATTTATTTCGAAAACTTCGTTGCATAAGTCGAAGTCTTTGATCTCAAATATCAGAAGACAATTCTCATAATTAAAAACGTTCAAAATCTAATCGCAATCTCACCTCAGTGACAATCAATGTCAAATACTTGTCAAAAATGCATGGAAATTAGAGGTATTTTTGACAGACTGAGACTGAGATCAGACTGTGAACGTTCTTAATTACGAGAATCACCTACCCCTCTGGTGACTGGTTAGAAATTCCAAATTCTTTGTTTCAAATTTAGGCTTGTGTATTTGTTTAGAATTTAGTGATTCATTTTTGTTTTCACTCATTTATTTTTTTAAACGTGATATATCGCGTTGTTTGCGAGTACAAGTTCCACCAGTAGCACCAGCACCGCTGCGAAAACAGCACGAAGGATTCATTATGTGTATGGGGAAGCTACTGTAAAACAAAACATGGTACGTTTTAGGTTCCAACATTTTCGCCCTGGAAATTTTGACCTACAGAACAAGCCCACTGGACGGCCGGCACGAGCTGTCAATGAAAAAAAAAAAATTAACAAGCTTTTATTACTTGTTAATTAATAAAAAGAACTAAAAAGTTAAAAATAATCTATACTTATAATAAATCTGTAGAGAGGTCAATTCTGTACATGAAATATATTTCCAAAATAACTATCAGGGGGTGATTAGGGATCGATACTGATGCCAAAAATGCAATCAGTAAAATTTTTGTCTGTCTGTCTGTCTGTCTGTCTGTCTGTCTGTATAACCGTTATAGAAACAAAAACTACTCGACGGATTTTAATGAAACTTGGTACAATTATTTTTCATACTCCTGAGCTGGTTATAGTATACTTTTCATCACGCTACAATCAATAGGAGCAGAGCAGTGAAGGGAAATGTTGGGAAAACGGGAGAAGTTACTCCATTTTTTACGCTTCCGTCGCGTGTGCAACCTTAATGGTTAAAGCTACACAGAAATCATGTATGACGGAAATGTTCTCCTTAAAATTATATAAAAAATATCCCACGACAGCATATGTCTATCTTTTATGGTTGACTCACAATAATAATATATGTCATGTTTCCCTATCATAGATTTATTTCCCGTAGAGGGAAACCTTCCCTCATTTACTCTGATCATGGTAGAAATTTTGTAGGTGCAGCTAGGGAATTTTCGTATTTTTTACAAAACAGCTGTCAAAGTATTACTGATTACACTTCTAGTAATCAAATAGAATTTAAATTTATACCTCCCTACGCCCCTCACTTTGGCGGTTTGTGGGAAGCTGGAGTCAAATCCTGCAAGCACCATATAACGCGCGTGATAGGGAAGGCTCATTTAACTTACGAGGAGTTCAACACGGTTTTAGTACAAATAGAGGCCGTCCTGAACTCCCGTCCTATGCACCCAATGTCCGTAGATCCTGATGACCTTGCGCCCCTGACGCCAGGTCACTTCCTCATCGGCCGGCCTCTGACGGCTCCTGCAGGCGCAGACATCACGACGAAGCCTTCACACGCTTTATCCCGCTACCTACGTGTCGAGCAGCTCAGGCAGCACTTTTGGAAGCGCTGGGCCAAGGACTACATCTCCGAGCTTCAGAGACGTATCAAATGGAAGGTGAATCAGGGTGCACTCACTCCCGGTTCCTTGGTGCTTATCAAAGAGGACAACTTACCGCCCCTCAAATGGCGGTTAGGACGAATCCTGCTGACGTACCCGGGACGAGACAAGGTCGCCAGGGTTGCTTGTATCAAGACAGCAACTGGCGTCGTCGAGAGAGCGTTTTCAAAGATCTGCCCTCTCCCGGTCTCATCATCGTCGCCAGAAGATGAAAACGGAAGCCAAGGTTGAGAGCTATGGCTCTCAAGGGGGGCCAGTATGTTAACGCAGCGCCATCTCTGAACACTAGAAGACACTATCACAGTCGCAGCTTGTGTCGTCTCGGTTAGATGGCACCACTTTCCGTATCTAATCCAATTCAACAATAATCATATTGTGTAGATTTGTCTATGACATTCTTTTCTATAATTATTATCTATGTTACCTTCAAATTGTTTTTTTTACTTTTACTTATTAAACTAACGGCAAAACGACAGCATCGTATTTAATTTTCCAACGCCTCTGAAACCCAAAAACTTCTCCAGCCAGAAAAGTGCTTTTTCTCCAAAAGTGCTGCCTGAGCTGCTCGACACGTAGGTAGCGGGATAAAGCGTGTGAAGGCTTCGTCGTGATGTCTGCGCCTGCAGGAGCCGTCAGAGGCCGGCCGATGAGGAAGTGACCTGGCGTCAGGGGCGCAAGGTCATCAGGATCTACGGACATTGGGTGCATAGGACGGGAGTTCAGGACGGCCTCTATTTGTACTAAAACCGTGTTGAACTCCTCGTAAGTTAAATGAGCCTTCCCTATCACGCGATTTCACAATCAATATGTTATTGCCTTGTAGTGCGCCAGCAGGGCGGAGAAGTTTTAGGGTTTCAGAGGCGTTGGAAAATTAAATACGATGCTGTCGTTTTGCCGTTAGTTTAATAAGTAAAAAAAAAAAGAACAATTTGAAGGTAACATAGATAATAATTATAGAAAAGAATGTCATAGACAAATCTACACAATATGATTATTGTTGAATTGGATTAGATACGGAAAGTGGTGCCATCTAACCGAGACGACACAAGCTGCGACTGTGATAGTGTCTTCTAGTGTTCAGAGATGGCGCTGCGTTAACATACTGGCCCCCCTTGAGAGCCATAGCTCTCAACCTTGGCTTCCGTTTTCATCTTCTGGCGACGATGATGAGACCGGGAGAGGGCAGATCTTTGAAAACGCTCTCTCGACGACGCCAGTTGCTGTCTTGATACAAGCAACCCTGGCGACCTTGTCTCGTCCCGGGTACGTCAGCAGGATTCGTCCTAACCGCCATTTGAGGGGCGGTAAGTTGTCCTCTTTGATAAGCACCAAGGAACCGGGAGTGAGTGCACCCTGATTCACCTTCCATTTGATACGTCTCTGAAGCTCGGAGATGTAGTCCTTGGCCCAGCGCTTCCAAAAGTGCTGCCTGAGCTGCTCGACACGTAGGTAGCGGGATAAAGCGTGTGAAGGCTTCGTCGTGATGTCTGCGCCTGCAGGAGCCGTCAGAGGCCGGCCGATGAGGAAGTGACCTGGCGTCAGGGGCGCAAGGTCATCAGGATCTACGGACATTGGGCGCATAGGACGGGAGTTCAGGACGGCCTCTATTTGTACTAAAACCGTGTTGAACTCCTCGTAAGTTAAATGAGCCTTCCCTATCACGCGCGTTATATGGTGCTTGCAGGATTTGACTCCAGCTTCCCACAAACCGCCAAAGTGAGGGGCGTAGGGAGGTATAAATTTAAATTCTATTTGATTACTAGAAGTGTAATCAGTAATACTTTGACAGCTGTTTTGTAAAAAATACGAAAATTCCCTAGCTGCACCTACAAAATTTCTACCATGATCAGAGTAAATGAGGGAAGGTTTCCCTCTACGGGAAATAAATCTTTTTAAAGCTAGGATATAACCTTCTGATGACAGTGAA